>CM035441.1:50091200-50223700 GCA_020310875.1 Ceratopteris richardii | reverse complement strand
CCCCATCTCCTTGACCATTTATTTTCTCTCTTGTTGGAGACTGACAGATCAAGAGCTTAGAAAATTAGAAAGAATCTGCATAAAATTTCTTTAGATGGGGGACCACAATAGAAGGGAGGTTCCAACAATTAAATGTTCTACCTGCATCAGCTAAAAGGATTGTGGGGGTCCAGGCATTATGGATATTTAAGGCATGGTTGACAAGTTGGTGACAAAATCGATCATGAGGGCTTGATGCAACTATGAGACCTCTTGGGCCAAGCTCATTTTTAGGAACAAGAATGTGATTACACTAGTGGGCCTCCCTAGTTGGAAGGACTTGGGCCTTCTTACCCTCTTATTCTCCTTGATTTTGATTTCCCATAAATGCTTGAATCTCATGCGCCCCCCTGTGAAAGAGTTGGAATAAGCTCAAACAATTTATCAGAATCAGAGAAGATTGGAAATGGGCGGCCGGTATGAGACATAACAACTCAATCTAGTTTTGGAACATGAGCATTAGGGGTGTGGCTTTGTGGAACTTCCAAAATACTAAGAGGCTCTGAACCAAGGGTTTCAAATATTGGAAACACCTCTAAAAATAAGAAACTAGGTAGTGGATCAGCTTTGAGGACATAGACCTTGAAATAAGAGTGAACTATGAAGAATGGACTTTCCTTCATAGCATATGCATCACTTGGTAATGGTAGAAAATGCGACTCCTCATTGGCTAGGATTTGCCATGCCATGAGGGTCTTATTCGGCACAACAACAATTGCTTGTCCAAAATTCCTAGAATCAAGGTGAACACGGACTATCATATCATGCTTAACAAGAAGTGGTGTCTGACTTGGACAAGGTTGCATTGGGATTTAAGTTTCACGTCTTTGTGACATCCCCTCATCAAGATCAAAAATTCAAATCTCATGTGGGAAATTCTCAATTGTGGTATCTAGACCAATCTAAAGGCTAGCAAGATTTGTGGGGCTTCACTTTGGTTCAAGCGATGTAGTCACAACATTGAGGATCTAGGTCACATATTCTTCGCATGCCATAGGTCTCTTTGGCTCTAGCAGCCCTTGGGAAGATTTTGAGAAGTCAGGAACAAATCACCTCAAAGCAAGTGCTTCTGGGCAAAGCGATCCGCTTCTCATTAGCACTCTTGAATGCCATAAGAGGGGAAACCCTCTAGAAGATTTCGAGGGAGAGGTGATGATCCTAAGCATCAATAGAGCGGTGCTCACAATTTTCTTTCAAGAATCGACTCTCAATCGTGGAGAGAAATGGAGCCTCGTGGATGCTCTGCATGGAAGAGTACATCAATATATATGTATATATATATATATATATATATATATATATATATATATATATATATATATATATATATATATATATATATATATATATATGTGTGTGTGTGTGTGTGTGTGTGTGTGTGTGTGTGTGTGTGTGTGTGAGAGAGAGAGAGAGAGAGAGAGATATTTGAAGTTCAAGATGAAACTAATGAGGAATCAGGATTAGTAGGAAGTTGATGTGCTACTAATGCACATGTCTTGAATAGTTATCGTCCTCCACATTATGGTCACATCTCCTTTGGACTTTTTAGATTACTAAAGTCATTTATATTGGGAAGTACATCTAGACTTTCACTTCCCCAGTTCCTTCTTTGGGCACATCCTTGTATAGAATAAGACTTCCCCCTTGCCTTGGTAAATTTCATTAGGTCATTCTTAGAAGAGGAAGAGAATGATTTGAGGACAAGAACAGGAAGAAAATGATTGTGAGAGTCTTATCGGAACATGTAGTGAATGAAAAAAGTATAGTGCCAAGGGAAGTGGAAAGGGTCATGTGTGTGTGTACGTGGAAAAAGTAAGAATTAGAGCCACTTGCTTTGGCATATGTGAATCAAAGGACTGAAGATCGAAAGTAATGCGGTTTTTGGTGATGGAGTGCATGACGTATATAAATGTTAAAGAGATTGTCAAGAGGATTTGATATGAATGGATTCATGGTGTTTATGATGTATATGGATGTGTAACTGCGTGATGTGTGCCACTTCACGTGATTGTGCGTGCATGAGTGCTAATATGCGTCTAAGAGGGAAAAGAAAAAGTTTTTAGGATTGAAAGAATGAGTGTTCCGAACGCGTAACATGTGAGAAGATGTGTGCATGAGGTTTTGGGAAGGAGTGCATTAAGAGAGTGAGCGTGAAAGGCAGAGAGAGTGACACGGAAAGGTGAGGAGGATAAACATAAGCACCCAAATGTGCGATACAAGTGGGCAAGAAAAGGTTTCTGGTAGTTTGATGGAAAGGTGAGGAGGGTAACCATAAGCTACACAAATGTGACATACAAGTGGGCAAGAAAAGGTTTCTGGTTTGAGCGATGGACAATTGTAATACAAAACTTTGAATTTATCTGCACACACCCATGAAAATATATAGATAAAGAAACCTAACTAATAGAAAACGGGAAAAATCATGGTAAGTGAACACACAGATAAGGTGATGAAAAGTCAAGGGATGGTGAAGCAATTAAAAGGGCATGTGGCTTGGATCAAGCGACCAAGAGAGGCAATGGAGTTTGTGATTTGGGAATCCCCTTGGAACATAGAACACCTAAGATAAGGAAAATTGGGGAGAAGACTTGAATTAGAAACACGATCTTAGTGAGATTTTAGTTATAATGTGCCAAGATCGGCAGTACAGCTATGTTATTGATTAGCCCCCTTTTGAGATGCATGAGCTCACCATGTTGCCGTAAGAAGTCGTTTTTTGCTGGGTATACGTCTTTGACATTGGGGGCTATTATTATCTTGTTTTCGGTGATTTTCCCCAAACTTTTTGGCTTGCTTTTTTGCTTTTACTTTCTAGTGGCTATTCCTTGAAATATGACGGAGTCTAGAGAGAAAATAAATCCAAGAAAGCTAGTATTACTTATGGCAAAGATATGGTCTCAGGGCATCAGGAAGATTTCTTACATTTTTTTCTTCACTTGCAGGAATGCTCGAAAGTCCTCAATAATTATAAGGATAACTATGAATATGATACTCCCTCAGAAATTGGGCAAGGTGCTCCTTGGTGTCTATTATAGGTAGAATGTGGTCATCTGGTATTTTTGGAGAGTAGAGATACTTTGGTATATCTCGATGGCATGGAACCTTTTTGTCTTCTACATAGGAAGGAGTCATTATTAATTTGTATGTATTGTTGCTCTAAAATTAGTGGAATTAAGGTTAAAATAGTGCATTAAGTATACCCCTATGGATAGTGATAAGCTCTTTCATATTCTCACAACAGGCCCCCAAATAAATGGATATACTGATTCGATCCTTGTAATTTGAAGCTTGGTTTGATATGGAGTTTTCTTTATGATAACTCACTTTGTATCTTGTATTTTTGTTTTTATCTACTACATCGAACATAATCCTAAGTTGCTCTGCTGGACATGTAACTCATGCTACCTATCAATTTTAACTGAGTTGAGATTTTGTGCAACCCCTGTTTTCTCCCTTTCTTCTCGTTATATCCTTTTTGAGACCCAAAAGTGATTAGAGCTATGTTCCTGGTTTCTCCAACTTCAAAAGTAAAATGCCTAGCATGCTTTTCACCTCTGGCTATCTTCGTAAAGCCTTGACATGGATCTTCCACAAAAGCTCCATGTTGGTTGAACCTAACTTGCAAGCCTTTTTCAACTATTTAGCCTATACTTATTAGGTTTTTAGTGATAGTGGGTACATAGAGAACCTTACTCAGAATGTTTGTCTTGTAATTGGAAGCTTTGACATTACCAATCTTCTCCACATTGTGCTTTGTGTCATCCCTTATTTGAACTTCATGTATATGCTTTGGATGTTCCTAATCAGATAGAAGATCAATATTGCTTGCAACATGATTTGAGCATCAAAAACCTATGTAGAACAAATGATCATCTTCTTTACCTTCTTTGTGGATTAGATTCATAAGAAGCAATGAGTCTTCATGTGGTTGATCTTTTAAACAATTGTTGAAGTCCCTTCTATTATAGCCTCTATCTTTATTGTTGAAGTTGTGTCCACATTTGCCTCTATTGCTACCATATCCACTTCTTCCACTTCCTTTCTACATCTTCCCATTGAACCAATAATTATTAGTGGTGTGGTTGGTCTTATCACAGATGGCACAAGGTTGAACATTTTGACCTTTGGCTTTTTCATGCTTTAGTAATTTGTTCTTCCCTTTCCACTTGCTCTTGCTTACAAAGTTGGCTTGACAAGTCTCCTCTTCATCTTCTTGCCTTTTAACTTCTTGTCCTTCTTATCTGCATATAGAGCAGGAATTGAATTACCATGATTGGAGTTACCTTCCTTTATGCTATTGTTGGCCTCTTGATTGAAGCTTTGTCCAAGAAAGATGATGAAGTGTAGAGTTTGCACATCCATGATGAGATCATAAGCTCTCGTGAAGGATTGCCATTGGTTATCACTTTGAATCCCATTGCAAATTTGCCTTATGATAGCCTCTTCTTCAATCAGCTCTCCAATGGATGCTAACTGATCCACAACCTCCTTGACCTTGGTAAAAAACTTTGTGATGGTTTTTTTAGGTGCCTTTTTCATTTGGTTGAACTCGTTCCAAAGATGATTCTTTCTTGCTTTGGTACTACAAGAAAAGTAAGTCATCAGTTTGTGAGCCTCCTTTGGCAAGTAATCTTGAATTGTACATGCAAATTGAATCATATGGCTTTCTTTTAGCTTTATACACCCATATGCAACCAATTACCTTTTGATTGGATGACACTGGAACCAAATCCAAGTGTCCATCTCCTTTAATGCGTCTATTTCTTCTTTCATGGACTTTTCCCAATTATGGTTTCCATTTGCCTCTTCATAGGTTGAGGGTTCCTCTGAAATTGAGTCTTTTACAAAGTAGATTGAATACTTTGTAACAAATGTGGAATCATATCCATACCTTTCTCGTTTTTTCTTCTCTCTTGTTGATCTTCTAGGAGCTTGCTAAGAGCATTCTCCACACTCTTGCATCTTTGTTTTGCCTCTTGAGTTCCATAGTTTGTAATCCTTTTCCCTTTCATCTTGGTCATCATCTGCATCAAATCTTGGATCCTGGACATGTGGATCATGCTTGTTGCCTAAGTGATGAGAATCAGAATCAAGATTATATGGCAAATTACCTTTTGTTTATCTTCATCATAGCAAGACATGTGTTCTTCAAACACAATATCTCTACTTGTAGTGATTTTCATGGTTGAAGGATTATAGAACATGTAACCAATCTGCATTGAGTCATACCCAATAAACAGTGCCTTTGTTGCCCTTTCATCTAGCTTACCTCTTATTTGTGATGGTACATGGATATAAGCTAAACAACCAAAGTCCTTGCAATGTCCAAGACTATGTTTTATTCCATGCCATGATTCATAAGGAATCATACCTTGAAGTGATTTGGATGGTAGTCTATTGACAAGGTACATAACACTTGAAATAGCCTCTACCCATAAATAATGCGGCAGCCTCTTCTCTTCAAGCATTGTTCTTTCTAATCCTACCAATGTCTTGTTTCTCCTCTCTGCAATTCCATTCAGTTGAGAAGAGTACCTCGAAGTCACTCATCAAACCCTTTGGAGAAGTATTTTTTGCCTCCATCATATCTAAGCTTCTTTAGTGATCTACCTATATGATTCTCCACAGGTGCTAGATACTTTTTGAAGCAATCAAAAACTTTATTCTTACTCTTGATAAAGTATAGAATAGTCCATCCACTATGATCATCAATAAATGAGACATAATACCTTGATCCTGTCGATGAACATTCTTGACTTGGTCCCCATACATCTATATGTACTAAGTCCAGTAAGTTGTTATGGATGTAGCCTTTGTGGTTGAATGGTTGTCTATGTGCCTTTCCAATCCAACATGCATCACACCTATTGATCATGTGTTTCTTTGATATATTTGGTAGTCTTAGAACACTTTGATCCCTGCATATATCCTTCAAGGTTCTTTCATTCACATGAGCAAGTCTCTTATGCCACACTTCAAGCTCACTTAGGGTTTGAGACCCAAAAGTGAATAGAACTATGTTCCTGGTTTCTCCTACTTCAAAAGTAAAGAGCCTACCATGCTTTTTATCTTTGGCTATCTTCTTAAAGCCTTGACATGGATCTTCCACAAAGGATGCATTTTGGGTGAACCTAACTTGCAAGCCTTTTTCAACTATTTGGCCTACACTTATTAGGTTTCTAGTGATAGTGCGTACATAGAGAACCTTACTCAGAATGTTAATCATGTCCTTGGAAGCTTTGCCATTACAAATCTTCTCCACATTGTGCTTTGTGTCATCCCCTGTTTGAACTTCATGTCTATGCTTTGGACTTTCCAAATCAGATAGAAGAACAATGTTGCTTGCAACATGATTTGAACATCAAGAATCTATGTAGAAAAAATGATTATCTTCTTTACATTCTTTGTGGTTAGATTCATATAAAGCAATGGGTCTTCATGTAGTTGATCTTCTTAATAATTTTTCAAGGCCCTTCTATTATAGCCTCTATTGTTATTTTTGAATTTGTGTCCACCTCTACCTTTATTGTTGCCATATCCACTTCTTCCATTCCTTTCTAGGTCTTCCCATTGAACCAGATTTTTTGAGTTGTGTGGTTGGTCTTATCATAGATGGCACAAGGTTGAACATTTTGACCTTTGGCTTTGTCATGCTTTGGTTCTTTCTTCTTCCCTTTCTTCTTCCTCTTGCTTGTGAAGTTGGGTTGGGAAGTCTCCTCTTCATCTTCTTCTTTCTTCTTGCCTTTCAACTACTAGTCCTTCTTATCCGCATATATAGCACTACATTAATTACCATGATAGGAGTTACCTTCCTTTATGCTATTGTTGGTCTCTTGGTTGAAGCATTTTCCAAGAAAGATGTTGAAGTCTTGAGTTTGCACATCCATGATGGGCTCATAAACCGTGGTGAAGGATTGCCATTGCTAATCACTTCGAATCCCATTGCAAATTTGCCTTATGATAACTTGTTCTTCAATCAGCTCTCCAGTGCATGCTAATTGATTTGCAACCTCCTTGACCTTGGTAACAAACTCTGTTATGGTTTGTTTATGTGTCTTCTTCATTTGGTTGAACTCGTTCTAAAGATGATGCTTTCTTGCTTTCATACTAGCAGAAAAGAAAGTCATTAGGGCATCTGAAGTCTCTTGAGATGTCTTGCATCCTCTAATATGTGGTAATAAAGAGTCATAGCTAGAAATTAGTATGTATGACCTTGCTTGAGCATCCCTTGTGCATCAAAGTCTGAGCTTATGTATCTCCTCTTGGGTAGGTTGTCCTTTGGATCTTGGAATAGGCATAGCTTCATCACTTGCTATAATTCCATAAAGATTTCTACCTTGCAAATAGGCCTCTATTCTTATTTGCCAAGCCGCATAGTTTTGTTGATCAAGCTTCTCAATCATTGAGGAAACTCCGTCACCCATCCTGATCTAGCTCTGATACCACTTAAAGAACTTAGAGAAGCTTCTACGAGGTAAAAAAAGTGAGTTGCGAAGCAACGAAGTTTGGTCTAGCCAACCGGCACAAGACTAACCCTTGAGATTATGGAGAATCAGATAGACCTTATAGGCATGCAATAAGTGCAACAGAATGCACTATGTACTTTGGAGCATCAAGGAGAAAGAGTTGATACAAAACAGATATGTTTGCACATTGACGAGCTCAAAAAACTTACAATCTTTGGATGAGACAATCAACTTCAAATGCTCATAGCAACCATCGTGATTAGAATTACAAAAAATCCTTTTGGAGGAGTGATACACATAGAGTTGAGTGTATAGAATGCACAAGAGCACAAGAAATAAGCAAAATATACTTTTGGAATGAATAAGATACTCAATAGTGGTACCTCCCATTTTTTAGGAATATGTAAAGATAGACCATAAGAAAAAAGAACTGCGATTTCTCCCAATCTACTAAATCAAATTCTTTGAAAATATATAAAACTAAACTAGACACTAATAGCTTTCCAATGAGTCCTCTCTTATCGAATTAGAAGCTTCATAGAGAGAGCCTAGGCAAGCTTACTGTTATTGAAGAAGATGATGCAGAAAATGAAGGAGCAAGATATTGATGGCCACAAGTGTATGTATATTGCTTCCATGTAATGAACAACTGATTTGAAGTACTTATATAGACTCTTGAACTCCTCCACGACTTCTACAAGTGGACTTTGATTTCAAATGAAGGCAAAATTAGTTGTTGGAGGGAATCGATTCACTTTCCTACAATCTAGGAAAAGTGAAGATCTAGTTCAATCTACTTTTAGGTGATTGATTGATTGGTTGATTGATTAATTGATTGATTGATTGCAACTAGAATTTTATAATGCTAAAAGATCCATCAAAAAGCTTTTAAAAGAATACAATGAGTGAGCATAAGTAAAAGAACTCTCGAACGGATATTCTTTTGACATAATCCAAGCGATAGCTTTGGATGTAGATCAAATCCACCTCAAGCATAGTGCAAGCTTGATGTTTCAATAGCTCCCCCTCAAGCTAAAGTGTTCTTGAGTCTTCATTCGCTAATAGGTTGAATAACTACCATAGCTTTGAATCTACAAAGCTTTATTCCATCAAGTGCCTTTGTCATCATATATGCTACTTGCTTTTCAATTGGAACAAAAGAAATGTCTATTCCCTTTTCCATGAGCTTCTCCTTGATGAAGTGGTAATGAACCTCTATGTGTTTGGTTCTTGCCTGGAAAATAGGGTTTTCTACTAGATGCATAGAGCTTACATTATCCCCAAATATGTGAGGTTTGGAACTCACAAGTCCCAAATCTGTATGCAATGCTTTTAACCATATTGCCTCTTGCTATGGTCAAGCCTTTATTTTCTGCTTGAGTTGAGGATTAAGAAATTGTTGGTTGCTTCTTGGGACTCCATGACACTAGCTTTGAACCTACAAATGCTTAGTAACCAGATGTACTTCTTCTATCATCCTTAGCTCCGACCCAATCGGCATCTAAATAAATTTTGATATCCAAATCAGAAGAGTAAGGATAGAATATACCTTCATTGATTGTACCTTTGAGATACTTAAGTAATCTCTTAGCTGCATCCATTTGTGGTCTTCTTGGAGAGTGCATGAATTGTCTTAGCACTCCTACGTGTTGGAACATCAAGCTTACACTATGCTTGAGGTGGATTTGATCTATATCAAATGATATGGCCTAGATTACGTCAAAGGAATATCCGTTGGGGAGTTCTTTTACTTATTCTCATTTATTATATTTTTTTTAAAATATTTTTCATGGATCATTTATCATTGTAGAAGCCTTGAACTTTACACATGTAAGACTAGAAAGATAGAGCCCAAATTCCATGAATTTTTGGTGGTTGAGTTGTAATCAAATTAATCAGTCAATCACCTAAAAGTAGATCAAAGTAGATCTTCACTTTTCCTAGATTAGAACTTCTATAGTCTACATAAAAACTTCAAATCACTTGTAAAATACATGGAAGCAATATACATACACTTGTGACCATCATTGTCTTGCTCCTTCATTTTTTCGCATCATCTTCTTTGCCAACAGTATGCTTGCAGAGGCTGGTGCTCTCTCTATAAAGCTTCAAATTGGATAAGACATGGCTCATTGGAAAGGTATTAGTGTCAATTTTATTCTACATTTTCATAGAAGTTGGTTCAGTGGATTGGCAGAAATCTCAATTTTTCTATCGCAGGGTTGATCTCTATGTATTCCTACAAAATAAGAGGTGCCACTATTGAGTGTTTGGTTCATTCCAAAATCATATTTTGCTTATTTCTTATACTCTTGTGCATTATATACACTAAACCCTATTTACACCACTCCCATAAAAGGAGGTTTTCTAATTGTAATCACATTGGTCGCTACAAGTATTTGAAGTTCATTGTCTCATCCATAGATAGTAAGTTTTTTGAGCTAGTCTATGTGCAAACCTATTTGTCTTGTATTGACTCCTTCTCCTTGATGCTCCAAAGTACATAGTGCATTTTATTGCACCTATCACATGCCTATAAGCTTTATTTGAGTCTCCATAAGCTCAAGGGCTGGTCTTGTGCCGGCTTGCCGGACCAAACTTCGTCGCTTCGCAACTCACTTTTCTACCTCCTACAAGCTTCTCCAAGTTCTCTCAGTGGTATTAGAGCTAGATCAAGATGGGTGACAGCTTTCCCTCAATGATTGAGAAGCTTGATCGACACAACTACGTGGCTTGAAAAATCAGAATGGAGGCCTATTTTCAAGGTACAAATTTTTATGAAATTGTAGTAGGTGATGAAGTTATGCCTATTCCAAGATCCAAGGAGGACCTGCACAAGAGGAGACAGATAAGCTCACACTTTTGTGTGCAAGGGATGCTCAAGCAAGGTTATACATACTTAACTCTATCTTTGACTTTCTATTACCACATACTAGAGGATGTAAGGCATCTCAAGAGACTTGGGATGTTGTAGAGACTTTCTTTTCTGCTAGTATGAGAGCAAGAAAAAATCATCTTTGGGATGAGGTCAACCAAATGAAGAAGGCACCTAAACAAACCATCACGGATTTTGTTACCAAGGTTAAGGAGGTTGCGGATCAGCTAGCATCCATTGGAGAGATGATTAAAGAAAAGGCTATCATCAGGCAAATTCTCAATGGGATTTGAAGTGATAAGCAATGGCAATCCTTCACAAGAGCTTATGATCTCATCATGGATGTGTAAACTCTAGACTTCAATATTTTTCTTGGACAACTCTTCAATCAGGGGGCCAACAATAGCATAAAAAAGGTAACTCCTGTCATGGTAATTCAACTAGTGCTCTATATGCAGATAAGAAGGATAAGAAGCTGAAAGGAAAGAAGAAAGAAGAAGATGAAGAGGACACGTCCCAAGCCAACTTTGCAAGCAAGAGCAAGTAGAAAGGGAAGAACAAAGGACCAAAGGATGGCAAAGCCAAAGGAGAAAATGTTCAACCTTGTGCCATCTATGATAAGACCAACCACACCACTCATAATTGTTGGTTCAATGGAAAGACCCAGAAAGGAAGTGGAAGAGGTGGATATGACAGTAATAGAGGCAAAGGTGGACACAACTTCAACAATAACAATAGAGGCTATAATAGAAGGAACTTCATCATATATTCAGAAGATCAACCTCATGAAGACTTATTGCTTCTCATGAATCTAAGCCACAAAGAAGGCAAAGAAGATGATCATTTGTTCTACATAGATTCAAGATGTTCAAATCATGTTACAGGCAACATTACTCTTTTATATTATTTGGAAAGTCCAAAGCTTAGACATGAAGCACAAACAAGGGATGATACAAAGCACAATGTGGAGAAGATTGGTAATGTCAAAGCTTCCAATGGCAGGACAAACATTCTAAGTAAGGTTCTCTATGTACCGATTATCACTAAAAACCTAATAAGTGTAGGCGAAATGGTTGAAAAAGGCTTGCAAGTTAAGTTCCCCAACATGGAGCTTTTGTGGAATATCCATGTCAAGGCTTTAAGAAGATAGCCAGAGGTGAGAAGCATGGTAGGCTCTTTACTTTTGAAGTAGCAAAAACCAGGAACATAGCTCTAATCACTTTTGGCTCTCAAACCCTAAGTGAGCTTGAAGTGTGTCATAAGAGACTTTCTCATGTGAATGAAAGAACCTTGAAGGATATATGCAGGCATCAAAGTGTTCTAGGACTGTGGAACATATCAAAGCAATAGATGATCAACAAGTGTGATGCATGTCAGATTGGGAAGGTACAAAGACAACCATTCAACCACAAAGGCTACATCTACAACAACTTATTAGAATTAGTACATAGAGATGTATGGGGACCAAGTCAAGAACCTTCATTAGCAGGATCAAGGTATTATGTCTCATTTATTGATGACCATAGTAGATGGACTATTCTATACCTTATCAAAAGTAAGAATGAAGTGTTTGATTGCTTCAAAAAGTATCTAGCACATATGGAGAATCATACAAGTAGATCACTCAAGAATCTCATATCTGATGGGAGGAGAAAAAGAGTTTGACGAGTTCTTGTAGGAAAAATGTATCAAAAGGGAAGTGACCAATAGGTACTCTCCTCAACTAAATGGAATTGCAGAGAGGAGAAACAAAACATTGATTGGATCAGCTAGAACAATGCTTGAAGAGAAGAAGTTGCCACATTATCTATGGACAGAAGCCATTTCAATTGTTGTGTACCTTGTCAATAGACTACCATCCAAATCACTTCAAGGTATAACTCCTTATGAAGAATGGCATGGAAGAAAACCTAGTCTTGGACATTGCAAGGTGTTTGGTTGCTAAGCTTATGTTCATGTACCATTGCAAATAAGAGGTGAGCTAGATGAAAGGGCAACAAAGGTAGTCTTTATTGGATATGATTCAACGCAGATGGGTTACACATTCTATAATCCTTCAACCAAGCAAGTCACTACAAGTAGAGATGTTGTGTTTGAAAAACACAGGCCTTGGTATGTTCAATACAAACAAAAGGTAACTCTACCATATGATCTTGATTTTGATTCTCATCAATTAGGAAGCAAGCATGATACACAGGTCCAAGATCCAAGAAGTGATATAGACAATGACCAAGATGAAAGAGAAAAGGATTAAAAACTATGGAATTCAAGAGGAAAAGCAAATATGCAAGAGGTTGGAGAATGATCCAAACAAGCATCTAGAAGACTCAAAAAGAGAGAAGAAACAACCAAAAAGTTATGGATATGATTCCACATTTGCAACAAAGCATTCAATCTACTTGGCAAAAGATTCAATTTCAAAAGAACCATGAACCTATGAAGACGCAAAAGGAAACCCTAATTTGGAAAAGGGCATGAAAGAAGAAATAGGTGCATTGAAGGAGATGGACACTTGGTATCTGGTTCCAATGTCACTGAATCAAAAGGTAATTGGTTGTAGATGGGTATATAAAGTTAAAAGAAACTCAGATGGATGGATTTGCATGTACAAGGCAAGATTAGTTGCCAAAGGATGCTCACAAACTCATGGTATAGACTATGAGGAAACATTCTCACCAATTGCAAAGATGACTACAATCAAAACATTGCTAAGTGTAGTTGTTGCAAGGAAATGGAGACTTCTCCAACTTGATGTGAAAAATGCATTCTTAAATGGTTGGATAAGTGAAGAGGTATACATGTCACAACCACTAAGTTTTGAAAACCCTAATCATCCATCTTATGTTTGCATACTTAAGAAAGCATTGTATGAATTGAAAAAAGCTCCTAGATCTTGGAATTATAGGTTGGTTACATACCTTCAAGATCAAGGATTCAAACCTAGCAACTCAGATCCTTCTCTATTCATCAAAAGGGATCACAATGAGGTCACCTATCTATGTGTATATGTAGATGATATTATTGTGATAGGTGATGATTTGAATGGCATTCAAAGGATCAAGAGACACATGCAAGAGGAGTTCAAAATCAGTGACTTAGGTGAGCTCACATATTCCCTAGGTATGTCAGTGATATACACAGATGAAGGAATGTATTTGACTCACAGACAATACATTCAGGATCTACTTCTCAAGTTCAAAATGGAGAAGGAATGTATTTGCTAAACCTCTGGTTACTTAGCATTTGCAGGTTCAAAGCAAGTGTCATGGAGTTGCAAGAAGCAACTTACAGTTGCTTTATCCTCAATTGAAGCAGAGTACAAAGGTTTGACCATAGAAACTCAAGAGGCAATATGATTAAAAGCATTGTATACAGATTTGGGACTTGTGAGTCCAAAACCTCACATATTTCGAGATAATGTAAGTTCCATGCATCTAGTAGTAAACCCTATTTTCCATGCAAGAACCAAACACATAGAGGTGCATTACCACTTCATCAAGCAAAAGCTCATCGCAAAGGACATTGACATTTCTTTTGTTCCTACTAAAAAGAAAGTAGAAGATATGATGACGAAGGCACTTGATGGAATAAAGCTTTGTAGATTCAAAGATATGGCAAGTATTCAACCTCTTAGAGAATGAAGACTCAATTAGCTTGAGGGGGAGTTGTTGGAACATCAAGCTTACACTATGCTTGAGGTGGGTTTGATCTATATCAAAAGCTATGGCTTGGATTACATTGAAGGAATATCCATTGGAGAGTTCTTTTACTTATGCTCATTTATTGTATTTTGTAAAAAAGGTTTTTCATGGATCTTTTACCATTGTAGAAGCCTTGAGCTTTCCACATGTAAAACTAGAAAGATAGAGCCCAAATTCCATGAATTTGTGGTGGTTGTGTTGCAATCGCATCAATCAATCAATCACCTAAAAGTAGATCAAAGTAGATCTTATCTTTTCCTAGATTATAGGAATGTGAATTGATTCCCTCCAACAACTCTTACCGCCTTCATTTGAATTCAAAATCCACTTGTAGAACTCGTGGACCACTTCTAACTTCTATATAAATACCTCATTTCACTTGTACAATAAATGGAAGAAATATACATACACTTGTGACCATCATTGTCTTGCTCCTTCATTTTTTTGCATCATCTTCTTCGCCAACAATAAGCTTGTAGAGGTTGGTGCTCTATCTACAAAGCTTCAAATTGGATAAGACATGGCTCATTGGAAAGTTATTTGTATCAATTCTTTTCTACATTTTCATAGAAGTTGGTTCAGTAGATTGGGAGAAATCTTAGTTTTTCTATCGCGGGGTTGATCTCTATGTATTCCTGCAAAATAGGAGGTACCACTGTTGAGTGTCTGGTTCATTCCAGAAGCACATTTTACTTATTTCTTATACTCTTGTGCATTACATACACTAAACCCAATGTGTATCACTCCCATAACAGGATTGTTTTTAATTGTAATCACGCTGGTCGCTACCAACATTGAAAGTTCATTGTCGCATCCATAGATAGTAAGTTTTTTGAGCTAGTTGATGTGCAAACCTATTTGTTTTGTATCGACTCCTTCTCCTTGATACTCCAAAGTAAATAGTGCATTTGATTGAAATTACCACATGCCTATAAGGTCTATTTGAGTCTTCATAAGCTCAAGGGATGTTCTTGTGCCGGTTGGCTGGACCAAACTTCATTGCTTCGAAACTCACTGTTCTACCTCCTATAAGCTTATCCAAGATCTTTCACTATGCTATATGAGATGTCTACTCCTGTGTCAGTAAAATATATCATGCTACCTACCAAGTTCTGATATTCTTTAATGTCTTCAATTTTATCTCCTTCATAAACATTAAGTTTATGATTCATCTCCAAAGGTGTACCCGCATGTTGTATCTCCTCTAAGTCAAATACATTCCTTCATTTGTGTATATCACCCGCATAGCTAGGAAATATGTGAGCTCACCTAGGTCACTCATTTTGAACTCCTCTTGCATGTGTCCTTTGATCCATTGAATGCCATTTAGATCATCACATGTCATAATAATATCAACTACATATACACATAGATAGATAATGTCATTGTGATCCCTTTTGATGAATAGAGAAGGATTTGAATTGCTAGGTTGATCCCTTTATCCAAAAGGTATGTAACCAACCTATAATTCCAAGCTCTACAAGCATGTTTCAATCCATACAATGCTTTCTTAATTCATCAAACATAAGATGCATGATTAGGGTTTTCAAAACCTGGAGGTTGTGACATGTATACCTCTTCAATTATCCAACCATTTACAAATGCATTTTTTACGTCAAGTTGGAGGAGTCTCCAATTTGTTGCAGGAGCTACACTTATCAATGTTCTAATTGTAGTCATCTTTGCAACTATTCAGAATGTTAATTCATAGTCTATACCATGCGTATGTTAGCATCCTTTGGCAACTAATCCAACCTTGTACCTGGAAACTGATCCATCTGAGTCTCTTTTAACTTAAAAATCCCATCTACAACCAATTACCTTTTGATTGGATGACATTGGAACCAAATCTCAACTGTCCATCTCGTTCAATGCATCTATTTCTTCTTTCATGGCCTTTTCCCAATTAGGGTTTCCCTTTGACTCTTCATAGCTTGAGGGTGCCTCTGAAATTGAGTCTTTTGCCAAGTAGATTAAATGCTTTCTAACAAATGTGGAATCATATACATACCTTTTTTGTTGTTTCTTCTCTCTTGTTGATTGTCTAGGAGCTTGCTTAGAGCATTCTCCACACTCCTGCATCTTTGCTTTCCCTCTTGACTTCCATAGTTTGTAATCCTTTTCCCTTTCATCTTGGTCATCATTTGTATCACTTCTTGAATCCTCGACCTGTGTATCATGCTTGCATCCTCATTGATGAGAATCAAAATCAAGATCATATGGTAGAATTACCTTTTGTTTATCTTCATCATACCAAGACTTGTGTTCTTCAAACAAAACATCTCTATTTGTACTGAATTTATTGGTTGAAAGATTATATAACTTGTAACTCATTTGAATTGAGTCATACCCAATAAACACTACCTTTTTTGCCCTTTCATATAGCATACCTCTTATTTTTTATGGTACATGAACATAAGCTAAACAACCAAACACATTGCAATGTCCCAGACTAGGTTTTCTTCCATGTCATGCTTCATCAGGAGTCATAACTTGAAGTGATTTGGATTGTATTCTATTGACAAGGTACACACTAGTTGAAATAGCCCTTGCCCATAGATAATGCAGCAACCTCTTCTCTTCAAGCATTCTTCTTGGTGATCCAATCGATGTCTTGTTTCTCCTCTCTAGAATTCCATTTAGTTGAGGAGAGTACCTAGTAGTTACTTCCCTTTTGACACCCTTATCCTACAAGAACACATTAAACTCTTTGGAGAAGTATTCTCCCCCTCCATCAAATTTGAGTTGCCTTAGTGATCTACCTATATGAGTCTCCACTTGTACTAGATACTTTTTGAAGCAATCAAACACTTCATACTTACTCTTGATAATGTACGGAATAATCCATCTACTATGGTCATCAATAAATGAGACATAGTACCTTGAGCCTGCCAATGAAAGTTCTGGACTTGGTCCCCATACATCTATATGTACTAAGTCCAATAGGTTGTTGTGGATGTAGCCTTTGTGGTTGAATTATTGTCTTTGTGCCTTTCCAATCTGACATGCATCACACCTATTGATCATGTGTTGCTTTGATATATTTCGTAGTCATAGAACGCTTTGATCCCTTCTTATATCCTTCAAGGTTCTTTCATTCACATGAGCAAGTCTCATATGCCATACTTCAAGCTCACTTAGGGTTTGAGACCCAAAAGTGAATAGAGCTATGTTCTTGGTTTCTCCTACTTCAAAAGTAAAGACCCTTCCATGCTTTACACCTCTGGGTATCTTCTTAAATCCTTGACATGGATCTTCCATAAAAGCTCTATGTTGGGAGAACCTAACTTGCAGGCCTTTTTTACCTATTTGACCTATACTTATTAGGTTTTTAGTGATATTGGGTACATAGAGAACCTTACTCAAAATGTTTGTCATGCCATTGGAAGCTTTGACTTTACCAATCTTCTCCACATTGTGCTTTGTGTCATCCCTTGTTTGAATTTCATGTCTATGTTTTGACTTTCCAAATCAAATAGAAGAACAATGTTGCCTCCAACATGATTTGAAAATCCGGAATCTATGTAGAACAAATCATCATCTTCTTTACCTTCTTTGTGGCTTTGATTCATAAGAAGAAATGAGTCTTCATTTGGTTGATCTTTTGAATTTTTTTAAGTCCGTTCTATTATAAGCCTCTATTGTTATTGTTGAAGTTGTGTCCACCTCTACCTCTATTGGTACCATGTTCAGTTCTTCCACTTCCTTTCTCGATCTTTCCATTGAACCACCAATTCTGAGTGGTGTGGTTGTTATTATCACAGATGGCAAAAGGTTGAACATTATCGCCTTTGCTGTTGACATGCTTTGTTCTCTTCTTCTCTTTCCACTTTCTTTTGCTTGCGAAGTTGGCTTTGGAAGTCTCCTCTTCATCTTCTTCCTTCTGCTTGCCTTTAAACTTCTTGTCCTTCTTATCTCCATATAGAGCACTAGTTGAATTACCATGATAGGAGTTACCTTTCTTTATGTTATTGTTGGCCTCTTGATTGAAGAGTTTTCCAAGAAAGATGTCGAATTCTGGATTTTTCAAATCCATGATCAGATCATAAGTCATGGTGAATGATTTCTATTGCTTATCCCTTTGAATCCCATTGACAATTTTCCTCATGATAGACTTTCCTTCAATTAGCTCTCCACTAGATGTTAACTGATCCGCAACCTCCTTGATCTTGGTAACAATCTCTATCATGGATTTTTTAGGTGTCTTCTTCATTTGGTTGAACTCGTTCCAAAGATGATTCTTTCTTGCTTTGGTACTAGCAGAAAAGAAAGTCTCTGGGCATCCCAAGTCTCTTGAGATGTCTTGCATCCTCTAATATGTGGTAATAAAAACTCAAAGATAGATTTTAGTATGTATAACCTTGCTTGAGCATACCTTGCACACCAAACTATGAGCTCATCTATCTCCTCTTATATAGGTCCTTCTTTGGATCATGGAATACGCATAGCTTCATCGCCTGCTACAATTCCATAAAGATTTCTACCTTGCAAATAGACCTCCATTATGATTTGCCAAGCCCCATAGTTGTGTGGATCAAGATTCTTCATCATTGAGGGAAATTTGTCACCCATATTGATCTAGCTCTTTTGTGGTAGTGATACACAGAGGGATGAGTGTATAGAATGCATAAGAGTACAAGAAATAAGCAAAATATGATTTTTGGAATGAATCAGACACTCAACAATGGTACTTCCTATTTTTTAGGAATGCCTAGAGATAGACCCTGAGATAGAAAACCTGTGATTTCTCCCAATCTACTAATCCGAATGCTTTTAAATTATATACACATAAACTAGATACGAATATCTTTCTAATGAATCCTCTCCTATCCAATTTGGAGTCTTTAGAGAGAGCAATAGCCTCTGCAACCTTAGTGTTGTTCAAGAAGATGATACAGAAAAATGGAGCAAAACAATGATGGCCACAAGTGTATGTATATTGCTTCAATGTAATGTCCAAGTGATTGGAAGTCTTTATATAGACTCTTGAAGTGCTCCATGACTTCTACATGTGGATTTTAAATTCAAATGAAGCTGGGTTTAGTTGTTGGAGGGAATCAATTCACTTTCCTACAATCTAAAAAAAGTGAAAATATAGTTTTGTCTATATTTAGCTGATTGATTAATTATATCTCAACCACCAAAACTTCGTGGAATTTGGGATCTCTTTTATCCTTTTACATTTATAAAGCTCTAGAGTTTTACAATGGTAAAAGATCCATGGAAAATCGTTTTAAAAAATACAATAAGTAAGCATAAGTAAAAGAACTCTCCAACAGATATTCTTTCAACGTAATCCAAGCCATAGCTTTTGATGTAGACCAAATTCACCTCAAGCATAGTGTAAGCTTGATGTTTCAACAGCTCCCCCTCAAGCTAAAGTATGTGTGAGACTTCATTATCTAATAGGTTGAATACCTACCATAGCTTTGAATCTACAAAGTTTTATTCCATCTAGTGGTTTTGTCATCATATCTGCTGCTTGCTTTTCAATTGGAACAAAAGAAATGTCAATTTCCTTTTCCATGAGCTTCTTCTTGATGAAGTGGTAATGAACCTCTATGTGTTTGGTTCTTGCATGGAAAATAGGGTTTGCTACTAGATGCATGCAATACATTATCTCCAAATATGTGAGGTTTGGAACTCACAAGTCCCAAATCTGTATACAATGATTTTAACCATATTGCCTCTTGAGTTGGTATCATCAAACCTCTGTACTTTGCTTCGGTTGAGGGTAAAGAAATTGTTGGTTGCTTTTTGGAACTCCATGACACTAGTTTTGAACCTACAAATGCTAAGTAACGAGATGTAATTCTTCTATCATTCTTAGCTCCTGCCCAATCTGCATCTCAGTAGATTTTGATATCCAAATCTTAAGAGTAAGGATAGATTATACATTCATTGATTGTACCTTTGATATAATTAAGTACTCTCCTAGTTGCATCCATGTGTGGTCTTCTTGGAGAGTGCATGAAATGTCTTAGCACTCCTACGCTATATGAAATGTCTACTCTTATATGAGTAGCTTATACCAAGCTACCTACCAAGATTTGATATTCTTTAATATCTTCAATTTTCTCACCCTCATAAACATTAAGTTTATGATTCATCTCCAAAGGTGTACTTGTAGGTTAACTGTTCTCCATTTTGAACTTAAGAAGTAGATCTTGAATGTATCTCCTCTTAGTCAAATACATTCCTTCATCTGTGTATATCACCTGAATACCTAGGAAATATGTGAGCTCACCTAAGTCATTGATTTTGGACTCCTCTTGCAGGTGTCTCTTGATCCTTTGAATGCCATTTAGATCATCACCTATCACAATAATATCATCTATATATGCACATAGATAGATAACCTCATTGTGATTCCTTTTGATGAATAGAGAAGGATCTCAATTGCTAGGTTTGAGCCCTTGATCTTGAAGGTATGTAAGCAACCTATAATTCCAAGCTCTAGGAGATTGTTTCAATCCATACAATGCTTTATTGATCTACAAACATAAGATGTATGATTAGGGATTTCAAACCCTAGAATTTGTGATGTGTATACCTCTTCAATTATCCAACCATTTACAAATGCATTTTTTAATCAAGTTGGAGGAGTTTCCAATTTCTTGTAGTAGCTACACTTTTCAATGTTCTGATTGTAGTCATCTTTGAAATTGGTGAGAATGTTTCCTCATAGTCTATACCATGAGTATGTGAGCATCCTTTCGCAACTAATATTGCCTTGTATCTACAAACTCATCCATCTGAGTTTCTTTAAACTTGATACACCCATCTGCAGCGAATTACCTTTTCATTGGATGACATTGGAACCAAATCCAAAGTTTTCATCTCCTTTAATGCATCTATTTCTTCTTTCATGGCATTTTCCCAATAAGGGTTTCCCTTTGCCTCTTAATAGGTTTAGGGTTCCTTTGAAATTGGGTCTTTTGCCAAGTAGATTGAATGCTTTGTTATAATTGTTGATCTTCTAGGAGCTTGCTTATAGCATTCTCCACACTCCTGCATCTTTGCTTTGCCTCTTGACTTCCATAGTTTGTAATCCTTTTCCCTTTCATCTTGGTCATCATTTGTATCACTTCTTGGATCTTGGACGTGTGTATCATGCTTGTTTCCTAATCAATGAGAATCATAATCAAGATCATATGGTAGAGTTACCTTTTGTTTTTCTTCATCATACCAAGACCTGTGTTCTTCAAACACAACATCTCTACTTGTAGTGAATTTCTTGGTTGAAGGATTATAGAACGAGTAATGCATCTGAGTCGAGTCATACCCAATAAACACTCTCTTTGTTGCCCTTTCATCTAGCTTACCTCTTATTTGTGATGGTACATGAATATACGCGAAATAACCAAACACCTTTCAATGTCAAAGGCTAGGTCTTCTTCCATGCCATGCTTCATTAGGATTCATACCTTGAAGTGATTTGCATAGTAGTCTATTGACAAGGTACACAGCAGTTGAAATAGCCTCTACCCATAGATAATGTGGCAACCTCTTTTATTCAAGCATTCTTCTCACTGATCCAACCAATGTCTTGTATCTCCTCTCTTCGATTCCATTCAGGTGAGGAGTGTACATGGTGATCACTTCTTGTTTGAAACCTTTATCTTGCAAGAACATATGAAACTCTTTAGAGAAGTATTCTCCCCCTCCATCGAATATGAGCTTCTTCAGTTATCTACCTGTATGATTCTCCACATGTGCTAGATACTTTTTGGAGCAATCAAACACTTCATGCCTACTCTTGATAAACTATAGAATAGTCCATCTACTATGGTCATCAATAAATGAGACAATACATTAAGTTGATTGTGCCAATGAAGGTTCTTGACTTGATCCCCATACATCTGTATGTACTAAGTCCAATAATTTCTTGTGGATGTAGCCTTTGTGGTTGAATGGTTAGTGTCCTGCCAATGAAGGTTCTTGACTTGGTCCCCATACATCTGTATGTACTAAGTCCAATAAGTTGTTGTGGATGTAGCCTTTGTGGTTGAATGGTTATCGTTATGCCTTTCCAATCCAACATGCATCACACGTGTTGATCATGTGTTGCTTTGATATATTTGGAAGTCCTAGAACACTTTGATCCTTGCATATATCCTTCAAGGTTCTTTCATTCACATGAGCAAGACTCTTATGCCATACTTCAAGCTCACTTAGGGTTTGAGACCCAAATGTGAATAGATTTATGTCCTTGGTTTCTCCGACTTTAAAAGTAAAGAGCCTACAATGCTTTTCACCTCTATCTATCCTCTAAAAGCCTTGACATGGATCTTCCACAAAATCTTGATGTTGGGTGAACCTAACTTGCAAGCCTCTTTAAACTATTTGGCCTACACTTATTAGGTTTTACGTGATCATGGGTACATAGAGAACCTTATTAAGAATGTTTATCTTGCCATTGTAAGCTTTGATATTACCAATCTTCTCCACATTGTGCTTGTGTCAACCCCTGTTTGAACTTCATGTATATGCTTTGGACTTTCCAAATCAGATAGAAGAGCAATGTTGCCTCTAACATGATTTGAACATCTGGAATCTATGTAGAACAAATGATCATCTTCTTTACCTTCTTTGTGGCTTAAATTCATAAGAAGCAATGAGTCTTCATGTGGTCGATCTTTTGAATAATCATTGAAGTCCTTTTTATTATATCCTCTATCGTCATTGTTGAAGTTGTGTCCACCTCTACCTCTATTGTTCCAATATCCACTTCTTCCACTTCCTTTCGGGATCTTCCCAGTGAACCAAAAATTTTGAATGGTTTGGTTGGTCTTATCACAGATGGTACAACGTTGAACATTCCAACCTTTGGCTTTGTCATGCTTTCATTCTTTCTTCTTCCCTTTCTGCTTGCTCTTGCTTGCAAAGTTTGCTTGGGAAGTCTCCTCTTTATCTTCTTCCTTCTTCTTGCCTTTCAACTTCTTGTCCTTCTTATCTACATATAGAGCACTAGTTGAATTACCATGATACAATTTACCTTGCTTTATGCTGTGTTTTGCCTTTGTTGGTGCAATTCACAAGCCTACACATTCGGCTTGTAATCCATACATATATGAAGAAGCACATGAACCAATGCTAGAAGATAATTATCATCTTTGCTTCTTGTAAAAGTCACATTTGACTTTGGAATCTTTGTAAATACCTACCATGAAATCTCGTGCAAAAGTTAGAGCTTTGATTGATGGAATATCTCCTATAATGGAGGATCACTTTTTAGAGACAGCCAACAATTTGAATTCAAATTCAAATTGAAAGTAAGCATCTATATAAACCTCTAGGAAAAAGTCACGGGTAAGACTCATCAATCCCGAGCTTCTCATTATCATTTCTGAGTGTGTGTGAGGCCTATACTCTATCCCACACCTATCTACACCATCAAGCAATGATATTCATGCCTATGGTATTGTACAACAGTGTTCATTAATACATATATCTACATTGTTCATTTCTGAGTTCTTTGTCATAGTGTCTGAAAGTCTGTCAACTTGTGGAGATCATATCTCACTCATTTCTTCATCAAATTCAAAGATCTATAGCTTGTTGGAACCAACTCAAAGTTGCATACATGCTATCAAAATTTGAAAGAATTATATTCAGCCATTTCAGAGAAAAGGTCATCAAAGTGATCACTGGTCGAAGTTTGCAATAGTCCTAAAATATCAGGGGTAAAGGTTTACTTGCTAAATTGATTTCTCTAAGCATAGTTAATCTTTTTAAGTGATATCACTTGGAATAGTTAGCTTGCTAAGATAATTAGATTCCCCTAAGAGGAATTTTTCTAATTCCTATTGTGTTGGTCATACTGAGCAAAAGATACAACAGGTGTATAGTCAAAAATAGAAGGTTTTCTTGAAGGCTTGAAGTTCAAAGTTATCTATTTTGATTCTATCTTTTCATACATCATTTCCAAAGTACATAGACCATTTTATGGTGTCATTGGAAAGCTAAAAGGATCCACTTATCAACTCTGAAGTATCAAAGGGTTGGTACAAAGCAAGATTTGGTAGTACCTACTCATCATCTTGAAGTGTGTATCCATCATTCCCAACAATGGTATCAGAGCAAAGTCAAGGTAAAATGGGAGATGGTCCTTCATTTATTGATAAATTGGACACGAACAATTATCAGGCATGGTCTCTAAGGATGAAGACATACCTACAAGGAAGGAGTCTTTATGGATACATCTCAAGAGATGAGGAATTGCCCTCATTCAAAACCAAAGTTTTGACTAGCTAGGGAAGCTTGATCTGCAACACATTTAGGACTTGTTTTACCTAGATTGATCTTCCTGCAACAGAATATAGACTAACTCCTCAAATGTTAAGGCATTTGGATTGCCTTTCATCATCAATGGAAGAGTATAAACAAAAATTCTTATATGAATCTAGAAGACCATTCAGAACACTTTGCACAAGTGAATTGTCAGGCAAGACTTCATCAGAAGAACTCAGCTGCTCCTTCAAATCTTTGATCTTTTTCAAAAAATTATCCATGGAATCTCCTTCATTCATGTGCTCACTCTCCAAAAATTTTCAGAGATAAGCAACACAAGCCTCATTCCTTGCGTGGTATGAAGTGGTAAGTGTATCCCAAGCATCCTTTGCTGGTTTGCAAAAATGAATGTGAGGAATAATGGCATGTTTGATAGACAAGGCTATCAATGCATGTGCCTTATCATCTCTGTCATCCCAACAAAGCTGCTCTACAGTAGGTGTAGCAAGAACTGTAGCACCAATAGAAACCTAAAGAATATCACCATCTTCAACACCATATGTTTCACCTTCGGTAATTGTATTTGCACATGTATTAGGATGTTTTTCAACACCCTACACAGTATTCCATAATCCTTTTTCAACCAATACATGATGCATCATATAAGCCCATAATGGGTAATTGGTACCATCCAACGTATCCTCAACAGCCAATATACGAAATACATCACTGCTTTCAGCCATGGCCACTTACTAAAATAACTTGATGCAGAAAAATGATTGTATCTTAAAAAGTTGAACATAAATACCCTGTCAAGTTCTACTAATTTACGTGTAGTAGACTTCGAGGAGCTTATACTGGAAAATCAAAACCTATATATATATCTCTGGCACAAAAAGACAAAATTGCTTGCACAAGCATTATGACAGTGCATTCAGAGGCCGAAACGAGCTCAGATCATGATTTTGACAACATAGAGGGAAGCACTTTTGAAGTCCTAATCGTGTTGAGTATGCTCACCAATTTTTGTGTGATTTTGAGACGGTGACTAGAGGGGTGTCAATGAAACCCTAGATGTATCGACTTGCTCAGATACCAATTGCTTGACTTTGAGGTCTATGAAAGCACCCGAACAACATAAGGAAGAACATGAAGCTTGGAGCACAACACACAATACTGAATGTATTACAAAGAGAATGTACAAAGATAAGTAACCCGCTAAGGTTATACGCATATATACAAGTCGGGCCCTCTTAAAAAGGGAAAAAAGTGCCCCGATAGTCCTAGTGTGTTCACACACATCACTACCTAAATATATCAACATGTTGGACATATCACCATGACATTAATCAATGGATTCTTCTGACAACTTGTCCATACATTTAGTGTTATTATGCATCGATACATGGTTATATAATCAAGCACTATTTGTTTTAAAATAGCTTTAGTATTGTTCTTCACTTTTTCTACATATTTTTTTCATATTTATTTATAATCAAGCATGGTCAATCCCTTTCATATAGTTGACATCAAAGCATCTTTGAAAATGAGGTTACTCATAACATTGAAAGGAATTCCACATGTTAAAAAATTCTTGAGTCCATTTAAGAGGAAGCTCAAGATAATCTTGCTTCTCAAAAGCTACATGTATTGTGTTTTGTGATTTATCACGAGAAATATTAGGCAACATATTATTAGATCCACTTGTTCTACTAGATTCATCTAGTCCACACTTTTTTGACATGTTTGGAGAAAGTGGAGTAGAGATATCCTGATTATTCTTGAAAAGAGTTTGTGATACTTGCATAGACATATCATGAACCTCTTCTATTTTCATTGATGTTCCAGCTCTACAGTTTGACTACTTCAAAAGTATTATGAACTATTCATATTTGGATGTGATACCTTGAGATTTAGGTTTGTTTGCATAAGTTGCAAAATGTACCCATATATCACTATCTCGATTAGAGCATCTTGCAACATTGTTTCATGTACTAAAAAGATGCTCTTTTATCTGATTTGCATTTCCTACATAGCAATATTCACAACATTTGCATTGTATTTTGGAGATCATTTTACCCTCTTGATGAATAGTCACATATGAGCATTCTTTTCCCTTTCCCATAATGCTTGCTTTAAACAAGACTTCATATCTACAGAAAAGAAAACATAAATCCATATCAAACAAGATATACATTCCACAAAATATATATCTTAAAATGTAAAAACTATTTTGATTCTCTCTCTCTCTCTCTCAAAGTTTTAAAATCTATTAATCTATGTACTCATCTACCTCTTCATATAATAAGTTTTCTATCAATGTTGTAAATCAAACAATCACAATAGTTCTCAAATCACATTAGATTTTAACTCACAATCATACGCTCCCATACACATACACATATTATTATGAACTAAGAATCAAAGTTGAGTCAAACAATCAAAATAGTTTTTAACTTATAATCAAACATGCACATACACATACACATACTATTGTGAATTTAGAATCAATGTTGATTCAGACAATCATGACAATAATCATGTAAAAGAGTGTGATCTTCAGCTCTACCCACGACTAAGTGGTAGTGTATACACTTTTCTTGAGATAATTGTTGGTTGGATCTACCTAAAAGTGTTCCATACTTTTAGAAGTCGTTTTGAATTTCAAATTCAAATATGGTCATGGATTTTGGCTCCCAATCGGTTCACAAGATTCTCTCTCAATTACTCTTTTACTTTTGGTAAACATAATGCAAGATTTTAACCTTAGAATTCAGTCAACTAATGCATATGTATGCACAAGATTTTGACTCAATGCTCTTATGAAGTCATATGCATAGGGTCAAGAACTTCGGCTTTCCATACATACCAATAGATCCCCCTTAAGCCTAATTTTCTTGAGTATTCAATCCATTGAAATTTCTTGAATTCCAATTGTAGCTTTAAATTTGCTTAGCTTCACTCCATCTAAGGCTTTGTTCATCATGTTTGCACATTGTTGTTGAGTAGATACAAATGAAAGTTCAAATTCTTTGCTTGTAATCTTCTCCCTAGCATAATGATAATAGACCTCAATGTGTTTGGTCCTAGCATAATAAATTGGATTAGTTGGAAGATGCAGAGAACTTATGTTATCGTCAAAAATTTAAGGAGTGGATGACTTCGCACGCAAATCTAAGTATAATGTCTTAATCCACATGGCTTCTTGAGTTGCATCTGCCAAGCCTCAGTACTCAGCCTTTGTAGATGAAAGAGAAATAGCAGATTGGGTTGCTTCTTGGATGACAAAGATATGATATTTGTACCTACAAATGTAAGATATATGGAAGTACTGCTATCATCTTTTGATCCTACCCAATCTGCATCAGAGAATAGCTTTATATCTACATCAGATGAATGTGGATAGAATAAACCTTCATTTATTGTTCCCTTTAATATTTGAGAATCCTTTTAGGTCCTTCCATGTGTGGCATCCTTGGAGTATGCATGGATTGGCTCCAGACACTTACAATATAGCATATGTCTACTTTAGTGAGAGTGGCATAATTTAAACTTTTGACCAAGCTTTGATAGCTTGTCACATCTTCAATCAATTCTCCTTCATGAGCACTCAATTTTGAGTTTATTACCATGGTGTACATGCAACCTTAGCATTCTCCATTTTGAACTTGGCTAGAATGTTCTTAATCTATTTCTTATAGGTGAGATACATACCCTTCTCTGCATGTATTACTTCCAAGCCAAGGAAGTAAGTAAGTTATGCTAGATCATTGATCTTGAATTCCTCCTTCATTTCTAGCTTAATCCTCCTAATATTCTGCATCATTACCTATGCATATGATGTCATCTACATATACACAAAGGTATATGACTTCTCATTGTGATCTCTTGATAAAGAGTGAAGGATCTATTTTGCTCACTATAAACCCTTTGTCTTGCAAACAACTCACAAGCCGATGATGCCAAGTACTTGGAACTTGCTTTAGCCCATATGAGGCCTTCCTTAACCTGCATACATGTTCAAGATCTTCAAAGCTAGGGGGTTGATCCATATATACCTCTTCAAATATCCATCCATTGTGAAATGCATTCTTCTTGCTAGTTTGCTACATCTATAGAAACCTAAAATAGTGTCCTCTCTGCACAAACCTGAGGCATTTGGTAAACATGTTTATGAATACTGTATTTTGGGAAAAAATCAGCGTTCCTCCTTCCCAAAATATGGTTCAATATGAGCTACTCAGATATTTTAGCTTGTTCATAGTGATGTCTGTGGTCGTATGCAGACACCTTCTTTTGGGAACTACCTTTAGTTTGTGACTTTTATTGATGATTTTTCTATGTGTGCATGGGTGTATCCATTGAAATCAAAGTCCAAAGTGTTTATGTGCTTCAAACGGTTTCTCATTTTGGCTGAAAATCTTTCAGCATGTAAAATGGGCACCCTCCATTCTCATCAAGGGGGGGAATGCATGTCTTTTGATTTTAGTCCATTTCTAGCTAAACATGGGATAAAACATCATTGTACAGTGTCATATACACCTCAACAAAATGGATTTTCTCAAAGAAAAAACAGGTCTATCATGGAGATGATGAGGTGTATGGTCAAAAGGCAGGATTTACCACATAGCTTATGGCTTGAGGCTATTATGTGTGCAACATATGTACTTAACAGGTGTCCCATCAAAGCACTACAATCTATCACTCCACATGAGGCTCGGCATGGTTGCAAGCCATTTTGCTCATCTACCTGTCTTTGGTTGTCTTGCATATGCATTAGTGCCTGAGCAACAATGCAGAAAATTGGATGATAAAGTAGTAAAATGTATTTTTGTTGGATATAGTTCTGAAAGCAAAAGCTATCATCTGTATCATCCACATACTAAATGCATTTTGGTTAGTCTTGATGTTGTTTTTGCAAAAGATGTAATTCAGCCATTACTTTCATGTAGTTAGGAGACATCAATTAGCTCCAAAGATATGTATGGCACTTTGCTACCTCTTTTTATAGGTGGATAGTCAAGTGTTGGTCCAAATGAGGCAATTTCTCTGCCTTTACAGGTTTCACATGATGATGTAGATCATTTTATTTTTGATGCAGATTTACATGATGCATTTATTGATGACAGGGTTGATCAAGAGGAGGCAAAAACTATGCCCGAATGGCTAGTGTAGACTTTGCGAGATAGAAAATTAGATGCACCTATGTCATATCATACTCGTTAAGGCTCTCATAGTGCTTGTTTTGTATCATATTGCTATGCAATGGTTTCCTCTAGTCTTTGTGATGAGAATGAGCCTGCTTCTTTTGATGAAGCACAAAATTCTAAAAATTGGATGGTTGTTATGCAATCAAAATATGATGTTATTATAAAGAATGCTACTTGGTCTTAATGTGATTTGCTTCCAAGCAAAAAGTACATTGGCACTAAATGGGTATAAAATTTGAAGTGTAAGCCTGCAATGTAATCAGAATATGATGTTATTATGAAGATTGTTACTTGGTCTTTATGTGATTTTCTTCCAAGAAAAAATTCCATTGGCACTAAATGTGTATACAAGCTGAAGCATAAGCTTGATGGAATAGTTGATAGGTATAAGGTTAGGCTTGTTGCAAAAGGTTATGCTCAAGAGAGAGGCATTGATTTTGATGAGACCTTGCCAAATGGCCACCATTCATAGCATCTATGCACTTGTACCTCATCATGGTGGGAATGCACATTAGTTGGATGTAAAAGCTAAATTTCTAAATGGTGACTTACATGAAGAAGTGTATGTATTTGATCCCCATGGTTTTGTCCAAAAAGGGCATGAAGACAAAGTGTGTAGGCTGAAAAAGGCATTATATGGTTTGAAGCAAGCACCACATGCTTGGTATGAAAAGATACATGTCTACTTGATTGCACATGATTTTGACAATAGTCCAACTAAGAGCACCTTATATGTTAAGCATGCAAATGATGTGCTTCTTACCATTGTTGTATATGTTGATGACATACTGCTCACTAGTCCTAATGAGAAGCATATTGCTTACTTTAAGGCAAATTTTCATGCCTCTTTTGAGATGTCAAGTTTAGGGCATTTGCATAATTATTTGTCCATTTAGTTTATGCAAGTTGATGGTGGAATAGCTCTAAGTCAAACAAAACATATTGACACATTATTGTAGCATTCTGGCCTTAAATATTGCAAACCTATTGCCACTCCTATGGATGCAGGTTTATGCTTGAGTCTTTGTGATGTTGGAGATGCATTTGATGTTGTTCTCTATCAAAAGATTGTTGAATGCTTGATTTACTTATGCATAACTTGATATGATATTCATTTTGTTATCTCTCAGATGAGCATGTTTATGCATTGCCTAGGTGTCAAGCATTGGTAGGTGGTTAAGGCCATCCTTCCCTACTTGAGTGGTACCCAACTACTTGGATTGTTTTATCCCAAGGGGGGATCACTACCACCAGATTCATATGCTTTTTCTCACTCTGACTGGGTTGGTTGCTATGACACTTGTGTGTCCATTAGTGGTTTTTTATTCATGCTTAGTAGCTCATGCATATCTTAGTTGAGCAAGAACCGGCCTACTATGGCCACTTCTAGTTGTGAGGCTGAGTATAGGGAATCTTTCACAACGATTGTTGAGTGTGTGTGGCTCAGAAGCCTTTTGGATGATTTGGGTGTTGTTCAATCTTTTGCCACCACCATCTTCACTGACAGTCATATTGCATTGGCAGTTGTGAGGAACCATGTGGTCCATGCTTGCACAAATCACATTGAGGTGCATTATCTATCGTCGAGAGGGCTCTCTATTGGAGAGATCAGTTTGGCATATGTGCCCACACAGGATAACATTGTAGATCTCTTCACAAAGGCTCTGTTTGAAGCTTTCTACAAAGCGTTAGGATTATTTCCTTTTGTGGATTGATCTCTTTCCATATAGCTTGGCACTTTCTTATACATGAGTGCCAGCTCCTTGTTCACCGCATCACTCCCAAGGGGGGGGGGATTTGTTGATATATTTCAAAAGTGATGTGTGTGAACACACTAGAACCACTAGGGCACTTTTTTCCCTCTTGAGGAGGGTTTTTTCCTTGGCTTGTATATATGCCTATGAACCTAATGGGCCACTTATCTTTGTACATTTCACTTGGTAATACATTCAATATTTTGTGTTGTGCTCCAAGATTCTTCTTCTTCTTCTTCCTTGTGCCATTCGTGCACTTTCAGAGACTTCAAACTCCAACACTAACATGCTATAATCTATTAGATTTCTCTTCCACATGGGTTTTTGCTTGCTAATTACAATCTTAATATGTGATCTCCTAGTGTTTACTACATAAGAATCATTCACCGTTTCAATTGTACACATAGGGATTTCTATTGCATGATTTATCTTGGCATTAATCTCTCTTAGTTTTTTTATATTTCTTTCCTTCTTCTTGTTTATCCAATATCTAGATTGATGTTGAACATGTTCTTTGATTCAATGACTCTCCTTCTCTTTTATTTTTTGCATAATGAAGTTTCTTTAGCATCCCATTTGTTATACATGGATGCAAGGCAAGTCATATATGAGTGTGTCTTGGAAAAAGAGCATGAATTGCTAAGGTTCCTACCTGGGAAGTTATCCTAAGGTTCCTACGGTGATAGTAGAGTAAGCATGCATGAGGGCCACATTTCCACACTAGATTATTTTAGGTTATCTATTTTAGGAGCAAGGGGGTAAATAGGATGGGAGGAGAGAAACATGCACACTATTTTCAAGCCTCTTTGTGACAAGTCTCTCACGCTTGGTATCAAAGCATTTGGTCTTGATCATGTGAAGCTCTAAGAGAGAGAGAGAGAGAGAGAGAGAGAGAGAGAATATTTTTGTTATTGTTTCTATCCTTGGACAAAAGAAGTAGCCACACAGGCACTTTTCAAGTGGCTTGTTCATTGCTAATAGAGGATCTTCTTCTTCCTGGATGTATAGAGATGGCAACAACAATGATGGTGTCAAGGAGGTGGATGGTAGCAAAAAGCTGAGTGATGGGAGCCATAGGTGGCTCATGAAGCCCAAAGAGTTTCCCAAGACCATAGGAATGTGATAAAGAGCACGATTCATCAGTATATTAATATGGTAAAACAAGGTCACAATAATGCCATGGTCAAGATATGATAAGTAGCTGAAGAGCTATGAGTCTCAAGATCTTATGACTATGTAAATTGTGAATCAATAGATCTCAAAAAAGAAGCCTAAGGTGACTATAGACAAAGACTAAGGTGAGAGTTCCAAGATCTTAGGATTCTATGAATCATGTAGACATTAGGAAGAACTCCAGAGGACCCTAAGGTACATAATGTGTACTAAATGAGATGATCCCAAAATGAATAGTGATCAACATGAATTCTAGTAGCATTCTGATCAAAGTAAAACCAACTAAAAGATATTCATCAATTTTATATAGGACATTAAAATAGTAGATATCACGTATATATTGTTGATGAATGGATTTCATACATTAAGCAAAGGAATTCAAGTACAAGACCAAGATATGTTTTAAGACATGGGCAACTACTACCAAGACCATTAAAATAAATTCCAAATATAAGAGTTCTAAGGTGTTTGGCAAGAACCTGGAATAGAGGATAGAAGATCATAGGTGGACTATTATTCATTGAGCAAGCAAGGCAAATTTGTAGACCAAGTGTTCAAAAGAGGATGATCAAGATACATAGAAAGACAAAGATTTGCAAAGAGAAAACAAGGAGAGGCTATAGTCTAGATCCTTAGAAGGGAAAGACAAAGTTAAATAGCAAGGCAGGGTTTGCATTGAGGAGACAAGGAAAGGTTCTGGTCCAATTCTCCAATAGGGAGTACTAATTACACATCAAGGCAAGCTCTGCAAGCAAGTAGCTTAGTTCCAAATGGAAAATAAGTTGGAAAACAAGTTTGATGTTTCTATTCATAGGACATCATTAAAAGTGAGCAAGTAGGTCAAATGATAATGAAGTGATCAACTTGACCAAATATATGTAATTCAATATAGAAAGGTGAAAAATACCAAGTTTGTTGAGAATTCAAACAATAAGGGTATGGATAACAAGTCTATAAGTAATTATGGTAGATCCAGAAGTTTAGAGCCATGAGTGATGACTTTATTAAAGAAGAGAAAGATGATTTTATCTCCCTAAAGCAAACGAGTCAAGTCCATGTTGGAAAGGAAAGGTTTGCAACCAAGATATTTAAAGGATCTAGAATAGTAACCATGATGTTTCATACAAAAAACATCTTGATATCGACAAGAACACTAGTTTGTAAGATGATTTTTTGAAACTCACAAGTGTACCTATGTATATGCCAAGGTCAATAAGCAAGGATTAAGACATAAGTTTGAATACATGCTCATCCAGAGATGATACTATATAGGATAATTCATGCAAAACTAGTTCCCTCCAGAGTACTTGATATCTTGGAAGGGTGACCACTCATAGTCTCCTCTCGGATCATTGAGGATAACGATATCTAGAAGGGGGAGAGAATGTTAGACATGGATCCAAGATAGATCATACATTTTGTGTGTTGGAAGAAGAGCATGAATTGCTAAGGTTTGTAGCTTGGGGGTTATCCTAAGGTTTCTGAGGTGATAGTAGAGTAAGTATATAGATTTGGGGACTAACAATTCTAGAGCAAATGGAATCTACATATGCATCTGCAATTTACATCACAATATTACACTTTCGATTGGAGTCTTCTAGTGGTAGGTGCACTCACCTTTTACATTAAGTTTCTTAAGCACAAGTTTACTCACATTAATATGAATGTATGCTTCTAGAAATCTCTAAAGCTTTTGGGGCAAAACTCTCTCCCCATGCTCTCCATGGGTGTTGAACCCAAGACCTTTTGCTTCCCATCCTTGAGACTTAACCACCATACTAAGTGGATTTCTTCTCTAATACTCCAAAACCAGATTATATATATATATATATATATATATATATATATATATATATATATATATATATATATATATGTATGTGTGTGTGTGTGTGTGTGTGCGCGCGCGCGCGCGTGCGTGCGTAGGCTACTTTATAACAGTCCTACAAAATTCCCAATTGAGAAGATAGGATATACTATTTGGTATGCATGGCTTATGCAATGGAATCGTGATCATCGAAAACGCTACAAAAAAGAATATGGTTTGAATACCTTGTAAGAGAATCACGTCCTGGTTTTTTCCTACACTTGGAGTTAGTGTGAGATAAGTTCACAGGCTCTTTGTTTCGTGAAGCGTCTGATAAGATGTTAAGAACAACAAATACTTGGTGTTTGAGAGCTCAGAAGAAAAGAAAAAAAAGAGAGCATACATCACCTGTGAAAAACTCACCATTCCTTATGATCTTCAATAACCTTGATTAATCTGAATCATTCGCATTATGACAGCCTTCTAATTTCATCCTCCCAAGCATATGACATATAAGCCAAGCATTTCATGAAGCAAACTGCACATGACCCTTAAAACCGAGGCCATCAAGGAATCATAAAAATTCATTTGAAAGCTCACAAAACCCTTAAAGCAAGGAATCATGAAATTCATGTGAGGGCCATCACACCTTTAAACAACAAACCTTTAATCATTATAGAAGGGGATGCTAAAGCTTCAAGGACTAGATTGCTAAAAGCCTCAACATCCCCTTCTATAATGAGTAATAATCTTGGTTGCATTTCTCGATATTATTTGTATAATGTAAGATTATGGGTTTGAACATTGCAAATAGTTCTCAAAAAATATGCTCATGTGTACTATAGACCGAGAGACTCCAATGAGGTTTGTAGTATCCGTTTGTCTTCCTAAAGAAGAGGGGCGTCTTGGACTTAGTTAGCTTTTGCCACTCCGTTGAGCACTTAGTTAGCATTTCATAAGGGTGGTGCTCGTGGGAGCGATCTTGAGTAGTTCTCGTGGGGGCGAGAGCGATAAGTAGATAAGATGAGGAAAAAATATTGGTAGAAGAAGTTTCTTTTTTGCCTTCCTTTCTCTCTTTCTCACTCGCCCTCTCTATTTTCTCTCTCTTCCATTACCTCTCTTTTTCTCCCTTTCCCTTTCTCGCCTCCTCTCTCTCTTTCTCTCTTCTTCTCTCTCTCATGCTCTCTTTCTCTCACTCTCTTTCTCTCTCGCTCTCTATCTCTCACTCTCCCTCTTTCCTAGGTAGTGGTTTTTTGTCATTCTTGGTTTAGTTGGCCTCGAGTTCTAGATATAGGCATGGGGGTGGTGTTGCTATATGTGGTTCTCTTTCTTGAAGAACTTGTATCATGGTTGGCTTGGAAGCTCCCTCCCTCGTGGTAGCAATTGGTTCCCTAGGTCAAGGAAAAGGGAAGCAGTGACTTTCTCTCACTGTTTGGTGTCAAACCACCAATAATCTCCCTAAAAAAGTCAAAGGTTTTTGAAAAGCATGAGGAGTTAAGGAAGACCTACCCTATTGGCCAGCTTTTTGGTCCATGTCCTTCACTCGAATATGTGACGGCCCTGTACTTCTATCCAGCCCCTAGTGGTGCTTGGGTGATATTCCCTGCTACACCGAATTGTGTGCAACTATAAGGGGAGTGGGTTCCGTGACATCCTCTGCACGGCGGACTGGACTGGAGTGCCCTCCAACGTGCGGGCTAAGAAGCACTATGGACGTGTGTGCCGAGCCTTCCCTTCCTCACCGTTTTGGAGAACGTCGGTTGTCTCTAGAATCGTGGGTAGATGCTCGGTAACGGGAGCGTCCCCCGCCCCGTCTCGACGGGTCTTGGGTCCCTTGACGGTTATGTGTCGTGAGGTGGCATAATTGTTCAGACAGTAGCTTTGTAAGGAATGGCTTACATACCCTATTGGCTAGCTTTTCGGTCGATGTCCTTCATTCGAATTGTTCAGATAATAGCTTTGCAAGGAATGGCTTTCAGGGACTCATTGCAACAAAGTGCCAAGTTCTTCCACCTAATTACATCCTTCTGGCGTTCAAAAATGGGGATATGACTGTTTAGGCCCTTCAAATTGGAGCATGGTAGGTGCACCATAATATACTTATTTAGGTGGTTCCCAAACTTCATTCCTAGTAAGTCAAAGCCTCATAAGTATCCTCTTTCTGTGGAGCTCCCAACGTCCCCTTTTTTCTTTATGGTGTTGTCAAATAAATTGTGGCCCAACTTGGGTGCTCACTTGCATCCGAGGAGCATGTCAAGGGATAGATATATGACGGTTTTGCTTACTCTTTGAATGCAATATAAAACCACCAAATTTGAATCGAAGTAGATCTTAACATAGATCTCCCCTCTAAGATTAGTATAGGCATAGGTGAATCGGACCTTTTAGAACAAGAAGCAATATTCAAGAATCTACCTAATGCTTGCTTCCATTGTTGTTAGTGGGACTTGTATATATGCCTATAACCCTAACGGATTGTTGATCTTTGTACATTCACTTGGTAATAAATTCTATATTGTGTTGTGCTCCAAGCTTTTTTTTCTTCCTTTTGTCATCCGTATGCTTCTATAGGCCTCAAATTCCAAAAATTCTATTCAAGGGAGTAGCCAATTAAAATACATTTTTTTGCTTTTGGGTCAAGTTGTGTCCTTAACTCATATGGAATGTGTACATATGCAATGCAATCAAATACTTTCATGTGTGATAAATTTGGCTTTTTACTTGTAAATTTCTCTCGGGTGTTACTTGATGTACAACAATAGTTAGTTCTATTCATAATGTATACAACAGTGTGCACAACTTCTGCCCAATAACAATAAGGCGTATTTATTTCAACCATCAAGGCTCCTTCTATTTTTGCAATATGTCTATTTTTGCATTCAACAATGCCATTCTATTGTGGTGTGTACCTACATGAAGTTACCTTTGAATTCCATGAATTTTTAGAAAAATTTTGAATTCATTTGATATGTATTCACCTCATCCATCAAATCTTAATGTTTGAATACCTTCCATGTCTGCTTTTTCACCATAGCCTTGAATTTTTTTGAAATTGGTTAAACACATCACTATTGTTCTTCATGAAGTATTAATACTTTTTCTATGTCGGCTTTTTCACCATAGCCTTGAAATTTTGAAATTGGCTAAACACATCACTATTGTCCTTCATGAAGTATTAATACTTTTTCTGTGTGGTCATCAATGAAGGTGACATAAAACTTGCAATCTCCCATATATGTGGTCTTTTCAAGGCCCCAAACATTTGTATGCACTATCTATAACACATTCTCACTAGCATGATTGTCTTGCAAAAATGTTGCCCTTGATTGCTTACCAAATGGACATGCTTCACCTACTATCTGCCTCTCTGAAATCTTGAAATTTGGTAGTCCATTGACAAGATCCTTTGAATGCATCAACTTTAGCCTTTGCAAATTTGTAGGTCTAATTTGCTTGTGCCATATCTTTATGTCAACAATAAGACCTACACCTTTTGCAAACATGGCTACATTCATTTTAGGAATTTTCACATTCAAGGTAAACATCCTACCCACTTTGTTCCCTTTGGTGGTCAACCTTCCATTCTGTTTGTACTCTTACATATAAACCATCATAATTGAACCTGATTTGTAATCCATGGTAAGCCATTTTTCCTACAGAAACTAGGTTCTTTGTTGTATTGGGAACATATAGTACATCAATAAGATGTTTTACCTTCCCATCCTCCAAGGATAATGCTATGTTTATTGTATGCTCAATAGGATATGATATATCATCATCTATTTCAACACATCCTTCAGCCTACTAAACCATTCTATATGGTTGGTCATGTGATTTGAAGCACTTGAATCAACATACCTGACATTACCATTCGATTTTGAAACATCAATAGACATTGTATTCATCATGTGATGTTGCACCACAAAGAGCTTCTCTGAATCATCTAAACTTGTGGATGCATAGTTCTTTTGTTTCTTTTTATTGTTTTGATGCTTCAACTTGCAATCATGTTCAAAGTGAACCGGTTTACTACAACTCCAACATCCCTTACTATCATTACTTGAATCATTCCTTTGGAAATTTATGTGGCCTCTTTGGTTCCCCTTGTCAAAACTATCCTCTACCTCTTTCATTAGTGTGTTGTTGACATTGCTCCTTGTTATTGTAACCTCTTCCACTTCTAAAGCCTCTATCTCAACCTCTTCCTCTGCCATAGTAGATAGACTACCTACTCATAACCAGGTTTTCCTTGGGAGTTTGAATAATCATCAAGGTTATTTTCTTTAGTTATCATCATGGATACAAGGTCAATAAAATTTGGCCGAATAGAAGTTTTAAACTACTTAGATGTGGCTCCTAAACCATGTGAACTCCACTTAGCCTTGGTGCTTGAAGAGAAGAACACCTCCAAAGCATTCCATGTCTCTTGTGATGTCTTACAATTCCTAATCTGAGGAAGTAAGAAATCAAAGATAGATTTTAGAAAATAAGACCTTGCTAAAGGATCCTTTGCACACCATGCATTTAACCTTTCTTGTTCCTTTTGAGTTGGTTATCCTTTGTTTCAAATATAGGCATCAACTCATCTCCAATGATGTATCCATATAGATTTCTCCCTTGAAAGTAAGCCACACTTCAACCTGATCATCATCATCATCGTTTACAGTGATGCCAATAGACGCAAGTGACTCACATATGCTTTTGATTTTTAAAGTGTAGTAACTTACCAACATGTTCTTTTTCTTCAGTGTATGCAACTCATTCTTGAGTTGCAAGTTTCATGCCTTTGTATTGGTCTCATACAATGTGACCAAACTGTTCCAAACCTCTTTCAAAGTCTTGCCATCTTGTATGTGCCCAATCATGCCATCTTTTATGCTAGCATACATCCAATACATTACCTTTCCTGCTCCTTGATTCCACTCTTCATTTGGTCTTAATTATTTTGTAGTTTGATTCCTCATTGGTAATTGCAGAGAGTAGCAAAATGAATGATCTTAAAGGGATAATTCACAAAAATATTTTGGCATCTCCTACCTTCATACCAAATTTTTTAACAATCTGAGATCGTTTGTGAAGCACATGTTCTCCATGCCTTCTCGTGGAATCTTCACTATATGCCTTCTTCATGAACTCTCCACAACACAATTGCTTTGATACCATGTCAAGAGAAAGGAGATAAGGAAGAGATCTCTCACACACTCTCACACACAAGGAAAGAAGAACACGCATATTGATGCAAGGAAGAACGATCTTCTTCTACTTCTTCTATTACATAAAGAGAATATACAAGAATGACCTAATACAACATTACGACCAATACAATATATAAAGAGTAGTACATAAAGGAAACCCTAATGTTCGAGAATGAGTGAGTTGGAAAAAAAAATCATTACTCTTGGTAATTAAATCTGGTAAATCTCACTAAAAGTACCCTTGACATATATCAGTGTAAACACTATACATGTTAGAGAAATGAAAATTGGTATGTGTCATCCTCGATCATCACATGTTGAGCTTGATATCTCAATATGCAACTCACTATATGGTGTAAACACTATACGTGTTGAGCTTGATATCTCAATATTCATTACTCTTGGTAATTAATCTGGTAAAGCTCACTAAAAGTAACCTTGACATATATCAGTGTAAACACTATACGTGTCAGAGAAATGAAAACTGGTATGTTTCATCCTCGATCATCACATGTTGAGTTTGATATCTCAATATGCAACTCACTCACACACGACATGTTTAGGAAGAAATCACTTTGAGTATCATTCTAGTCCCTATAGACAAAGTGGGAGAATTCAATGAAGGAGATATAATTATGCCCATCAAGTATGATGGAGTGATCACCAATGTTATCATGGATTCAGAACTTGGTATAGCAATTGCAACCATGGAGCTCTAACAAAATGGGGAAGACCAGCTTTAGGATGGACATGTATGAAATATGGACATGCATAAAGACCATTTAGTATTCTAGAGATTATAACTCTCACTACTTGTGGTGTTAAGTTTCAACATGTTATAGCAATCTATCGATATGTTAAATCCAACACTTACAAAGTACTTTTTGGATGCCCATTCCTAAGGCAATTGAAAGTCATGTAAGACTAGGGTTGGACTTTTCTCTACTTGCAACCTGTAGGTATAACCATGAAAGTCAATCTACATGATTTTTCCTACAAGAGATACTCCCCTTTTATAATGGCACCTTATCCATAATGAGAGCAATGATGATGTTTCCACTTCCATTCATAGTATCAATATTAGTGATCCTGACTATATGAATGAAGTTACACATCTCTAGCTACATTGAGATGCTGCAATAGAAAGTGAACACGCAAATAATAATGAGCTTGGTATCCTTGTGGGGATTGAACTCATGACTTACCAACTAAAAGTATGATGCGCTAACCACTTGCCCCAAAACCATGGTTGAGGATTATGTCCTAATCCTATGTCTTAGGGTGTGGTTCAATCATCTCATGCCTATCATTTCTTGAGCCGAACACTCTCTTCCCATTCTAGAGATCATTGCACTCAATGATCAATCCTTGATCTCCCCTTGAATTGATGTCGTCACCCTTGCACAGTCTCTTGAACCTTCTTGTTCTCAACCTTGGTCTCTTGAGCCTTGTTCTCAACCATGCAAGGTATCTTGAATCCTCAATCTAATGCTTCCATTGGAACAGTCATTTCGAGACCCTTCCAATAGTATCTTACATATCTAAATCTGACCTATGAATTAAGAGATACACTCTAATATTTGATGGGCTCATCTTTGAAAGTGACACACGCTTTTCATCCACTTGACCAAGCCTACTTCCTAGGCTCTGATACCAAATGTGAGAAGTGGAGAATGAAATACTCGGGACTCACCTCCCAACCTATTTATAGCCCTCACCTAGTCACCATCTAGAGTTCTCCCTAAGGTTCCTCTACTCATTTGGCCATCACGAGTAGGTACCTCATATGAACTCTCTAGCATTTGGCCTTGGCTATCCCCCGAACAAGGGACTTCTCGTTCCTCTAGGCATGTATATCTCTGGAATATAAAAATCCTCAACAAGAATCCACAAAATATGTTAAACAAGTTTCCAATGACAAATAATTTGAGTCACATTCATGGACTCAAATATTGGCCACTATGGACATGTGCATCAAAGTGTAAGAATAGTTTTGTGATGAGGATGGGTATGACATACTCATGATCGACATCTTTATGATACACAACCCAATCATAAAGATTGATGAGTTGAGATATGCTTACAAAGACTATGTGTCTATATAAGTGGAACAAAGATCACTCAGAGGGATGATTGAACCTACTAGAATGAAGAAAGTATAAGTTAAATCTATGAGAAGACCCTTGAGGATGATCAATATCTCAACTTGGAAGAAGAGTTCCGAGAGGGACAAGACATGCATATGAATGTTCATCCTCAAATCTTTGAAGCCAATTATTCACAAGGAGAAGAAGATGGATGAGAGCAAAAGACAAGTCATGAAGAAGAAGAAAAATAACTTTGGAGCAAAAAGTTAGGTAAGATTGATTTTGAAGTGCTTGGGAATTTCAATAAATACAAAGTGGAGTATCAAAAGATAGTGATTCATAATCACAAGCGGGAGAGAATCTCAAACATATCTTAAAACAACAAGGAGAACCCAAATCAATGGTAGTACTAGTTGAAGATGGTGAAGAACTGTGCACCTACATAGGAATCAATGTCTCAGTGGAAGAAGAGGGATATTTATTAGGCTTTCCACACAAATATCGAGATGTCTTATTAGCATGGAGTTATAAAGTTTAAAAAAGTGTAGACCATAAAGTCTACGTGCATAGAATTCTAATGATGGTTGACACAAAACCCACAAAATGAAGGCTGTATATGTATAATGATGTCTCCTCTACCAAAATCAAAGAGGAGATTGACAAGCTTTTGGAAGCAATACTCATGTATGAGATCGAACATATGTTATGGGTACCATCCATTGTGGTAGTTTCCAAGAAGAATGGAAAGTTATAAGTATGCATAAATCTCAACAAGGTCAATGAAACAATCATTAATTATAGCTATACTTTACCTATCACTAATCACTCTGCTAGAAAAGGTGGTGGGCCGAGAAGTTTATAACTTCTTGGATGGATTTTCAAGCTATAATTTGGTGGCAATAACTTTTGAGCACTTGCATTACGAGGAGAGGCCAATCATGAAATACCAAATTGATGGGAATGCCAAATTGCATGTTGGATGAACGTCAAATCACATGCATATGATTGCGAGCATGCCTTGAAAGAAACAAAAAACACATCGATGTTGAAAGCTCAAAATGAAGCCCATGAACCTTTGCACCTTCCTTATCGATCCACCATCATTTTTTAAAATGTAATGTGGCGTTTTGGAGAGTTTTACAATGAAACAAGTACATGAACAAGCACAAAAATACAACTCATATACAATCTTACTAGTCGATTATAGAGAGGTAAACCCTAGAGAATAAAACCTTTATGTGTTAATGAGTGAGTTTGCATCAGTCCAACCTCCATGACCACAAAATGATTTTCGATGGATAGTTGGGATAGCTGATGGAACAAAAACAATGTGCAAAAAATTCAACATTTATGTGTCTATAGAGATTTTTACAATATCAAAAAGCTCTCTACAAGAGCTCCATAAAAGAGCTACTATGCACCCAATTCAAACTCTTTAGCTGAGAGATGTGACCCTTGGAAAATAGACAGTTGACACCATGATTCTTATAGAGAGAGCATGTGTAGAAATTCATGAGGGAGATTATGGAGTTTCTCCTCTCAAAAAATTGAATACTTACATGGATTCATGGAACTCAAAATATTCGTGCACCGGAATAGAGAGGGCAGATTGATCCTCCATCTTAGTATAACTTTTTTCCAAGCACTTCTAGATTTTGTAATAGCCAATCATTAAGTAACAATGATCTCTTGGGTTGCAAACAACTATTATGAGAGACCTTAGTGCATCCATTTTTGTTCACACGCTTGCAATTTACAGTTTCTACTTCTTCACAAATATGCACTAAAGGTTAGCAAGATGCTCTGAAGAGAAAGTTTATTGAAGGTCTTCGTGAAGAACTTCGTTATCAAGTGAAAGGATCTGGATGTGTCAATTTCTTGGATGTTGTAGCGATGGCCAAAAATTTTGAGAATATGGAGAAGTTCAATATGCAAGAGAAGGATTGATAGCAACTTTGCACACTTTAGAATCTAGGCTTTGGCAAAACTTATGGTGATCCAATCCTTCTAACATCATATCAAAGTGCCAAGCCATGACATAGAGAATAGAGAGGTCCTTGGTTCAACCTCTACATTGTGTGATTGCACCCACGATGTTCATTTTATTGTGTTCAACATCGAGAGTCCATGTTGCGTATTTATATGTGCATGATGCCATGCAATATTTGATTGTGCTTCAGATAAAACTCTATTGGGCAGAGATAAAAGGAGAGAAATATGCAAGCTTTCAGGTACTTCATATTTTTGGTGGAAGATCTTTACGTAATTGATGGTTAAAGCAGTATGTCTGCTATATCATTCTTTTGGATGTATGGAAATTGTACACTTGTAGGAATGTAGTTCTGCTCTGCAAATTGGACATGTCCCAACCACATCAGAATTAATGTTGAAGAAAGGTTATCTTGCTAGATTATGTGGAAGCATCTTTCTAAGTAAAAATAAAATAAAAATAAATGGAGGTTCGACAAGTGCCTACTCCCCGAATTTCAACTTAGAAAGAACAATTGTACAGATGAATGGGCACAATATCCGTGGGACCCCTTGTATCTGACAAAAAAACATTGACAATGTCACAACTATTTATAACTCGTTCAGCCTGGCCAAAACGATTACATATCCAACCCGAGGATTGAACAAAAAGACCTCCGCCTCAAGAGATTAGTGCTAGACCAACCCACCTATGAGAGGTACAAGAGTTGGAAGTGGGCTTTTTTTTTTTATAAAAGAAAGTTCGCTCTTGCGATATACTCTCTTCTCACATAGCTTGAATTCCTTGAAAGTATAATGTGAATGGTATAATATCCATGGACCTTCAAATCCCATCTTTTAATGTAAATGGTATAGTATCCATGGACCTTCAAATTCCACACAAGATGGGGTAAGATTCCTATAATCTATTGCGAGTGGTAAGAGTTTGAAGGATCATCAAGGGTTAAGAATGGGGTAGAGTGGGTTGAAGTAAGCCTTGTCGTAACGAGCATGACTCTTGCCACTATCGATATAGTCCAATGAAAATGCCAAAAGACCAACAATCTCTCAAAAAGAGTTGATTTTAACATCTCATCATAACATCTCATGAGAAGTGTCTTCCTTTACGGGTCCTTAGTCTACTTATGTGACAAATGCAATTTATAGTGACCATGTCACTATATGTTTCATTAGAAAACACACACACACACACACACACACACATATATATATATATATATATATATATATATATATATATATATATATATATATATATATATATATATGATGTGTAGGTAACTATCCCACTAAATATTTCATTAGAACATACATATACAAGTGTGATTGGTGGCCGTTTCGTCTTTTGCATATACACTAATTGGGGTTTGAATCAAAACACAAGTATGTAAATGAGAACTTTGAATTGAAAATAAATGAAAAAATATATAAAAGAAATTTTAAGCGCTAAGGCGTTTTCACATACATTACACACGAAGGTTGTTGCCATCTTTTCCATCTCAACCACACTAGAGATGCTCGAATTTCTATATGCGTATGTGCCACATAAAAAAATATTAAAATCTATTTCTATCCTTTACTTAGGAAATGTGGAACCTTACGATTAATCCATCCAAGTTCCTTTCTACATTGCTACTAATTGAGATATGCTTTCAAGGATGGTTGGAGAAGTATTTATTGTTGCCATATGAGAGAGAATAAGATCTCACCATTGATGTGCTTCCATATAGATAATTGTGGCTCTTATTATCACTCATCCAAATCCACCATAAGTTATTTACCAAAGGTAATATCGTCACACGATTTTTAGCCTTAAGTGCACCATCATCTTCATCATCATCATTGTTTACCTTAAATTAAAAATTAACCCAATCAACTTTAAAATTGTATGTCAAGATGATAAAAAAAAAAATTATCATATGTTCACTCTTGGTGATCACATAGCATCGAACCACAACCGAATTGCTTGTAAATCATACGTGGTTTTGCTTTAAATTTTTCTTCTAGATTAGGCAGCATCGTCATCATCACTAAGCTTTTACCAATTAGAAATCAACCCCTAATCAATAAGGTGTGTTTCACATGTCTCCAACATTTTAGTGGGATAATTCGGACTTAAGAATGAGGATATGGTCGATTTCTATAGATTAAAATAAAAATACAATCTCAATCGTTTATGGTTGTTGAATGGCGTCGTTGGTTACTCATAGTTCACTCATTGGATAGCTGTGGACGACGAACGATGGCAAGCTCGGGTTTCGCAATCAACAACAGCAGCAGTGGTAGCAGCTGCCTTTGCCGGACAGTTAGCGTTCGCTTATTTCCAAAGTTTCATTGGCCAGCGATCTCAGCGAGTTTGCCATCTCGGCATTGTAATCCTTCTCTCAAAACTTTGACCATCAGAACACTCGCACAACAGGCGTCACCTCGCCCTGGGCGGACAATTCGTTTCGGCCTCCGTTTGCTTGTGCGCGCCACAAGCCAGCTCGACACCAGTACCTCATCCGTTTCCAAGGAGATCGTCCCGGATACCGGGTTTTCCATATTTAAGGTAATTTTGCCCCAAGCGCAGAGTCTCATTGTTACGTGAGCATAGCGTTTCTTGTTTCCGTTCCCGCTGTTTTTGTCCATTCACTTCACACAATGAGCTTCACAGCGCATGCCAAATGCATAGATAGAAGTGTGCATGGAAAAGGAATCCTTGATGCCGATCTTTTGTTATCAGGCTCTTGTTGCCAATAACCGTTTAAGGTCCTCAATTGAATTTTTGCAAAATCATGCGCGATATTTGTTAAATGCTTCTTTTCAATCACATTCTTGACATATCAAGCTTTCTTCATTTACGTTCTTGGCGAACCTACTTCTGTAGATTGTTCTTATCAATTGGTAACGTGTTTTGTCCCACTAATTACTAACCCATCGGATAATGTGCGGTCGCTCGATGCTCAAGTTATTCGCGTGATTCTGGTGAATGTTGGACATGTAGTACTCCATATTCCTTTTTGCGCTTAATTTCGGGAACATGTTAATGCATTGGCTCATTATGCGCAGGAAGAGGTTGTTATTTCCGCTTTGAATGCCAAATATGAGGCTTTGCCTCATTTCTCTGTTTAGATGTTGCATCTAACTGCCACCGCTGGGATAGATTTTGATAGGTATTTGAACCATTGAGTTTCATGGATTGCTTTATGCGATGTTCGAGATTCGCATGTCAATACTTTTTATGCTGGATTTTGAACTGAGGCTTAGAAAATTGTTATTTCCTGACGTTATACTCTTCAACTGCTTTTATCCGAATGCAATTTTCAAGTATTCTATCACCATTCATAGAATATTGGTTACGTGAGAAATCGAGGGACTTATAAGAAACTTGATGTGATTTGTTGAAACACATAATGAAGTGGTTTCTGAGATATTACACTAAGTAAATACAATGGAAACACTAAAACGATTATTTTGTTACATTTGCTGATTATAATAGAGGAAGTCTGTAATAAAGTGGCGTTGCATCCGTGTACTATCATAAACCTTCGGAGATACAATGCATAGCTATTCTGCCATGTACAATCTCTTGCATTGCAGTTTGAAAGGCTTTGATCTGGTAAATGGCAATTTTTGAAAAGTGAGAAAAGTTCTTTATAAGCATTGAGGCCAGAACAATTATGTGCAGCAGGGTGCAGGAAAGTGAAGGCTTTCCAACAATCTCGCTGATTATTTGTATTATCTTTTTGCAGACATCTTTTGGCACAATCGGACTCAGCCTTGGACTAGTATTACTATCGTAAGTATTTCAATTCAGTTATTATTCACACTAACATACTTGAGATCTCCATTGACAGGTCAAATCCTGTTCACTTTCAGCTATGGTTTTGGAGCATACTTCAATATTCTTCCTGGGTCTGAGTGGTCAGCATTGATGCTAACATATGGCTTTCCTCTTGCAATTATTGGCATGGCCCTCAAGGTGCAAACATCTGGTATTATGTTTTTTGCTAGTGTTCGCATGTGCATCATTTGTGCCCTGTTCTTGAATGTGCATCAAAGTCATCTGCAAAGATAGGTCTCTGTTCTTTATTGTGAGTGTCTTTCTCTGCCCACTGTTATTTTGGTATTCAATATGCTGATTGAAGATTTTTCAGTTATGTACGTATTAAATTGAGGATGTGTAATGTCACAGTTAATGTTGTGATAGGTTTTATTCCTGATTAACATTGACATCTTCTCAGAGAAACAAAGTTTCAATGCTTCAAGCTGTTGTAAATTTGCTTCTAACTAGGTAGCATCAGACTTTTTCTTTACAGATAATTTGTAGTGGCATTTGTGTAGTTTACAGGTTAGGTATGGACTAAATATGGTTTTATCTTTTGTTTGCTGTCAAAAGCTTTGATGTTTATGATTTAGCCATTGTTTGATGTGGTTTCCAGTTCTTGTAAGGCAACACTTACATCAAGTTTAGGTGTTTGTCATCTTTGTTTATGAGGATTGTTGTCTGTTTGTTTATTTTTATATAATTTTCAATAGTGATTCAAAATAAATTTGGGATTATTTCCAATTTTAGATTTTCTAATCCTTTTATTAATTTCTTCTTTTTTGTTATAATTGATGTCATGTTACTTTATTGGAAGTTTTTTTGCTGTTTTGTAAGAACATTTTGATCATATGGTGGCACATCTTGTTTGCTTGGTGGATCATGCAGTATGCAGAATTGAAACCTGTACCTTGCACAACGTATGCTGATGCACTGGCTTTGGGGGAAACCCAGGCGACGCCAACCTTGAAGCAGGTATTCCATGCCAGACAATGGTCAGCATCAAACTGAAATGAATTTGTCGATAAGATTAAATATTGCTCATGAATCTCATGAATTTGCAACATAAAGTATGAGTCAAACAATCCCAATTCATGGAAGGTAGATGAAGGTATGATTCATAATTTCTTTCTATCATTAAGTTGGAGCAGGTCGTGGTATTATTCTCTTCAACAGATGGCTGTGATGTATGAAGACTTACAAGAATGCCACCCTAAACACATGCCCATCACTTCCTGAAGTGATAGAAACTCAGTTCGTAGAGCTTCTTGTGAGTTCATGCTCGTGGTGTGTGTGCATTGCGGAGTGTGTGTGTGAGCGTGTATTCATTTGTAGTCTATACTTACTATTGGGCAGTGATGACCTTAGTGGGGATGTCATAGTAATGAGTCAATACTTTGCATAATGAAGCTGATTTGCTATATAATCTTGTGTTTGACTACCATGAGCTTATAGTTTCACTCTCATTTGAGGGTGAATTTGGGGCTTGCCTATATTCATTCTGGTATAAATACATGCTACTTTCATGATTTCGCACCTTAACATTTTTAGGTTAGGATTGACTAGAATCATCAAATTTCACTATAACAAGGAACCACATCTCGAGTTTTAAACACAAATCTTGAGTCAACATTCTTTTTTCTATGTAGAATTTTTAACATAAATCTTGTATGTTTTAAGCTTGGGCTGTAGTACTCTAGTTCATAATAGAAAAATCTCATCAAGACTTTCTGCATAGGGACATATAATATCCTTTTAGTCTTATCATTCCTTATAGATAACAAACCAAACTGACTCCAAAGTAGCTGTAAAGGCTGCACGATATTCTGGTTCACTTGATGAAGTTGCAACAGTGGGTTGTCTCTTCGAAAGCCATGAGATAAGACAATCTCCGAGATAAAAACAAAAACCACTAGTATTTCTTCTAGTGTCTTTATCTTCTGTTCAATCAGAATTTGAAAATCTTTTTAGTAATAAATGTGTAGATTTAGAAAATACCATAGCATAATTTGAAGTTCCCTTCAAATATCTGAAGATCCGCTTTACTGCTTTCCAATGTACCTTTGTCGGATTATGCATGAACCTTGATACTTGAGAAACTGCAAACTGTATATCTTGACGTGTATTACAAAGATATATCAAGCACCCAACTGCTTGACTATATAAAGTAACATCAAATGATTCTTCATTTGCTACTATGTGTAAAGACGCGTTCTGCTCCATAGGTGTTTGCATAGGTTTAACTTTAGTCATCTGAAACCTTTCTAATAGTTTCTCAATGTACTTTTGTTGTGTCATATAGATACACTCATCTTTAAACAAAAACTGAATCCCAAGATAATAATGCAAAATTCCTAAATTATTTACATCATAAGTCTGCTTCAATTGTTCTTTGAACATCTGCAAATCTTCATCTCTAGGACCTGTGACTATAATATCATCCACATAAATGATTGCTATAAATAACAGACCTATTTCAGCTTTGACATAAAGAGTTGGAGCTTCATCTGAGTCATGGAAACCAATGGATAAAAGATATGTGTGTATCTTTTCATACCATGCTCTAAGTGCCTGTTTTAATCCATACAAAGCTTTTATAAGCTTACATATTAAGTGTTCTTTACCTGTTTCTTCAAAACCTTCTGGCTGCTGAACATATACATCTTCATGTAAATTCCCATTTAGAAAAGCAGTCTTTATGTAAAGTTGATATACATTCCAGTCAAAGTATGCTGCGAAAGCAAGTATTGATCTAATAACTGACATCCTAGAAGTAGGAGAAAATGTCTCATCATAATCAATACCTTTTTGTTGTGCATATCCTTTGACAACTAATCTAGCTTTGTACCTGTCAATAATACCATCTGCATTCCATTTGATTTTGAAGATCCACTTTATACCTATAGCTTTTTTTCTTCTCGTAACTCACATAGCTGCCAAGTTTGATTCTTATGAATAGAATCAATCTCTTCTTGCATAGCTTTTCTCCAAATAGGGATGTTAAGTGCATCTTTAACACATGCAGGTTCATCTTCAACTATTGTGAGTGCTAAAATATCATGAATCTCAAAGTCTTCAGCAAAACTTACATGATCTTTTTGTTGTTGTTGTCTAGTCTGACTCCTTGTTCTTCCTGTAAAAGTCTTTATACCACTATCCTTCCATGTCTGATATACCCAAGTAGGTGTGTCCTTAAATAGTGGTGATACTCTTTCTGACTCTTCAGTCTCCACTGGTTTTGGAATATGTCCCTATGAGGTTCTAGGATTTTCTGGAACTCTAGTACTTTCTTCCATTTCTGGAACTAAAGTCTCATGTGGAATTGACCCTGTAGTAGGTTGTGGAATTCCTCTTTCTTCAATCCTAGGAATTTGAGGAATTTCAGCTCCCTCCTGATATGGTTGAACATGTTCATCCAAATTCAGTTTAAAAAAATCCATAGTCATTTTCACTAATGAACTCTGGAATTTTTGCTTCTTTATCATACATCTTATTTTCAGCAATATATGCATTGCGTGAAAGAATAACTTCTCCTCTTTCTGGAACATAAAACCTATATCCTTTGCTTTCAACAAGATATCCAATAAAAACAGCTTTCCTTGCTTTTACATCTAGTTTGCCATGATCCTTTTTTTCAATGTGAACATAAGATAGTGATCCAAACACTCTGAAGTAGCTCACATTAGGTTTTCTTCCATAATATGCTTCATAAGGTGTAATTACCTTTAAAGCTTTTGTAGAGGACTTGTTCAAGATGTGATTTGGTGTATGTACTGCATCAAACTAGAATTTTGGTGAAAGCTTCTTGGATGCCATTATGCTCCGTATCTCGACAAGTACTCTATTCCTTCTTTCTGCAACACCATTTTGTTGAGGAGTGTAAGCAATAGTAAGGTGTCGAGTAATACCTTTTTCTTCAAGAAATGTCTGAAATTCATTTGATAAGTATTCTCCACCTCTATCACTTCTGAGAATTTGGATAGTTAACTGGGTTTCATTTTCAACCATAGCTATGAATTTCTTGAACGTTGGAAAGACGTCTGACTTCAACTTAAGACCATAGATCCATGAATATCTCAAAAAATCATCAACATATAAAACAAAATATCTAAAACCTTGAATAGAGTATGCTCCCAGAGGTCCATTCACATCTGAATGTATTATCTGCAATTTCTTGGTAGCTGTTATATGACTATGCTTCTTGAAAGGTAGTTTGTGCATTTTACCTTCAAGACATCCTTCACATATATCTGAATCATCTGGTAGCTTGAATGAGGGTAAACTCTCAACCATACCTCTATCTTTGATACTCTTGAGAGCTCCATAACTAATATGACCAAATCTTTCATGCCATAACTTCATATCTTCCACCGGTGACGAAGATTTGACAGCATATGCTTGACTGATTTTGGACAAAATAAAATTCCCTCCTTTATGCTCACCTTGCAAAATACACTTCTCTTTTTTGTGTGATAAAATCTTACAAATATCTCTTTCAAATACAACTTTGTAACCATCACCTAAAAATGAAGACATAGATAGCAGATTCTTCTTGATGTCAGGTACATATAAAACATCTGAGATCTGAAAATTACCACCATCTCTTGACTGTAGGGTTACTATTCCTATTCTTACAACATCCAAATCATTGCCATCTGCAATAGTTACTCTTCTACTTGAAGAATAGGAAAGAGAAGAAAATACTTATTTGCATCCTGTCATATGCTTTGTAGCACGTGAATCAAATATCCAAGGATCTGCTGAAAGAACTTGTAAAGTTGCCTGATCAAAAGAGACTTCCTCAATGACGATACAAGCATAAGAATCACCTTGAGGTTTCCCTTTTCTATCATCTTCTGCAACATTACCTGATGCCTTTTCTTTTCAGCTGCAATCCTTTTCTGAAAAACTGCTATAAAATGTCCAGGTTTCTTGCGATAGTGACATAATGCTTCCTTCTTCTTTGAAGACTTCTCCTTAGTTGTAGTGGAAACAGAATCTGAAGTAGAAGGTAAAGGGGACTTACTTTCCTTCTTGGATTGTTTCTTCTTCTTATCCTTTTTCTTCTTTTTATCCTTTGATGAAGACACAAGTGCTTCTTCATTCTCTTCCATACCCTTGAACTGATCTTCATCTTGAAGTAGCAAGAATTGTAACTCTTCAAATGTAATCTCTCTTTCTCTTGATGTAAGAGTAAGAGTAGTAATAAAAGAGCGATATGAGATAGGAATTGAATTAATCAGCGTATTTACCATTTCTTCATCAGATATCTAAACTCCTACATTTAGAAGTTGATCTCTCAAGTCAATGAGCTTTGTAATGTGGGTTTCAATTGACTCATCAGCCTTCATCCTTGTGTTTGCTAGTTGTCTGCTCAAGTGAACTTTCCTAGCAGGATTTCTGCTTTGAAAAAGATTCTCAAGCTTTAACCAAGCTTGTCTCGAATTTATGCAAGATCTGATTTGTGGTAGAATATGCTTTTTGACACTCATCGCTATGAATGAGAGAGCTAAAGCATCTCTAGCATCTCATCTTGCTTGTTCTTCTGTAGGAGGAACTCTACTAAGGATCTACCTGTGACTCTGGATGTAGAAGTGGTTACTTCTTGTTGAGTTGGTTCTTGATGAGCTGTGATAGCAACACCAATTCCTCTTGAAGTTGATGTAGCCTCTTCTTCACCTTCTCGTCTTGGTCTTAACAAGGTTCCATTGATGATACTCCATAAATCCTTTGTCACTAACAAATTCATCATCATGAAACTCCACATAGGACAATTTGACGATCCTTCTAACTTGTCCTCAATCTCAATTCTGTACTCACTCATCTTAACTAAGTGTGTATGTCAATTATGCTATGATACAAAATGTTCGAATTTGGGGCCCCAGGATCCTCCAATACTAACAACCTTTTGAGCATACACACTTAATACACAAGATGATAAGTGAGAGATAGAAAGAGAATTGAGACAACACACAATGTAACGTAAGCAAATTGCTTACTCACACTATATAAAATGTAGATGGCCAAATTACAAAGTGGGAGTACTACTCAACCACATGATAGTGCACTCACTAGATGGAAGAATAGACAAGAAGATGATGAAGTACAAGAATCAGATTATGATGTTATAATCTGAGTATGTGTGAAGCATATGAGCAACGGAGTGAACCTAAACTCTCAAGAAAGTGCAACAGATCTGAAAATCAGCAAACCCCAATTCTGAAATTAAGGTTTTAGCAACCCTAAAACAGAATATAGGATAAACTTACATAAGGTAGCTGCTCGAAACTTGTAGAAGACTCCTTGCTCCAAGAGAATAGTCTCTTCTTCACCTCTCCTTAGCCTCCAAAGCTTCAAAACTCCAAAGTTGACACAATAGAAGCATCAACGCAAGAATTGAATACCTCCTTGATATCTTCAAGTCTTGGTATGACCTCTATATATATACAAGTTCAAGGCCATGCGAAAAAACTCCAAAAAAAGCTGATCGTAGTCTTTTTTTTACACTATCGCTAAATTTGGCTAAATTTAGCGTAGTTTTTAAATATCGCTAATTTTTGACGTAGTTTTTTCTTTTTCGCTATTTTTTGCTATCTACTAATCACACAACCTAGCTTTTTATGTTTTGTACATCAAGAACTTAAGAAATATTCAAATTACCATTTTAGGGCAGAAACTAGGGTTAGGGTTTTCTCCTAATTCTGACCTATGATGATAAAATGATGCATATCACTAGATAGATCTCATCAAACTCTATCTATCTAGCCTAAGAAAATTTTACTCAAAATGTAAAAAAAATGGCTAAGTCCTAAGTTGGATTGCTGGAGATGTGGTTTATGGATCATATGTACATTGATTTTCCAACAGGTTTTCTTCCGAAAGTTTGACATATACTTCTTGGAGCTCCCTGGATGCTCCCTCTTCTTGTGTGTCCACTTCTTCGATGCGTTCCTGTGCCTTGTGCTCGACAAACCCTTCGACCTTGAGTGCAAACACTTCCCCCCCCCCCCCTCCCCCCTTGAGTCTGTCATCCCTTCGTCACTGACAAACCCTTCGTCCTTGACAAACCCTTGTTGGAGTGGGTGTTCCATGTAGTACTTTGAGAGGTAGTGTCCATCGTGTATCAACAAGAGCGGTTTGTCTTCCAAATGTAGCGGGGTGGGTTGTTCTATTCTTCATTTCATCACTGCTAGCCTTTGAAAGTTTTAGTCCTTTGTATGTACTTCCTTGGATTCCGGCACGATGGTGTATTTGTGAGCTTTGAAAAATTGCGGTTGTCAATGTTGATTATGAGCTGCAATTGACTGCCAATCGTTTCATAGGTATTGATGTTTTAACCTTGATGTCCTTTGAATCTTTCAAACATGGGTTTCATAGTTGTCATGTCAAGTACTTGTAACCCATAATGAATGATGGGTAAGTGTGTTAGTGCATGGGTTGAAGAAACTACGTGCCTTGTGCACGGCCTTGTAATGTGGCCCTATGCATGCTTACTTGGGGAATGCATTGTAAGAAGTATGGTGCGAAAAATTGGGTCTTGAGTTAAGTGTTCAAGGGTATGCTGATGAAGAGGTTTCCTAATCTATCATTGTTATAGTGTTTCCAAAGTAGGGGATTCTTACCATGGTGAAAGGCTTGTCGACGTTTATCTCTTCGTGTTGTACTCCCGTCACGGTGATTGACCATTGGCTTGTCTTTCGTTGTTGATTGATGTCCTTGTTGATGGTTCACAAATGAGATTCTTCCAGAGCATGGTCTTGTCTCTTCTCTCTCTCTTTTGTTTTAGGAACAATGTCACAAAACAAGAAGAAAGAGGTTAATATCAATAAAATAGTTTACATATGTTAAATGTGTCTCATGTGCCTGGGATTCTAACTGTGTCTATGCATGGCCTTGTAATGTGGCTCTGTATTAATGCATATTGTGGAAATGCATGACCCGAGTGGTGCAAAAGATGGGGTTATGCAAAGGGCACATGGTTTTTGCATGTCGAGGCTTCCGATGTTGCTTGCAGATGTTGGTATCCATTGGATCTTGAAATGATGCAATCAATCAATGGTTGAAAAAGAATTGATCATTCCTCGTTACAGGGATCCACCGATAGTTCTGATCCACAAGGGTATCCACAAAGGTATCAACAAGGGTATCCACAAGTCTAGAGTACCAACTACTTTTAATGCCAATAGTCGAGCCATTTTTTCCCCTTGGGTGTATGGTGGAGAGCCAGACATGGAACGAAGAAATACATTTCAATCTCTTTTGAAGATCTTTATTGTCAAGAAGGAAGATGAAGTCCGGGTTAAAGCTTTTATTGCGGATCTGTTGGCTAATAACATCTGCTCTTGAGGGGTAAGACAACCCTCTAACATCAGAAGAAACACTGATCATTATCGGGCGTTAAGTTATTTGCGAGGAGGGGCCTTGTCCCTTTTTTTTTGTTTTTCGTGTCATCTTTTTTGGTCGAGGTGGAGTGGTACTGGCAAAGGACTTTACCCTTAAGGGGGCTCTTCCACGATATCTCAACCAATTGTTCTCCTTTATGAGAAGTTTTCTTCGAAAATGATTCTGGTATCCTACCTGGGAGTGTGGATTCAATGATCGAGCTTTTGCTGTCTTGGTTATCATCATTGTTGATGGTGAATCCATCCTCTTTGCCAGTGCTGTATCCTTCTTGGTTGTTTTCCTTGCAAGTGGAATCCTCTAGAGTTTTCTCATCATTGCGAGAGTCACAGAGATTCATTCCCCTCTGGTAATCCAAGTCATTGATCTCTTTCTCCAAATTACAGAAAATGTTTGTTTTCAGAGTTGTGAAAGAGGGACTCTTCTCAATATTACCCTTAGGACTTCTTCTCCTTCTTCGTCTTACTTTTGTGAAGCCTTCTGGGTTCGTCTCCATGACCTTCATTTCCTCCACTTTCTCAACATCTAGAGGATGATCTTTTGACATGCATGGGGCATCGCTTTGGGTCACTGCAACTTCTTTGATCCTTATCGCATTAGCCTTTTACTAGATTTTGTTTGTTCTTAATGAATTTCTGTCTCATAGTACAATCTTTAATTCTGTGGCCCTAGAAACCACAATGAAAGCAAGCATTTGCCAAGTTTTTGTATAAAATCTCAATGGTTTTTTCTTCTCCAATGTCTATGGAAATTTTGGATGGGAGATCTTTGTTTAGATCTTCTTCGACACAAATCTGCGAGTGCCATCTTGTGTTGGACGAGTATTTCGCACCTTCATAGATGAAACCCCGACATCTTCGCACCTTGTGCCTTTTTAAATGGTTTCTTGAATTCGTTCCAAATAAGTCAAAGCCGCTGTGCTATCCTTTTTGGAAAGTTGGAAGTCTAAAAGGGGCATGTAATACATCACCATGGTTCGATTATAATATGAAGAATATTCTATCTAAAATTAAGGAGCCAATCATTTGAGCTCTAATGGGCCTCCTTAGGCAAGAAGTTCTTGCAAAATCCAAGAGGTATGCCATCTCCAAGTGATCCTTGTATTAGGAGAATGCCATAGATGCTGGAAAAGAGATTACTCCATTCTATGGGACTAATCAAAATCTTGATTACATTTGTCGTTAAGCTTAGATTTCGATAATAATTGGGATCCCTGAAATTGAGAAAAAACTTCCAAACACTGAGAGTAAGAGGCCATCAATGAATTTGTGCCTTAAATGAAATAATAATATGTCATGAGCAAATCTACTTTGAGCAATGATGTGATCACCCACACATAGGGAATGAAGAACACCTTCTTGTGCATAATCTTCAAGGAAACAATAGAGTGGATGTGCAGCAAGGGTGAAGAAAAGAGAATCAAGGGGACATCCCTACAAAGTACCTCGATGAATTGGATTCGGAAGAAAATCACTCTAGACATTCTTTTGTTAAACCCTAACTGTTGCATAACAGTGGAAAGTATATCGATTTACTGCATCAAAGCCTTCACAAAGTTTATTTGTACCATGACCATGTTCAGATTCATGAGTTTAATGAGATTAGAATGTTGTTGTAAATGACCATGTAAGAAGCCAAATAGGGCCAGATGCACAATTTGCAACAAAAGAAGGCTGCAAGCAGATCGGCAAAGCTTTTACATTGATCTTGTAAAGGATGCCTAGAAGTGTTATTGGCTGCCAATCAGCGAGAGTAGTTGGTTCATGTACTTTTGGAATGAGAATACCAATGGCTTCTTTAATTAAAGAAGGCATGTAACGATCACACCACATTTTATTTGTAGCATAATGATCATGGAGAATGAAATGATGAAATTGGAAAACAATTATCAACATGGGGGCAGTATAATTGTTCTTTATATGCCGGAAAAGTTTGTGAATTCTGAACAAACTTCAAGCAGCACATGATAAAGTCAACAATTTTGCTGCACTAGGGATTGTATGTCAAGGAAAGTATTGGGTTTTTATTATGAGAAAGACTCATATAGCGGTGAATAAATCATGAAAACAACAGAACTAGAGACAAGATTATGTGGATGAATAGACGAATAAGTTGTACAATGTCACTAAGATGCAAATGAGAACAACTAATTGATCTGACACAAACAAATAATTGATCTGACACGAACAAATAATTGATCTGACACAGGTCTCACGATTTCTGACATTCCTTTTGAGTTGCAGCTCCAAGTATCTGAGGAGAGGCTCATCTGATAGCTGAATTATGATAAAATATGGCTGATAGGGCTGTCCAGGCTGAGCATGACTTCTATATCTAAGGGATGTAGAGGTTTAGTGTGCTTGTATAGCGGAGAATCACTGTATGACCAATAATGAGGCGAAAAAACATTGCACATGCTGTAGCGGCTAGCCAAAGTTCGAACTAAAAGAGATGTTCTTGTATCCACATGAAGAAGATCAGCTGATGCAGATGATTTAGAATGGCTGCAGTGCTGATATGAGGCCCCAAAAACGGTGTGTGTTCAAAAAGTTGTGCAGCTGCTTCTACTTTATGAAGAATTGCTTAGGGTTTATCCGGTAAAAGTTGACTAAAAATAATGGTGGGCTTCTAAAATCAGAGAATATTTTTAGCTTTTCATCTTTCCTACATGTTACTTTTAGTTATTTACATTGTCCTTAAAAAAAAGAAAGCTCTCCGTCAAACAATCTCAACCTCCTCTTGATCTTTTATGTGGGTAGCTGCATTGGCCCTTTTCATACTTGGCTGATTATGGGATTTGGAAATCCTAGTGAGGGTTACTGCCACATAGGAAAAACATACAAACTTTAGGTTGTTCCGACTTGTAAGTTAAAAGAAATTCATGAGATTTTTCAACAATTCCCCCTTTTAACTGAACTAGGCAATAATAGACATTTGAAGGATCCTTCTCTTGTCATGTGGAGACAAGTTCTCGAATATGGGTAGAGATATAGGACCATTAATTTCTACTGGGCCTACTTCTCTTATCTTTGCTTCTTGATGTTGTTGATCTGACATAACTTTAGTTGCATAATATTCTATCCATTGATCAAGAAACAAAATCTGAACTCTAAAGCTTCTCAGTAAAAAAACATATTAGTATGAGTAAAATATCAAGGGAATTCATGAAAGAATGAAAGAATTAATAAAGGAGTTGTTTTTAAGAAGTATATATTGATATTAATGATGAACTGAAATGAACTGAAATCGAATGAATATTCAAATAATCGTAACAAAGCATGATATGATTATGAGGTGGCTAAAACAATAATGATTGTTTTGAGAAACATATGATTGATAGAATATGAACTTGATAATTTATGAGGTCAATGATTGATTGAAATTTTAAAATACGAGAATAAGAATTTCAAAGGAGCCGAAGCATATAATCGGGGAAAAAAAATCGAAACAATATATGACTGAAACTCTGACATTAAGCTTACAACTGAGATTGATCTGAATATGAAGTTGATAATTTCGAAAAGGCTGGAGGGCATTTTGAAATCATATGGCTGAATTTGAATATTGATTGTTGAGATTGAATCTTTGAAATAACATGACCACAAATGACTTAAACTGAACTCAAAGACATGTTTCCTACATATAAAGCAAAAACATGAGAATTAAAAAACATGAAAGCAGTGTACATATGAAGAAAATAATGAATATGCCTGAGAATATTTATTTGAGCTTCTGAAAATAAATTACTGAAAGATAAATGATTTACCTTTTGTTCTTGCTTTGATACCATGTTGGGTTTTTATGACTTGAGATCCAATCATGAAGATAAGACATAACCGACAAAAGAGTAATACATGAGCATGAGAAAGACTCATATAGAAGTGAATAAATCATGAAAACAACATAGAAAATTACAAATAAGTAAGAGACAAGGTTACACGAATGAATGATAAGATTATATGAATGAATATACAAATAAATTGTACAGCATCACTAAGATCCACACGAGAACAAAAAACCGATCATTAAGATACCCATGAGAACGAACAACTGATCTAAGGTGGATTTCATAAGTTCTGGCATTTCATTATAGCTGATCCTCCAAATATTTGAGGAATAGCTGAACTCTGGGAGAATAGGGCTGATAGGGCTGTAGAGGCTGAGTGACGAGCGTGACTTGAATAACCGAGGGATGTAGAGACTAAGTATGGCTTGTATAGTTGAGCGTCATTGTATAACCAAGAAGCAGGAGATGAAAAGCCTGTGCATGCTGTAACTGAAGTAAAATGTATAATCTTGTATCCACATGAAGAAGATAAGCTGATGGAATGTACTCGTGATTCATGATCTTTCCTCTTTTTAATTGTTTAAGCTGTAAATCACAATTCAACTTCATATTACTTTCATGGCAAATCGATGAAAAGTAAGATGGGATGTTTTATATGAAAAATTGGGGCCATGCTTTTTTCATACTTTTTTACCTGCTACATGGTTCATGTATGGAAATACCATAGTAGGCCTAACTTAGAACTGTGGAATTTGCATAGATGGGAGAAGACTCATGCTCCATCTGTCTGTACATTTTGTTTATGAAGGAAACAATCCCGATTCCTGAATTATAACGAAGCATCCCTAGCATTTATGCCATAAGTTTTACAACTCATTATCTGTTTTACAGGTGAAAAGTGATGTGACAAGGTTCCGCTATGGTGATGAACAACATTTGGATGAAGCCTTGAAAAGAATATTCAGATATGGCCAGGTAGTTCAACATTCATTATAGTCAATGGATCTGGAGTGCTCCCTTGTTGGTTTTTTATCTCAGATACAGTATGATATAATCAATAAACTTAGTAGCAAACGACATTTTGTGCACTCAAAGACTCATGAATATTGAACAGGAAATATTTTGATTATGTCGACATACTTTTCAAATATTACCAAGGTATATATTGAAGTGATGAATCTGAAAGATCAGTTTTGTGGAATTTTAAGAGAGAGAACTCACATATCTCAGAGTTGAAGAGAACAATAACGTTAATTTTAGCAATGTTTATTTGTTATTTACTGTGCTGTGCTCAAAGTGTGTGTGTGTGTTGCTTTCTTTTTCTTTTGGTTCTTGGGTCCTCAAAGATGAAAATATAAGCACTTCTCTGGATATCATTAAACTTGGTGTGGTTCAAAGCGCTTGTACATGTTCTTTTCTGGGGGTACTCTAGCACGTTTGTTTTTAAGAATCCTAGTTAGGTATTATTTCCAGGATGTTTTTGCCCTTAGACTCATAGGAATCCTACATTTTCTGACTGTGAGTGATATTCTAAGGTTATATCCTCGATTAGGCAGGTCTGATTCCTTAAAGAAGGAACTTAATAAGTCATTTGATAGAAATTGGATTTCTTGTAAACAAGAGTTTCCATTCTTGTCTTACATTGGTATGCACTTGATGACATCAAATTGAATCTCATTTTCCTGGGTCTTGTTTTTACCGCCCTTTCTATCAGCGATTTCTAAGGGCATATTCAAATCAGCATCAGCTTAGGCAAGTGTGCAGGTATAGTTTGATGTCTCCATTCTGCCCCATCCCAAGTTCATCAAAGAAATGTGCGTGGTGACTGGAGCATGTTCCAGGACACTTCTCACGATCCTGCCCCACTCGAATGATGTACCTATGGTCCCTGTTTATCCTGGTAGTGCAGTGCAACTTCCCCGTGATCAAGTCTTTGGCAGACCACCGGTAATTAAAGAGGATACACCTCAGCAACAGCCAAGTAACATACAGAATGTTCCTCAACCTCCCCCACCTGATAAGGGTAAAGCACCTTTGATACATCCTCCTCTGGTACAGTCTTCATACAAAAATGCTCTGCTTGTGAGCCCCTCGAAGGCATCCCTTTCTTCTATCCCCATAATCTGGCTAGTCCACCTTCATCATCCTCTCAATCTAATTGCAATATGAAGGCCAAGTTTCAGGTTGATGAAGATGGATTTACAGCAGCAGTTACGTACAGTAGGAAGAGGATGAGGGTCGCAAAGATTTTCTTTTACGTTCCTCAAAATGCCAGTTACGAAATATGCCAATATGATTGAATCAGAGCGCGATGCGCAAGGTTTAGATTCACAGGAACTTCCTACCTGTATGGAGGAGACTTCTATTTAACAACATCTCATTACATGAAACTTGTAACCTGGAATGCACAAGGGCTAAGAAACAAAATGAAGTGGAGAATGCTATGGACATGGATGATGGTTAGCTCATAATGCTGTTGATATTTGCAAGAACATAAACCTCATGAGTGTAAGGGTTCAATTGACTTAACTTCGGATTTTGTATTGCGTATGTAGTTTCTTACTAGCATACCATGCACAGCATCCAGTCAGACTGTTAATCCTGGTGGACTTCGAGGAGATTGGTCGATGTCCAATGCTGGATCTACTGTGAGGGATGACTGACTTGTGTTTTGTAAATTGTATCTATCCCGCACAATGTACTACTGCTCCTTCATATATTAATGTATTATCCTTCAGCCTTCAGCCATCTAGGATTTATTGATATAGCTGCCTGGCAGCTAAGCGTTCATGGCCCTGTTATGTTACACGGCCATTTTCCCTTTCAGCTTTTACTAGTATCTTCCCGCTTTTTTCTGAGAGTTTTTTTTATATCTTGTTTTATCCAGACATTGTATTAGATACAACGTGTTGTAAGACTTTGACCTCATAGGTCATTCTAGCCTTCTGAAGATGTTATTATATTATTCTCTCTCTCTCTCTCTCACTCACTCACTCACTCTCTCATTATTGTACATCCTCATTATCTTGTACTTAATGAGATTGAATTTTCTCATTGTATTGCCCAGGTTATTTAGCCCCTTTTATGTGTCATTGAATTGACTATAGAGTCTCTATTCCATCCACCACTTCCACCCCACCACCAGGCTCCACTAGAATACTCTATCTCTCCCCTCTTTCCCCTAAAAACATACAGACATTGTATTGGTCTTCAGATTCACTAATTTGTAACTTTTGCTCTCATAGGTCAGTTTGGTCTTTAGCAGACTTCAATATATCATTTCCTCTCATCTATCTCTCTCTCTCTCTCTCCCCCCTAGATTTATATCAGTTTTACTAGTTTTTTCAGCACTTTTATCTTTCCCTATTGATAGAAGACACACCCATGTACATTGATTTGTCTCATAGGCCGAGTTCAGCCTCCTAATAGACGTAAAAACGCTTTCTTTCTTTCTTTCTCTCTCTCTCTCTTCCCCCCCCCCCCTTTTCCCTTTTCTCCCAGCATGTAGCTCTTCTTCATCCACAAGTGTCCCTAGTGAATCAGCTTGAAGAATTTTCAATAAATACATCTGTAAGATTTTGCTTGGTGTTTTCTAGTGTTAACTGATTTGGATTTTGCAGGGAGGAGGTATCCAGCGCAGGAACGCTCCAATACTTCAGGCTATACGTGAAGAGGTGAATTCTTGATGTTCATTCTAATCGTTTGCAATCTCAGGGTCGTACAGATCCCCTACTTATAGAACAAATATGCTGAATGTAGATGTTTCTGCTCATTTAACTGTTGTTTTATCCTCTGCTGAGTGGAACTACACTCTATGTTTGCTTCTGAAGCCAATGAACTATAACTGAAGGACTTCTCTGAATTACAGCCGTATTTTTGGTCCAGGTCAGTGCTGAGGGAAAATATACTTTAGTGCTCGTTTTTGAAGCCAAGGCACTAGAACTTAAAGACTTCTCTGAACGACAGGTATGGTGAAGATAAACATGCTTTTACTTAAGTTGTCTTTTACTTACACAGTCATGGAGTTGCATGAGTTGATTAATGTGTTTTCTTATTGGAATAATGAGGATTGTTGCTCTAACCCATTATCATGTGAAAAATTTGGTACACTTGGCACTGTAAACGAATCTGAATGTACTGATGAAAAGGTTGCATTGGCCTTACATAGCATTTCCTTTCCATAATCAATGTCTTGTGATGATTATGTTCACATGCGGCCCTAATCAATACGAAATCTGAGTTGGAATATGAAGAGAGGACAATGGATGCCTGTAAATGCATTTTTGCTAGGGCTGAGGGGCTATGTGAGAGCAATGTATTCATCTTAGTTCTACGTCCATGGTTTGACACTTATGATATGAATAGAAATGCCTTAGTATTTAGTCAATATTATGCATGATGGAACTGGTTGGTTCTATAGTCCTGTGGTTGAATACATCAGCTTAGAACAGTAGTCTTCTTCTTCAGTAAACTTGTGTGTTACCCGATTTAATCTATGTATATGCTGAACTCACGTTAGTGGACATGGAGATTTTACATATTGAGATTTTTTGGCTTTGTGATAAACCATGCCTTCAAGGTTGACAAAATAATATTTGCTAGTTTTGGTACAAAGAGCCCATTAGAAATTATCTAAACAAAACCTTCAATACGGACTATAAAGAAATGATCATTTGGAGATCCAAATCGTAAATATTTAGGTTAGATTCTCAAAATCATTGTGTATAACATTGAACATTTTGATTACTTTGTTGGGTTTTAGGCCCACAATTAATAAAGAGACAAAGAGAAAATAGAGACAAGATGGAGAATAGACAAAATATGAGAGAGAAAAAACTATCAAAATATTCACTTCTAATATGATTTTGACAAGTGGCATAGTTGCTTTTCACTCACAATTTGAAATTAGGGTCTGACTTTTGATGCACATATAGTTGTCAAATGATGCACATATAGGTGTCAAATACCCAAGTGTCATATAGCCAAAAAAATGAATTAATATTTTTTTTTTGAATTCTGACCAGTTTGACCAGCCCTTTGACCAAGTTTTGATCACACATTTAAGTTATTTAAATCTGAAGGTGGGGTACCTAGTGGAAGGTTGCCCCTTTACGCATATTTCCAATATAGTTTGTATTTTACGTCAATTTTAGGATTAGGTTAAAAAGAGGCAAAATTGTTATTCAGAGCTTTTGGAAATGAATCATATCATAAAGTACATGAGCAATCCAACCAAGGCAGTTAGGTGCGTTCGGTTCGATGCGTTCGGTGCGTTCAAGGTTCGAGTACCGAACCTTACCCCCGAGGTAAGGTGCGTTGTGATATATATATATATATATATATATATATATATATATATATATATATATATATATATATATATATATATATATTTGTGTGTGTGTATGTGTCATGTGATTCATGAATATACTGGAATTTGAAAACATCATACATGCCATTTCAAAATTGGAAATACAAAACTTGAAAGTTGAAAGACAATAATAAAAAATAGAGAGAACTCAGCACCACCACATGGATTATAAAACATAAAATGTCAATGACAAGTACAAATCAAAACCAATGATAAGTGACCACATGGGCCATGGCATATATCAATGATCATGTATGAAGATCCACTGTCCAACCAACGCATCTCAGAACTAGTGATGCTTGCAAATACCTAATGGATAGTCCAATGTCCATGGAGTACAACTGAAGAAAAACAATGAATGTGAACAATGATAAGCCAACTTCCAAGTCCACTACCAACAGTAAGTACTAAGTAGTAAGTACTATCAGTCATCCATGGTAAATGAATTTGATGAAGAAGACTCTGACAAAGGAACCACATCCATAATGATAGGATTTCCTTCATCGTAGTAATCTGGAAGCGGTAAATCAATCTCTATATCATCAAGTGGATCGTCCTGTATATCATCATCTATATCCTCCTGTGGTGGTACTAGATCTCCTCTCCTGCGAGTGTGCAACTTGTGCCTCCCCCCTCTAGGTGCAACAGTGCTAGTAGATGGAGCGTCTCTCCGCGCGTGTCGTCGACTCGATCTGGATAGCCTCTGTGAGCGAGCTCTCGTAACTCGTCGATCAATAGTCTCGAGCTCCAAATGTAACATACGATAGATCTCATCTTGTTCATCATGAACAGACGACTCTACTTGAACCTCGTTACCTGCCGTAAGAGCGGACTCAAATACAGAAGGCAACACCTGGAAAACATATGAAACTTGATTATTAAAAAAATACATATGTATTATGTATAATTAGAAAAACTATTATTGCATTTTTCACCAACTTACCTGTCTAGGACCTTTAAGATCCCTCAAGCTCTGTAATAAACGTAAGTTGGCCTTACAAAAGAACACTCTCTCTAGCTGTGCAACACTCAAGCAATTACGGAGCTTGGTGTGCACTAGAGAAAACGTGCTCCAATTGCGCTCACAAGGTGAGGCAGATGAATCCTACTTCTCTCACTCTTGAACTTGAGTATTGAGAGTGCAAGTGCTCAATAAATTTACAAGTAGCCTCTCTCTCTCTCTCTGTGGCCGGCTCAGGCAAGTTGCAACGGGCTGGCTCGATAAGGGGAGTGAGGTAGTTTGTGTGAACTTAGGCCAAGTGGCAAGAACGCTGAAGCTCGCTCAATAAGCTACTCTCGGGAATCGTCACAGGCGGAAAGTGCAGCCTCTCACATACGAGAGAGCATTCTTTAGGGCACAACAATGGAGAGATTTTTATCCGAAAAAAAACGATCCGATTCATGCGGTGCGTTCGGTTCATACTGAATTGAATGGAAGGAATTTGCCCAGCGGTGCGCGTACCGATTCTGCACTGAATCCAACTATATTTAACACTTATCATATAAAACCCTAAATTTAGCCATAAAAGTAAAACCCTATTTTTTAGTAAAAAAGTCAACAACTAAAGCTTCCACGTCATTCATGCCAACTTGTCAAAAAACTTATACCAAAATTAGAAGCTACTTTGCATGTTTTGCCTTGCGTTTTGCTTTGAGCTTTAAAGAAAAGCAAGTGCCACAATCCCCTATATAAGGACATGAAATCTTTAAATTTATTCATCAACTCTTAGGTGAGCTCTACTCACGTGGGCCTTCCACACTATTGAAGGAGTGCTCTCACACAAGGAGCAGAAGCTTGTTTGCTTGCTTGAAGGAGGAGAATGTCTTTCACTCTTGGAAGTCTTAGAAGGACTATCACACTCCTTGTGAGAGGTTGCTTTGGAGTTCTATCTTTAGCCTAAGCCTCTTCATAGCCTTATTACCGTATCCACACTTGCTATCTTTGGTACTTATGAGTTGTGAATATATTTCTTTTGTATTAATTGGAGTATGTCATTATCTATTACATCTTTATCATTAATGGAGCTTTGCCATTTTTTACCACAATTTGTATATTTTGTGTGTATGTTCTCTTGGTTGTGTGTGTGCATTCTTTTATGTGGATATACTATGTTTATCTTGGCTAACAATTTGGTATTAAAGCATGATTAGCAAGATTTAGAGGAGTCAAACTTTGCATGAAAGAAGAGGAGAAAGAGTTTCTAAGTTTTTGGCCATCTATAGTAGAGTCCTGTATTTGTAGTCACATTTTTTTAGTTGATAGCCCTCAGCACATCTCTTCAATTGCTCAACTAGTGCTGAGCTCTAGCTCACAACATTAATTGAAAAAATAAAAGATGGATTCAGAGCTTTAGATTGTTTCTCTTAGCCCTAGATTATTTCACCTATCTAATGAATTTTGCAGCCTTATATGCAGGTTGCTCTCAATGCAAGACTCTTGCTCCATGCCCTAGACTGTTGCTCTGAGCTCTAGATTGTTTTATGCCACCTAGTGAAATTTCCAACCTTATATGCCCGTAATTTTCAGCACATAAGTACTTTTAACTTGCCTAGTTTTTTGTGCATATGAAAAATTATCTTTTCACTTTTTAAAAGATTAGCATTAATCTCTGGTTTTAGGGCAGTCGATTCTTAGAACTGAATGGGAATTTTCAATATAGTATGTAGATAAAATTATTTTTGATTGGTACTTTGGCGTAAGCGCTTTGAGTCAATTTTTGTAGGTACATTAAAGAAATTCAGCAAGGTATTTATACTCTATTAATGCTAGTGTTGTACTTTGACACTTACGTGTCTAAAAAAGAGACATTATTTGATGAATTTTCCAGATTACTAGAAGTAACCATTTATTAATGTAACTATGGAACATGTTGCCACAAGGGTTGAATATTTATAGAAAAATATAGTTTTCATTGAAGGATAGAAATCATTAATGTTTATTCACTAATTTTATGCTGCATTTTTTAGTATCGGCCCAAAAATTATAGTGATGTCTATTATTGTTGATTTTTTCTCAAAATCATGATCTACCCATTTTCATTGTTGTAAATGCAATAAAATCTCTTATTTTATATGTTAAACACTTTTCTATCCATAATTACAGATTTGTAATGATTTTTACTAGCTTTATGGCACTAAAGTTAATATGCTAATTTTTTCTATATGAGTAGTTTATAATGTTTATAAAATTATTTTGATTGATATTATATACCTTGTATCATTGAGAAAAACTATTTTTTTAGGATGAATTCTTATATTCGACAGAGTGGAATATGGCCATTCAATGAAATATTGAGATGGTCAGTGGTATGTGAGATAGGTACACAAATTATTGGTTCAAAGACATGTAGCATATTTGTATGATACTATGTTATGGTTTTTGAAATAAAACACCAGCCATTTCAGTGTTTTTATGCATCAATATCATTTAAAAGGCTCGTATAATGTATAACTATATAATGAGCATCTTATATTGTAGTAAATTTCTTATTATCAAAATGATTTTTCTAATTTCCAAAACTTGTGTTAGATGATTAAATGACTTTAAATTAACATTGAAAAGTTTATTCCAATATGAGGAAAATTTTCTCTATGGAGATATTGTTTCTTCTCATATATAAGTCCATAGATAAACTATATATATATATATATATATATATATATATATATATATATATATATATATATATATATATATATATATATATATATGTGTGTGTGTGTGTGTGTGTGTGTGTGTGTGTGTTTAAAAACGATAGTCAATCATTTATACATGTTGAGTTATCAAAAAAAGTTATTTTGAAGAAAATATATTTTTTATAGAACATTTAGATATAAGTCTTTATGGGGCTTGAAGTTTTTTTTTTAAAAATTTTATTTGATTATTACACATGAGTTTTTTAGTTTATTAGAGAAAAGGATACTTTAGTGTCGTGTTTTGATACAACGGTAGTGTTAATACAGAATTTGTTGTCCTTTTATGGACATAGAATACAAACATAATTTTTAGGTTGGATTTTTTTTTTTTTTGGCCCACAGAGTATCTAGTGTCACACTTCGTTTTAGAACATTTAGTTATTTCAGAATTTTTGTTTTTAGATATAATTTCAGAAATCGTGATAAGAAAATTTGCTCTTAGTCTACAATGCTTTGACCTCTATCTAGATTAGATTGAGACTTGTTTTTGTTAGAATTTCAGCTTTCACAAAGGAGGTACAAGAAAATTCAGAAATGGAAAAATTCAAAAGATAGACAAACTTGGTCAAAGAATTGGTAAAAAATGGTTGAAATGTGCAGGTGGATTCTATTACATACTTAAACAATGATTTATAACACTTGGCAGTTTGGGTAAATTTTGAGGTTTGAAAGTCAAACCCTAATTGTGCACATGCTATTGTATTTGCGCATGATATCTTCTGACACTTGGCAGCATCTGATTTTGACATCCAAATGCTAGGATTGACTCCATAAAAAGCTAAGTGGCAGTTTTGAAGTCATCGGGAAATCTTGAAAAATCTAGGACAGCTTGATAAAGCAGTTTTTTATGTGTTTTTTGTAGACAGCCATAGTGGGCAGCAAATAACTATAAAAAGACATTGTGGTGAAGTTATTCATATCAACACTTGGAGGAGCAGACCAAGAGCTAGGAGGAAGATCATCTCCTTTGCTTGGAGAGGTTGACTTCTGCAACAGGGTGTGCAACATCCTTAGAACAAATCTATATTTGGAGGAGGTTATTCTCAAAGCTATGGAACTAGCAATAACTATGTTGGAAATGCAACCTTCCATAAGAGGTTTTCACATATATTCTCAGTTTTCGATCAGTTTTAGACAAAGTCAACCTGGTCAAACCAAGGTCAAAATGGTCAAAATTGGTCAAAATATGCATGGATTTCTTATTACATATTTGCAAAGAGCTACTCAAGAGCTATCCAATGGTATGTCATATGTAATTTTGAAGGTGTTTTGACTTCTGAGGGCCAAAAAAGAAAACCCTAATTTGCAGGTCAAAAGTCATTCTTAGCTAAATTTGGTCAAATCTCAATAAAAGTCAGCAAAAAGACTTTTTATCAATAATTGTATCAAAATCAAGTTAAAAAAATATAGAAATCACTTAAAATTAGGGTTTCCATAGAATGTGGGTGAATTTTTGCTGTGAAATACGAAACCTAGTTTTTGTGCTTTTCAACTTTGCTTTTTGTGTACGATAAAAAACTATATAAGGAGGAGGTCATAGCACACAAATCACACAATTTTGAGGGCTAGACATGAGCTATCTTTTTCAACCTTGTGTAGTGGAGCTAGGGTTTCAACTTTCTATGGAGGAGATCATTATTTAGTAGGTGGAAGTAGGTCCATTAATCAGGTAGTTGTCAGAAGCTTGCTCGATACATAAACAAAGGAAGTTAGCTCTAGTAGAGGTCATCTAAATCCAATTTGATTGCACAAACAATTATACATTTTGCAGATATTCTAAACATGTCATATCTAGTTATTATATCATATATTTTGAAGATTTGAAGGATTATCAGGACATTATAAAAGCAGTACCAACATACAAGATGAAATAGATAGTGGATGTTGAAATATCATCATCCATAAATCATTCGTGCTAAACCATATCATCTTGTCTATATATATTCATTTGTGGATAGGCAGAGGCTTGATCAACCTGGCTAGTCAAGAAAGTGTGATCGTGTCTATATGCTATATTATGCTTTCCCCATGTCTATCCTTCCATGCCAGTATTTGCAGGAGAAGATTATATGGGAAAATTTTAGGTATTTTCTTTTTCTATAGTATGGAGTGTTCTTCATGTCAATAATCTTATGGATAGTGGGCATGATCTTTACAAGTACCTTAACTATTTTTCGTGCTAGTAACATCACTTTACAGTATTTTTTATACTATACCTTGCCTTGCATGCTCCCCTTGTTAGGTTAGGAGGGGATTGTTGGAAATGCAACATTCCACAAGAGGTTTGCACATATATTCTCATTTTTTGATATGTTTTAGACAAAGCTAACTTGATCAAACCAAGGTCAAAATGGTCAAGATTGGTCAAAATATGCATAATTTTTTTATTACATATTTCCAAAGAGCTACTCAATAGCTATCCGATGATATGTCACACATGAGTTTTGGAGGTGTTTTGAGGGCTCAAAAAGAAAATCCTAATTTAGGTCAAAAGTCAATCCGAGCTAAATTTGGTCGAATCTCAAAAAAAAATCAACAAAAAGACTTTTCATCGATAATTATCTCAAAATCAAGTAAAAGTATAAAAAATCACTTAAAATTAGGAGTCCCATAAAATGTGACAGAATTTCCTCCGTGAATCACGGAACCTAGATGGTGCTTTTCAACCTTGCTTTTCATGTATGATCAAAAACTATATAAGGTTGAGGTTTAAAGCACACAAATCATGCGATTTTGAGAGCTAGACATGAGTTAGACTCAGTGGAGGTCTTCTTCAACTTTGTGGAGGAGTGGAGCTAGGGTTTGAACTTCTTCAAAAGATGAGCAACAATTAGGGTTTACGATTTTTCTTCTACAATGAGGAGTTCATTAGCTTGGAGCTTATCTATACCTGGAGGAGATCATCTACACTAATGAAGATATTCTGTAGATTGATGCAGTTATATGCAATTTTTATGTTTTTTTGTAACGTTCGTGTACTTCATATTTTGAAATATATTTAATATATGTGGAGCGTTGCTCCTTCATCTCTCTATTGTCTTGTCTATTCATTCTCTTGTCTCTATTTCATTTTGTTCTCTATATTGAGTCTTTATATTGATGGTGGGCCTGAAAAACCAGCAAACAACAAGTTCTTCAAGCATATCTTACATGCTATCTTGTGAATTCATGTACTTCATTCATGTTATGTACATCATATATGTGGTGCTTGCTTCTTTCTCTCTCTTTCATGTCTTGTCTATTCTTTGTAATGTCTCTATTTTATAGTGGTTAGCAATGGGATGGCAACGTCGTAGGCAACGGGTTGCTAACGCGTTAGCAACGGGTTCAAGTTGCGAACCCCAAGTTGTGATAAAGTTGCATACATATCAGTTTTTATTTTAGGTTTTTTTAAAGATTCTGGATATCCTAGGTATACAAATCCTCTTATTCATGCTTAAGCATCATTAAAAAGGCATGAAAACAAGACATGTTAAAATTTATACAATGTTCATATCAAATATATAAGTCGTCGATGTGTCTTGTCATGTGCATAGATATATATACATACATACATAAATACATACATACATACATACATACATACATACATACATACATACATACATGCATGGATTATATTATATTGCATACATAGCAATAAATATATACTACATACATATGTGTAATGTATTACATACATTTTTATGTACATATACCCATAGTATATACATATTATATATATACACAACACATAGATGCATACATACATGATACATACATGCATACATGTAAGTAAATACACATGCCTTTCAATAAACATAGAGTAATGGATTTTAGGAATGACATGATATATACATAGATGCATATATAGATAGATAGATACATACATACATACATAGCTAAGTAAATAAACATATCTTTGGGTAAACATACAAAAATAGGAATATACATCATAGATTACACATATAGTACATACATACATACATATTACATAAGCACATACATATATATATGCATATGCATGATTTGATATGGTACATGATGTTGGAATGATCATATGGTAAGTGGGACATTGTATACTCTCTTTATCTTCCTTCTTTTTTTTTTCCTCCTTGAAGCATTGGTCTTTCTTCTTTGATCACCAATTTTTTTTGTTCATAAGTTGTACGCATTAAGACTTAAAAGATCCTTGTGCACCATTTTTGGACTTTTGGAAAGTTTTTTTATCTTTTTTTTGCAGGATTAGCAACGCGTTGCAAACGTGTACGCAACGTGGAGTTTCGTTGCGAAAGTTGCGAATGTTCGCAACATGTTGCGTATGCAACACTGCTCTATTTTCTCTATGGCTCAATATTGATTGTGGGCTTAAAAACCATCAATTGGTATTAGAGAATGTGAAAATAGTGTACACAGAGAATAGTGTAGCTTGTAGAAGAGTAAGATCTTCATGGAAGAACAAATCAAGCTCCATTCTATCTTTAACAAAAGGGAGCAGGTGATCCAATAGGGTTATCTACATATTCTTGCTCAGTATAGAATTAAAGGGGACTCAACTTGAGGAGGGGTCATTTCAATCCTTGAAGATTGCAGAAGCAATCATAGTTGCTATTCGTACGAGTATGAACGCATTTGTACGTACTACAAAGAATGAGTGCCCATACCAAAAAATGGGTTGTATGTACATAAGAAAGCAAGAAGAATTTGTAAGAAGGAAAAGGAGTTCAAGGATGTGGGCCTTCAAAGACACTCCATGGTTGTTCCACATCTGAAAACTATGCATATAGCCATGCTTCTATAGTATTATGTTTGAATGGGATAAGACCTTCTAAGGCTATCTTCAAAATATGTAATCCGGTATAATTGGCTCACATTGATATTCTAATACTCTTCTATGGTTTCTCTTTGCATCAGCTGTATGAGCCTTTAATGATGCAATTATGTTCGTTGCTTCCGAGTTCCAAAACACTTTGTGATGCATTTTGGAAAATATATGATAGCCTTCAACCTCTTGTATATGTAGAGAGCTCTGTTTTTTTCTTGTATATTGCTATAGCTATATTTGGAGTAATTCTAGCTATGCTAGAAGGAGTCTTACCATGCAACTATTCATAATTTCATGATTATAAATGAGCTCTAGGAAAATAGAATCATTGTGTCTAAAATCTTGGTATCAAGCTGTGTGTTTTTTTCATGAAAATAAGTGTGTTATACCAAGCTCATTGTCGGTATGAATGCTAAAAAATGTTATTTTTCCACATCAATAATTCTGTTGGTGAGCTTTGGTATTACATGGTGCATGAAGGATCTTATTAGATTTCGTTTGAGAATGATATGTGTTTTGGTTTAAAACTGGCAAATTCAATAATCTCAGTATGCAAAAAAGGTCACACTGCTATCTTGTTTTGGTATGAAATTAATGTTGACAGAAAATGAACCAATCCATTGAGTGGAGCATTGTAGCTCGCATACTAGATGGAGAGCATTCCCATTTTATTCTTGGCTGTCACATTCATCATTGTGATCACAAGGCATTTTCTAAGTATACACCCATCATAGTTGGTACCAGATTTGTTGGAAACACAAGTATCCAATTTTTAGCAGATATGAGAACCCAAACTCATGATAAGGCATAGCAGACTTGACTTCTTTTTTTTGGGGCTTAGGAATGATTGTTCTAATGTACGAATCTCTGCATCATTCATGTTTGCATGCATTTTTTGGGCTTGCCCTATGAGTTCCTTTTATTGTTCCTCTTCGGGATGAATAATCTGAAATGTTTTAATGTTTTCAAAAATGTAAAATTTTACGTTCAAAGAAGTTGCATCAGTAAATGTCAGAAATGTTTTAGTGGACTTGTCAGATGTTAGAATCCCATCAGAAATCAGAAGTAAAAATCCCATCAGTAACAACTATGCACCCATATGTACCCCACATATCACATATAGGCGAGATAACAATCAGAATCCAGATACCTTGGAATTAAGAGGGATAGCATCAGTGCCGCAATGGCCTGTCAAGAATTGAGGTTGATGTATCTTCCCCTAAGTAATGTCTTTTAATTTGAAATCCTAAATCAAGCCACTCAGCTAGTAATTGTGCTGAGCTCAAGGGTAAACAGAAGCTCTTACTGGCTGTCCCCGACGTTCAAACATTATAGCCCATAAGGAGGGCATACTTCCAGTATGGTAAAAGGTCAGATCTTCTGATCCTGGCCACACTGTTCTCAATTCAGCTCATCAGTATTCCAGAATGTAACATGTTTACAAGGGAATGAGAAGGTTGATCTTTAATTTTCACCCCTCTAGCTCTTTAATAAGGCTCAGTTCACCCAGCCAACATCGATGTTTTAGGTGTTTTTTTAGCCTGTTTCAGTTCATTCTGCATAATCTGTCCCATATGCCCTTCTTCTAGTGCATTTTATCTGCTATTCAAAATTCTATATGGGGTGGACAGATTATAGACAGCTAGGTAGCTCAATAGGTAGACAGGTATTTCAATCAGGTGATAGTTATGCAGGTATAAACCTAGCATAACCTATGGGTAGCTACGTGAGTAGGTTGGTCGATAACTAGCTAGGTAGCTGTCTGGATATTTAGTTAGGCTGGTAAGTAAATGGATAGGAAAGCAGGTACGTGGGTTGGCAGTTATGTTCTTTCATGAGAAGATATGTTCATCTTTATTCAGCCTTTGTTTTTTTGGTGGAGGTTGGGGAGGGAGTCGAGGGGATGGTGAATGGGATCAGGGTAAGGGAACATAAGGGAGCAGGGGATAGTGAATGAGGAAAGATAGCGAGGCATCAAGGGGGGCATGTTGGAATTTGGGGCTCCAGGATCTTCCAATACTAAAAACCTTGAGCATACACACTTAATTAAACAAGATGATAAGAGAGATAGAAAGAAAGAGATCTTGAGACAAGGATAGGGAACGTAAGCAAAATGCTTACTCACTAAATATAGATGGCTGAATTACAACATGGGAGTACTACTCAACCATATGATGTGGTGCACTCACAATGGAAGAATAGCCAAGAAAATGATGATACAAAATTTCAGATTATGCTGTTATAATCTGAATGTGTGTGAAGCGAATGAGCAACGAAGTGAACTTAACCTCACAAGAAAGTGCAACAAATCTGAAAATCAGCAAACCCTAACTCTGAAATTAGGGTTTAGAAACTCTAAAAACAGAATATAAGGCTAACTTACAAAAGATAGCTGCCACCACCTTGTAGAAGACTTCTTGCTCCAAGAGAGTAGCCTCTCCTTCACCAAACCTTCACCAAACCTTCACCTCCAAAGCTTCAGAACTCCAAGATTGACACAAATAAGCATCAACTCTAGCTCAAGATAATCAAATTGTGTGCCCTAGTGCTTCTTATATAGGTTTAGCCTCCCTTCAATAAAGCCAATGATCTCCTTTTGAAAAAGCTGCATCGTAAACCAATAAAGCCTCTATCGCAGATTTTTTTTTGTAATGGGTTCGCTAATTTTAGCTTTTCAGAATTTTTAAAAACTCTTTCACCAAAAACTTGATGTAGCTTTAATTTAATCGCTAATAAAAGATGCTTTTGGCATTCTGACTTCACAACCTAGCTTTTTAGTGTTTGGTCCTTCATAAAATGTTCATCCTCCATTTTTGGGCTGAATAAGGGTTTGACTTTTCTCACAATTCTCACCTCTGATGAAGAAATGGAGCATACCACTAGATAGCTCTTGCCAAGCTCTATCTATCTAGCCTAAAAAAATTTTTACCCAAACTGTACAAAAATGCTAAGTCCAAAATGTAGATTTGCTTGAAGTGGACCATATGTACATTGACTTCCAACAATCCCTCCTTCAATGTCATATTGGTACAAGCTTTAGTAACCTGCACATCTTCTCATGATTATCTCTAGTCAATGCTTTGGTAAATATATCTGTTCTCACTAGAAGGAACATAAACTAGTTCAATGTGCTTCTTTGCTATCTGCTCTCGAATATAGTGGTAGTGTACCTCTATATGCTTTGTCCTTGCATGATGCACTGGATTCTTTGCTATAGCTATTGCACTTTGGCTATCTGAAAATATCTGAATGGGTTCATGTACTCTCACATCTAGGTAATTGAAAATCTTCTGCAACCATACTGATTCCAAAGTAGCTATAAATGCTGCACGATATTCAGCTTCACACGATGAAGTTGCAATAGTGGGTTATCTCTTTGAAAGCCATGAGATAAGACAATCTCAAAGATAAAAACAAAATCCACTAGTACTTCTTCTAGTATCTCTGTCACCTTCCCATTTGGAATCTGAAAATCCTTTTAATAATAAATGTGTAAATTTCGAAAATACCATAGCATAATTTGAAGTTCCCTTCAAATATCGGAATATTCGCTTTACTGTTTCCAATGTAACATGGTCCGATTCTTCATGAACCTTGATACTTGAGAAACTGCAAACTGTATATCAGGACGTGTATTACAAAGATATATCAAGCATCCAACTGCCTGACTATACAAAGTAACATCAAATGACTCTGCATATGCTATCATCTGTAAAGACACGTTCTGATCCATAGGTGTTTGCATAGGTTTAGAATCAGTCATCTGGAACCGTTCCAATAGTTTCTCAATGTACTTATGCTGTGTCATATAGATACACTCATCCTTAAACAGAAACTGAATCCCAAGATAATAATGCAAGATTCCTAAATCATTCACATCAAATGTTTTCTTCAACTGTTCTTTGAACATCTGCAAATCTTCATCTCTGGGACTTGTGACTATAATATCATCCACATAAATGATTGCTATAATCATCATACTTGGTTCAGCTTTGACATAAAGAGTTGGAGCTGCATCTGAGTTATGGAAACCAATGGATAAAAGATATGTGTGTATCTTTTCATACCATGCTCTAGGTGCGTGTTTTAATCCATACAAAGCTTTTATAAACTTATACACTAAGTGTTCTTTACCTGTTTTTTCAAAACCTTCTGGCTGCGGAATATATACATCTTCATGTAAATCACCATTTAGAAAAGCAATCTTTATGTCAAGTTGATATATATGCCAACAAAAATGTGCTGCTAAAGCAAGTATTGACCTAATAACTGTCATCCTAGATGTAGGAGCGAATGTCTCATCATAATCAATACCTTTTTGTTGTGCATATCCTTTGACAACCAATCCTTCTTTGTATCTATCAATAGTACCATCTTCTTTCCTTTTGATTTTGAAGATCCATTTTACACCTATAGCTTTCTTTCCCTCTGGTAACTCACATAGCTTCCAAGTTTGATTCTTATGGATAGAATCAATCTCTTCTTGCATAGCTTTTCTCCAAATAGGAATGTTAAGTGCATCTTTAACACATGCAGGTTCATCTTCAACTGTTGTAAGTGCCAAAATATCATGAATCTCAAAGTCTTCAGTAAAACTTACATGATCTTTTTGTTGTTGTTGTCTAGTCTGACTCCTTGTTCTTCCTGTAAAAGTCTTTATACCACTATCTTTCCATGTCTGATATAACCAAGTAGGTATATCCTCAAATAGTGGTGAAACTCTTTATGAGCCTTCAGCTTCCACAGGTTTTGGAACTTGTCCTTATGAGGTACTAGGACTTTCTGGAACTCTAGTACTTTCTTCCATTTCTGGAACTAAAGTCTCATGTGGAACTAATTCTGTAGAAGGTTGTGAAATTCCTCTTTCTTCAATCTTCTCTTCAATCCTAGGAATTTTAACTCCCTCCTGATATGGCTGAACATGTACATCCAAATTTTTTCTAAAAAATCCATATAATGAACTCTGGAATTTTTGCTTCTTTATCATAAATCTTATTTTCAACAATATAAGCATTGCGTGAAAGGATAACTTCACCTGTCTCAGAAAGTAATCCGAATACTCTGAAATAGCTCACATTAGGTTTTCTACCATAATAAGCTGCATAAGGTGTAATCACCTTTAAGGCTTTTGTAGAAGACCTATTCAAAATGTGATTAGTTGTATGTAGTGTATCAAACCAGAATTTTGGTGAAAGCTCTTGGACGCCATCATGCTCTGCATCATCTCAACAAGTACTCTATTCTTCCTTTCTGCAACACCATTCTGTTGAGGAGTATAAGCAATAGTAAGTAATACCTTTTTCCTTAAGAAATGTCTGAAACTCATTTGACAAGTATTCTCCACCTCTATCACTTCTGAGAATCTGGATAGTTACCTGACTTTCATTTTCAACCAAAGCTACAAATTTCTTGAACGTAGGAAAGACTTCTGACTTCAACTTAAGACCATAGATCCATGAGTATCTCGTAAAATCATCAACAAATAGAACAAAATACCTAAAACCCTAATAGAGTATGCTCTCATAGGTCCATTCACATATGAATGAATAATCTGCAATTTCTTGGTAGTTGTAATATGACCATGTTTCTTGAAAGGTAGTTTATGCATCTTACCTTCAAGACAACCTTCACATAAATCTGAATCATTTGGTAGCTCGAATGAGGGTAAACTCTCAACCATACCTCTATCTTTGATATTCTTGAAAGCTCCAAAACTAATATGTCCAAATCTCTGATGCCATAGCTTCATATATTCCACTTGTGACGAAGATTTGACCGCATATGCTTGACTGATTTTTTACAAAATATATATCCCTCCTCTATGCTCACCTTGCAAAATACACTTCTCTTCTTTGTGTGACAAGGTCTTACAAAGATCTCTCTCAAATGCAACTTTGAAACCATCACCTAAAAATGAAGATATAGATAGCAGATTCTTCTTCATTTCAGATACATATAAAACATCTGAAATCTGAAAATTATCACCTTCTCTTGACTTTAGGGTTACTGTACCTATTCCCACAACTTCCAAATCATTGCCATCTGCCATAGTGCCCAGCACGGTTGGAAACGGTCGGTTCGGACCGGTCGGAAACGGAGTTTCGGAGTTTCCAAAAATTTGGAAACGGCAAGAAACGGGAAACGGCGGAAACGGTAAATATACATATATATATATATATATATATATATATATATATATATATATATATATATATATATATATATATATATATATATATATATATATATATATATACATACATATATATATATATATATATATATATATTATAATTTATATACACACATGTCACATATACACACAATGCACACACACATTGCACATGCCAGTGGCCACACACTAACTACTATGACACTTGAGTGCATTATGTGTGTACTATGTATGAGTGCACACTGCATGTGTGTGCATTGTGTGTGCAATGTGCTGTGTGCATTGTGTACATGTACATTATAATTTGTGTGTGTGCATTGTGTGTGTGCATATGTAGCATCTTATGTAATATGTAAATAATAAATATGTAGTATGTACTATGTGATATGTGTGCACTATGTGTGTAATAGTGTATGTATGTACTATGTATGTAAAATACATACATAGTACATACATACACTATTACAAACATAGTGCACACATATCACATAGTACATACTACATATTTACATATTACATAAGATGCATCATGCTACATATGCACACACACACAATGTACACACACAAATTATAATGTACATGTACACAATGCACACAGCACATTGCACACACAATGCACACACATGCAGTGTGCACTCATACATAGTACACACACAATGCACTCAAGTGTCATAGTACATGCACACATGTATGATGTCACACATGCACACACACATGCTGCCACTCATGCACACACACATGCTGCCACTCATGCACACACACATGCTGCCACTCATGCACACACACATGCTTCCACTCATGCACACACACATGCACACACACATGCACTCATGGACATTGCACACACACATGCACTCATAGTACATAAACACTACTGTATACACTACAGTCTACTGTGTAGTACTGTCCTACAATTCGGAAAACATATACCTGAGACTTGAGTGAAGGGCGAACTCCGAAGGCAGCAGGCTGAGTGAGCAGGCTGAGTGGTCTCTCTCTCTCTCTCTCTCTCTCTCTCTCTCTCTCTCTTCAAAAAAAAATTCTGGAAAAAAAAGGCCCAGAAACGGCGTTTCTGGGCCGGACCGTTTCCCAGAAACGCCGTTTCTGGGCACTATGCCATCTGCAATAGTAACTCTTCTACCTGTAGAATAGGAAAGAGAAGAAAACACATCTCTGCAACCTATCATATGTTTCGTAGCACCTGAGTCAAATATCCAAGGATCTACTGAAAGAACTTGTAAAGTTGCCTGATCAAAAGCTACTTCCTCAATGGTGATACAGGCATAAGAATCACCTTGAGATTTCCCTTTTTTATCATCTTCTGCAACATTACCTGATATGCCTTTTTCTTTTCTGCTGCAATCCTTTTTTGACAAACTGCTATGAAATGTCCAGGTTTCTTGCAATAGTGACATAATGCTTCGTTCTTCTTAGAAGACTTCTCTTTAGATGTAGAAACAGAATCTAAAGTAGAAGGTAAAGAGGACTTACTTTCCATCTTGGATTGCTTTTCCTTCTTATCCTTCTTCTTCTTTTTACCCTTTGATGAAGATAAAAGTGCTTCTTCATTCTCTTCCATTCCCTTTAACTGATCTTCATCTTGAAGTAACAAGAACTCTAACTCTTCAAATGTAACCTCTCTGTCTCTTGTGGTAAGGGTAAGAGTGGTTATAAAAGACCGATATGAGATAGGAAGTGAATTAATCAGCATATTTACCATTTCTTCATTTGATATCTCAACTCCTACATTTAGAAGTTGATCTCTCAAGTCAACTAGTCTCGTAATGTGGGTTTGAATTGACTCACCAGCCTTCATCCTTGTATTTGCTAGTCGTCTCCTCAAGTGAGCCTTCCTAGCAGGATTTCTGTTCTGAAAAAGATTCTCAAGCTTCAACCAAGCTTGTCTAGAACTTCTGCAAGATCTGATCTGTGGTAGAATATGCTTTTTGACACTCATTGCTATGAATGAGAGTGCTAAAGAATCTCTAGCATCCCATCTTGCCTGATCTTTAGTAGGAGGAACTTTGGGTAAGGATCTACTTGTGACTCTGGATGTAGAAGCGGTTACCTCTTCTTCAGTTGGTTCTGTGATAGCAACTCCGGTACCTCTTGAAGCTGTTGTATCCCTTTCTTCGCCTTCTCGTCTTGGTCTTGTTAAGGATCCATTGATGATACTCCATAAATCCTTTGTCACTAACAAATTCATCATCATGAAACTCCACATGAGATAATTAGATGATCTATCCAACTTGTCCTCAATCTCAATTTTAATCTCACTCATCTTAACTAAGTGTGTAGGTCAATTATGCTCTGATACGAAGTGTTGGAATTTGGGGCCCTAGGATCTTCCAATACTAAAAACCTTTGAGCATACACACTTACTTAAACAAGATGATAAGAGAGATAGAAAGAAAGGGATCTTGAGACAAGGATAGGGAACGTAAGAAAAATGCTTACTCACTAAATATAGATGGCTGAATTACAACATGGGAGTACTACTCAACCATATGATGTGGTGCACTCACTAATGGAAGAATAGCCAAGAAGACGATGATACAAAATTTCAGATTATGCTATTATAATCTGAATGTGTGCGAAGCGAATGAGCAACGAAGTGAACCTAACCTCACAAGAAAGTGCAACAAATCTGAAAATCAGCAAACCCTAACTCTGAAATTAGGTTTACGAACCCTAAAATTAAAATATAAGGCTAACTTACAAAAGATAGCTGCCACCACCTTGTAGAAGACTTCTTGCTCCAAGAGAGTAGCCTCTCCTTCACCAAACCTTTACCTCCAAAGCTTCAGAACTCCAAGTTTGACACAAATAAGCATCAAATCTAGCTCAAGATAATCAAATTGTGTGTCCAAGCGCTTCTTATATAGGTTTAGTCTCTCTTCAATAAAGCCAACGATCTCCTTCTGCAAAAAGCTGCATCGTAAACCAAAAAAGCCTCTATCGCAGATTTTTTTTTTAACGGGTTCGCTAATTTTAGCTTTTCAGAATTTTTAAAAACTCTTTCGCTAAAAACTTGATGTAGCTTTAATTTAATCGCTAATAAAAGATGCTTTTGGCATTCTCACTTCACAACCTAGCTTTTTATTGTTTGGTCCTTCATAAAATGTCCATCCTCCATTTTTGGGCTGAATTAGGGTTTGACTTTTCTCCCAACTCTGACCTCTGATGAAGAAATGAAGCATACCACTAGATAGCTCTTGCCAAGCTCTATCTATCTAGCCTAAAAAAAATTTTACCCAAACTGTACAAAAATGCTAAGTTCAAAATGTAGATTTGCTGGAAGTGGACCATATGTACATTGACTTCCAACAGGGCAGATGGGTGGTATGGATGAATGTTGGGGTGATGGGTGGGAGGTGTAGAGGAGAGTGAAGTTGTGGCATATGCAAGAATGTGTATGGATATGTTTGCTTCGACTTATAAGGAGATGGTCATCAGCTAAAGCTTAATCGTGCTTGAGTTTTTCTATCATTGATATACATTTGAGTTATGTCATTATAGCTACAAGAGTCTATGCATTGATGCAAGCTGTTATATGCTTGTGGGCTATAAGCCTATATGTGGTGTATCTTGTTTCAAATATCAATGGTGCTTATTTAGAAGCCAATCAGTAATATCCACTTTTGGCTGATGATAATATTGTGCCATACACTTCTATTATTTCAGCCCCTTCAAAATAGTCCAACATTTCCACCGTGTCTCATGCTGCATTGTTCAGATCTTAATGTTGATGCTTAGTTTTGAATGTCATTAATATTGGTATTTGCATTGATGGTGACAACATCATCTAAGCTACTCAGTGTATTGCTGTAATATTCTATCTTTACTTTTATTCCCTTAAAAATAATTAAGCATCTATTCCTTGTGTCTTCTTTGTGAACTTCGATGAATGGAATCAAATTTCAACACCTAACTGCAGTTGGTCATACCGCGAGCATCTTTTTGTTTTGTGCAGTCACTGGTACTTGTATATTCTATTAATATTCACTTTTGGAAGAAGGGAAGCGGGCATTAATTGATTTGGTGATTTTACAGGCGAAATTTGCATCCTTTTTCGGCCCTGGAATAACGGCAGAGATAGGTTTGCATATTTTTAGTATAGATTGGAAAGCCATTTAGTACTTAGGTTCCTTTCTCTAATGATTTTCCGATTGCAGGTCAGGGAGGTCCTAACTTGTATGAAGTAAAGCTCATTGTTAGTTGAGGGCAGTGGAGTCTGAAGGTATGCTGCATGCATGGTCAGACTTATCTCAGTATTTTTGTACTGTATGAGCTGCTCTTTGCGTCATATTAATTGTAGATAAAAGCAGACTTTCTTCTTAATATGGAAGATGTAGGCATGCTGAAAATCAGAAGAATTGTATTTAAATTTGTATTTGTAATATTAAAGACAAGCATCCATCTCATTCTTTTCTTTGCGAGTAGCTTTGTTTCACTGTAATATGTAGAGAGTGTTCAATGTGAGTAATGCAACCTGTATTGAACTTTTATGAATGGAGTTTTGGGTTTTTGCATATTGACACATTCTAATGTAAAGATGAGAGGATGCAAACTGAATCCTGATTGTAGAGGTAGCAGGAGGTCTTGCTTTATTTTTGTTTAAATAATATTTGAACTTTACATCTAAATACCTTTTGAAGAGAGGAAAATGTACCTGATTGGAGAGGTAAGGGGAGGTTTGGCTTTAATTGTTTTTGTTGCATTGGCATCACTTGATGCAAGTCATGAAAATTCTAACGGATTTTTGGGTAAAGAGAGATATCAGCTTTACAATTTACATCCTTTGGGTGGAGAAAAAGAGTGAAGTTACTTGATACAGACCATGAAAATCGCATCTGATTCCCATGAATGGACAAGAGGCAGTAAAAATTTTGGGGATACAGGATTTGTATGTTTGAGCTTCTCCTGTTTTGCTTTTTTGCTATTCTAGCATCATTCTATGTGACCGAAATTTATTTTTATGCTTTCTTTTTTCTATTGGCCAACAAAGGAGATACGTAAGACGAATAATTTTGGAAGAGTGTGGATGGAACATTACATATATATACCTGTTGATGTAATATTGGATGGAAAATTGTCTGCATGTATATGTATGCGCACGTGCACACACAATCACACATGCGCGCACACACACACACATACCCCAAAACAAAACACACAAAAAAACAATCAAAGATATATACATGCATACATGCTTGTACATTGAAGCTTCTCTCAGCCCTGGGTCTGAAAATGAAAGATATCATTAAAGAAATAGACTGTTGACAATATAATTGTTAATCTTATACAAGGATGGAAGATATATATATATATATATATATATATATATATATATATATATATATATATATATATATATATATATATATATATATATATATATATATATATATATATATATATATATATATATATATATATATATATATATATATATATATATATATAGACACACACACACACATACACACACATACACACGTATGTATTGTTTGTACGAACGTATGTACATATGTACACACACACATATACACACACACATACATCTATTTCTGCCACTCGACTCATGTCTATATCTCCAAACCTGGTGGTGAGCTCTCAAAGAAATCCCTCATAGTCAAGAAGTATTGCCATGTCCTTCTCCAAGATTGGGGCCAACCACAATAATGCTTGACCACAAGGCAAGGTTCCAATGAAAATGAGCTTGGATGCATCATCAAGGTATCTATCACACTGCATAGAGATGTACAGTTTGACTTGTTGCAGGAACCCATGGAACTTTATGCGATCACCATCAAACTTTTCTTGCATGAAAATCTTTGGTTCCTTCATGAAGGATAAACTCGGACATTGGTTCACTTGAACCTCAACTTTAGGGGAACTTTTAGGTATAATCTCTCCAAGATTTGAATTCAAATGTCATTATATAAACACTTATGTATAGTTGCAGTTAGAGCAACACTTAGAGCTACATTCTGGAGAGATTTTGATCAAGAACTAAGCCACAATTCAAGCACACATTGTGCTTCTCCTTCCCAACCTTCATGTCCATTCATATCATGTACAATATGTCCAATACATATTGATTTTCTAGCTATACTTTGAAGTTGTTCTCATCTGTTGCTACAGGTTCATATTCACATTTCAAGTCAACTTCAGTGAGTGAGTTCTCAGTGTATACTTGATCTTTTGCGGAGCTTCAAATTGGTATAGGTATTTGATAAGTCAATTTTATCATACTAATTTTCATAGTCATTTGTTTATTTACTGTGTGAGCTACAATCATCTGAACCTGACTACAAATACTGACAATTAACTCCTAAAATGTCGGGATGATACTTGTATATTGCCAAAGGTATTTCTCTTAGTATGGTCCATCAAGAGTCATCAAATTTGTTGCTTTAGATTCATTATCTATCTAATTAAAAGTGTGCAAAAGATCTCTGTTCAATTTTTAGGAGGCTGTGAGCTCTGAGTTAATTTCCAGAGTGCAATCCATTCCAAAATAACAAGTTTTACTTCATTTGTTTAGTAACAATTAGTCTGCCTCGATGAATCAATTTGAGATTGATACTCCAAAGCACTAGGATGGATTATATGCATCTTTAGCAAACACAACGTGTCTACTTATCATCTCTGAAGGTATCTTGGCAGGTGTACAACAAGTTTTTGCAGCACCAGGCACATCTTTGGAGTGTATCAGCCATCTCACTTCACAGTGGTATCATAGCAAAGAAAAATCAATATGGGAGATGGATTTCCTCCCACCATTGAAAAATTGGATAGAAATAACTACTCAGCCTCGTCTCTGAGGATGGAGGCCTACCGTCAAGGGAGAAATCTATTTGGATACACGTTTGGAGATGAAGTCATGTCAACAATGAGAAACAAAGGACAACCATCACATGAAGAGCAAGAAAGGCTTACAACTTGGTGCTCAAAGGATGCACTACATCTTAAACTCAATCTCTGATTTTCTCTTACCTCATTTGAAAGGATGCAAGACCTCAAGAGAAACTTGGAAAGCACTTGCTTCTTTCTCCTCTTCAAATACCAGAGAAAGGAAGAACCAACTATGGATGGAGTTTACTACCTTGAAGAAAAGTCCCAAGCAAAGTGTGACTGATTATGTCACCAAAATGAAGGAGATCTCTAATCATTTAGGGAGCATTGGAGAGGTAATTGAAGAAGAGCAAATCATAAGGCAAATCATCAATGGAATAAGGTTGATAACAAGTGGGAATCCTTCACAAGTGCCATGGACCTATATGTGGGCATACATGTGCCTGACCTCAACACTCTTATGGGCCGACTCTTCATATATGAAGCAAATATAAGCAAGAATGGTGAATCCTCAAGAGATAATCAGTCTTCTGCCTTATACTCTGATAAAGCTAAAGCTAAGGATAAGCCAAAGTTTAAGAAGAATGAAGATGAAGGTAGCTCTTTCCAAGCCAACTTCACAGGTAGAGGAAAAGCTAGAGGAAGAGGCAGAGGAGGAAAGCAAGGCAGGGGAAGACCCCAAGAATTTCAATCTTGTAGCATTTGTGGTTACCCTAATCATACCTCTGAGGAATGTTAAAGGAACCCAAGGAATTCCAGAGGAAGATGATTCAATAAAGGTGGCCATGGATCAAATAGAGGCAGGTACAATGGAGGATACAACAACAACTACTTCAACAATAATAATCATAAAAATGGATATAGAGGAAGAAAGGATTACAACAACTACATTGAAGATCAAAGTCAAGAAGACTCACTACTCCTCAGGAACCTATAGTTGAAGTAGGGTAAGGATGATGATCTTGTTTTCTATATTGACTCAGGGTGCTCAAATCATGTATCAGGAAATGTAGCATTGCTCTCTGATTTAGAAGATCCCAAAAATAAACATGAAGTGTAGATAGATGATGATACAAGACATTCAGTGGAGAAAATAGGTAATGTCAAGACATCATATGGCACATGAATCTTCTAAGCAAGGTTTTGTATGTGCCTACCATAACCAAAAATTTGATACGTGTTGGAAAAATTGTGGAGAAAAGATTGCAGGTTAGGTTTACGAGGCATGGAGCATATATGGAAGACCCCAAGCAAGGATTTAGAAGAATTGCCAAGGGAGAAAAGACAGGAAGACTCTTCACCTTTGAAGTGGAGGACACCAAGAACATAGCATTATTTAGCTATGGATCTCAAACACTCTCTGAATTGGAGGTATGGCACAAAAGGCTTGCTCATATTGGTGAGAGAATTTTGAAACAAATTTGCAGGGATCAAAGTGTACTTGGATTGCCCAACTTCACAAAACAACATATGATATACAACTGTGGAGCTTGTCAATTTGGCAAAGCTCATAGATAATCCTTGAATAGGAAAGGCTATATCCATGAGGGATTATTGTATCTTGTCCACACAGATGTGTGGGGTCCAAGCAAAGAACCTTCTATTTCAGGTTCAATATATTATGTATCTTTTGTTGATGATTGTAGTAGATGGACAATGTTGTATTTATGAAGCATAAAGATGAAGTCTTCAATTGTTTCAAAAGGTATCTTGCTCTTGTAGAAAATTAAATAGGTGCTCATATGAGGTGGTGGTGGAGAATACTTCTTAACTGAATTTGATGCTTCCCTACAAGAAAGAGGCATCAAAAGAGAGGTGACAACCAAATACACACCTAAGCTCAATGGACTAGCTGAAAGAAGGAACAAAACAATAGTTGAGGTAGCCAGATCCATGCTCCATGAAAAGGGTTTACTCAAGAGGTTATATCAACAACCACATACCTTGTAAATAGACTTCGATCAAAGTATTTAGGTGGTATGACTCCCTATGAGGTATGTAATGGAAGAAGGTCAAGTCTAGAGCATTGCAAAATCTTTGGATGTGTAGCTTATGCTCACATACCCTCTCAAATAAGAGGGAAATGGGATCCCAAAGCAGAGAAGTTTATCTTTATTGGACATGATTAAAACCAAAAGGGATACAAATTCTATAATCCCTCTAACAAAGTCTTTTCAGTTAGTAGGGATGTAGACTTTGATGAAAATAAATCTTGGTTTGATGATGATTGGAAAGTGAAGCTACCCTATGAGTTGGAAGAAGAATTTCCATCTCTTCCCAAAGGAACCAAAGCATCATGAAGATAGTGACTGTGAAGATGACTTGACATATTTAGAGAGATTGAAGCTATGGAAGAACAAAGGGAAGACTAAGGTGCAGGAGCTAGCTCAAGGATCAGAATGCTCTCATCAGCCACTCAAAAGATCAATGAGAGAGAAGAAAAAACCAAAGAGATATGGATTTCATACCTCTTTGGTCACAAAGCATTCAATTTATATGGATAAGGACTCCAACAATGAAGAACCAACATCATATGAAGAAGCTCAAGGCAAGAAGAAATGGAGAGAAGCAATGGATGAGGAAATTGAAGCACTCATGAAAAATGACACATGGGAACTTGTTCCTAGCAAGCCATCAATGAAGGTAATTGCATCAAGGTGGATCTATAAAGTAAAAAGGAATTTAGATGGTAGTATTGATAGATACAAGGCAAGGTTAGTAGCCAAGGGGTTTGCCCAAACCCATGGCATAGACTATGAAGAGACCTCACCTGTTGCTAAAATGCCTACCATTAGAGTACTTGTTAGTATTGCTGCATCTAGGAATTGGAAGTTGTATCAACTAGATGTAAAGAATGCATTTCTCAATGGTTGGATTTTAAAGGAAGTTTATATGGCACAATCACCTGGTTATGAAGATGCACATCATCCAAATTATGTGTCTAAATTGAAGAAGGCTCTGTATGGTTTGAAGCAAGCTCCAAGAGGTTGGAATCACAAATTCGTTACCTACTTGTAGGACCAAGGATTCAAAGTTAGCAAAGCAGACACATCCTTATTCATCAAGAGGAATAGATCAGAGGCTGTATATCTCTGTGTATATGTAGATGATATTATAATTACAGGGAATGATGTCAATGGGATTAAACATGTAAAGATTGAAATGAAGGATGAATTCAAGATCAGTGATCTTGGACCTCTTACTTATTTTCGTGGACTTGAACTTGTCTATACAGATTCTGGTATCTACATCACTCAAAGGAAGTATGTACATGACACGCTTTCTAAGTTTAAAATGGAGAATACTACGTGTGCAAGTACACCCATGGAGTTGAATCATAAGCTAAGTGCTTATGAGGGAGAACCTATTGAAGATATCACAAGCTATCAAAGCTTGGTAGGAATCTTGAACTATGCGACTCTCACAAGGGTGGACATATGCTATAGTGTTAGCATACTCAGTCAATTTATGCACAAGCCAAGGAGGCCACACATGGAAGCAGCCAAGAGAGTGCTCAAATACTTGAAGGATACCATCAATGAAGGGATTTTCTACCCCTTCACCTCTGTAATTGATATCAAGCTTTACTCAGATGCAGATTGGGCAGGTTCAAAGGATGACAGGAAGAGTACTTCAGGATTTTTGTCATTTGCAAGATCAAAACTAATCTCTTGGTCTTCAAAGAAGCAACCAACTGTTGCTCTATCATTTATTGAAGTTGAATACAAAGGATTGGCAAATGCAACATAAGAAGTTATGTGGTTAAAATGCTTATACTCTAATTTGGGTTACATAACTTAATTCCTCACATTTTTGTGATAATACAAGTTCACTTCACTTAGCAGCTAATCTAGTGTAATGCTAGAACCAAGCATATTGAAGTCCATTATCATTATGTAAGAGAGAAGCTGATGAGCAAGGATATTCAATTATCCTATGTTTCTACTAATCTTCAATGTGCATATATGTTGACTAATTCATTGGATGGTATCAAGCTAAACAGGTTAAGAAGCATGGTTGGATTGCTAGAAATCAAGGAGGACTGAAGACTCAAGCATAGGAGGCTTGAGGGGGAGTTATTGGTGTATTTCGTCCAAGTCTAGTGCTTGATTATTCATAAATGTAAACAGTACTTATGCACACGTTCAATGAGAGAGTCTCAATGAGAGAGTTATAACCTTATCCATTCATATCATGTACAATATGTTCAATACAAATTTATTTTCTAGCTATACTTTGAAGTTGTTCTCATTTGTTGCTATAGGTTCATATTCACATTTTCAGTCAAATTCAGTGAGTGAGTTCTCTATGTATACTTGATCTTTTGCCGAGGTTTGAATTGGTATAGGTAATTTGATAAGTCTATCTTCATCGTTCTAATTTTCATCATCACTTGTTTATTACTCTGTGAGCGACAATCATTTGAAGGTGACTAGGAATACTGGCAATTAACTCCTAAAATATCGGGATGATACTTGTATATTGCTAAATTGATTTCTCTCAGTATGGTTCATAAAAAATCATCAAATTTGTTGCTTTAGATTCATTATCTATCTAATTAAAAGTGTGCAAAAGATCTCTGTTCAATTTTTAGCAAGTTGTGAGCTCTTAGTTAATTTCCAGAGTGCAATCCATCCCAAAATAGCAAGTTTTACTTCATCTATTCAATATCAACTATTCTGTCTTGATGAATCAATTTGACATTGATACTCCAAAGCACTAGGATGGTTTATATGCATCCTTAGCAAGCATAAGGTGTTTACTTATCATCTCTGAAGTTATCTTTGTTGGAGTTAGATGTCTGCGGAAGCACATGAACAACACAAGGAAGAAGAAGAAGCTTGGAGCTCAATACAAAATACTGAATGTATTATCACCAGAATGTACAAAGATAAGTAGCCCGTTAGGGCAATAGGCATATATACAAGCCGGGGGAAAAAAACCTCCTAAAGAGGGGAAAAAGTGCCTCGGCAGTCCTAGTGTGTTCACACACATCACTACCTAAATACATCAACAAATCCCCCCTAGGAGTGATGCGGTGAACAAGGAGCTAGCACTCATGTATAAGGAAGTGCCAAGCTATGTGGAAATCACTCCACAAAAGGAAGTAAGCCCAAAGCTTTGCGGAAAGCTTCAAACTTCTCCCTAGGCAGAGCCTTCGTGAAAAGGTCTGCAATGTTCTCCTGCGTGGGCACATATGCCAAGCTAATCTCCCTAGCAGAGAACATCTCTTGGACATAATGATAATGCACCTCAATGTGCTTAGTGCGAGCATGGAACACAGGGTTCCTCGCAACTGCCAATGCGGTCTGACTGTCAGTGAAGATGGTGGTGGTAGAAGACTGACCAACACCCAAATCAGCCATAAGGCGTCTGAGCCACACACACTCAACAGTCATTGTGAAAGCTGTCCTATACTCATCCTCACAACTAGAAGTGACCACAATAGGCTACTTCTTGATCAACCAAGATATACATGAGCTACCAAGCATGAAGCAAAAGCCACTAGTGGACACACGACTGTCATAGCAACCAGCCCAATCAGAGTCAGAAAAAGCATGCAAATCTGGCGGTCTTAGTACTAGATATGATTAATGTTATGAACATGGTTTGACATGACTTTATTCCAAATGTAAATATGCATGTTATAGATGACATCCCAATTAAAGGATATGAGGAGAAATCAAATGTTAAAACTTTAGATTCTTTGGGATGAAGGGAATTTTTTACTGACCATATATCCCTTTGTGAACATATCTTTGAAAGACTTGAAGAGATTTTCTTAATATTTTCCATTGAAAAATCTATTTTTAATGTCAATGTACTTATTATTTGAAATCTAGGTGGTCACTATGATCAAAGGCCATAGCCAACTAAAGTTGATGCCATAAACAAGATTTCATAAACTTGTTGTGATGAAAGAGGTGAGAAGGTTTCCTTAGAAGAGCCCCATCAAAGGGTAAATTCCCTCATCAAATTATTCTACTCCTAAAAAAGTAAGGAAAAAAAATAAGAATAACAAAGCTAGAATCTCAATTCATACAAATTTACCGACCTTAAAATGATGATCCCCTCTTTTGATGATTGTAATATCATGGACCTTTGTAGAGAAATAATCATAAACCAATGCATGAAGAGAAAATTCTTAATCCAAATTTTGTCTACCTTCAAGAATTTAAGGTCAATGAAAAGGATCTCTTGAGAAGACTAAATAAAATCTCTATGTAGCACATTTATATTACCACGTATCACTCTCATGTGGATGGTAGATGAGTGGTGGGCTTTAAGAAACATTAGATTTTTCCTCTCTTTGGTTCCTCTCATGTGCTCCATAGATGGATGTGTGTTAGATTTGGTTGTCGACACCTCTTTTTTATTATTTCAATATATTCCCCTTAAACAAAGAGAAAATTTAAACTTGGAAATCCTTAGACTCTCTCATCTAAACTGATTTTGATTGGGAATTTTAACATATTGAAGGTGCTCTCTATTGATGGGTGAAGAAAAAGAAGAGTTATTGATGGGCTTGGAAAATTGGATTGGGATTTGTTGAATTAACTAAGACTTGATTGAGCTCAAAGAACCTCAGGACTTCTCTTAGTGAAACCTTTAGATAGACATTGAGCTATACAAGGCTTATCTCGATATATGTTATGTGTAATAGAAAATTATGGATCAATTTGTGATTCCCTCCCTTTCCCTCTACACTAATATTATCCTATCAGATCGCTTCCCTACTGTGGTTGCCTCTCATTCCTTGGTTAGGGATAATAAGGCTTCATGAATGCACACTGATCCAACTATCTTCTTGCACCCTTCTATCCGAGAGGAAATTGAGCAAGCTTGGTGATAGGTGTTTCAAACAAAGGCCTCCTTGGCATGTTCTTGGATCAATGCTGGCATGTTATTCTACGTAGGATGCAACATGAAATTCAAGATTAAGGAAAGAAAGAGGAGAGAAATTATTTAGAAAAATTTCTCACCTCGAGATAGAAGTTAACAAAGGTAAAATGCATCATCAAAAGGTCCTTCTCAATATGAGGTAACTCAAATATGAAGAGGAAATTAAGATCAAGAAGCTTCAAGTCTTCTTTAAGTAATGATGGGGGCCAAGGAAGATGAAATATCGAAGGAAATAGGCAAACTCTTGACGAAAAAGTAGTTCATTAAAAAGTTCACTAAAAGAGTTATCAAAAGTAAGGGATCTAAATTCACCTTTGAGGTAGAGAAGTGGAAGCACTATGGAACCAAACTAAATAAGTCTCAATCAGGATGGAGGACATTGATCCTCACCTCAAGTTGGATTTCAATGATTGGTGTCTTTAAGACATTGGATCCATGCTTGGAATGAGCTAGAGTTTTTACTTATGACTAGATTTGGTCCAAGTGATGTCCTATCAACTTATGGGGGTTAGGAATATTGGTTCATAAATTCACTATGTAATTGAGTAATTGATGTGTTTGGTTTAGGAGAATTCATCCATCTCATAAATCCTTCTCTACTATGTTGATTGAAGTCTTCTAAGTCGAATTCTTGATGTATCACTTTTCTAGAATCATCCCAAGAAAGATTCTCATGTCCTTGAATTTTGTCTATTATTTCCCCCATTGCTACCCTTTCAAAAATAGGTGATCATGATAACTTTAGATACATGATTTTTTGCTCGTTCTTGAAACACATCTAAATAAACCCACTACAAGAATTCAGCCCCTATAGCGATACAAAAAGTGACATAATTTCGTCACTAGTCAAACAAATTAGGAATCATGTGAAGCATTGTGCATCGATGACCACATTTAGGATGTTAATATTGGTGATCTAAACAATGTTTATCTGCCATTTACAAGGCAATATTAAAACATCGCGTAAGCACTTCAACAACATAGCATTGCTTAAGATTTGCATAGTCACTTAAGCGACACCATTCATCAGTAACAAAGAAAAATATTGTTTATATGATCATCATGTTCAACAAAAAAAAAGAACATCTCCATTTGCTTACTCACTCTATGCATGCTTGATCAAAGAACGATCTTGTGAATAGAACAAAACAATCTCTCTCTACCTCGTTGTCTCGCTTTTCTCTTTATCTCTATGTTGCTCTATTTTTCTCACTTTAAACTTCTCAAAAAGGTTAACTAACCAAAGATTATGGATAATTACTATAAGTGCATTATGAAATTTTCTTTTAGTGTGTGTGTATATATATATATATATATATATATATATATATATATATATATATATATATATATATATATATATATATATATATATATATATATATATATATATATATATATATATATATATATAGATATACATACATGTAATCAACATACACAATTGTATATATACATAATACATACATACATACCTACATACACATATAGACACCTATGGATAGACATATATACACATGCACACATACATACATGCATAAATGAATATACACATGCATATAAACATAATACATATATACCGACATACATATATACATACCTATGAACATACAAGGATACATACAAACATACATATAATATGCATACATCATACATAAACACATTCATACACAATCCTAGAAACGTACATATATAGGCACACATACATACATACACAAACATACATGAAGGTATACTTACATACATACATACATACATACATACATACATACATACATACATACATACATACATACATACATACATACATACATACATACATACATACATACATACATACATACATATATACACATAAACATACATACCTAAAAACATGTATGCATACATATATACATATGTACATATACACAAACATACATACATCTGCACACAATTATAAATACATATGCCCACAAGCATACATACTCTAGAGAAGGCTATATGTGTTTTCTCGATGTTACCACATATACATGATATAATCATATGTGGTCGTACTTAGTACTTAGGAATTCACGTATACCTCTCACTTCACTCATTCTCATGTTATTGATCATTTTTCATCATCTATTTGTGAGGCCTTTTCCATGAATCACATTACTTGGGGTGTTGATATCCTTTTTTGATCTTATGTGCATTTCTATTCATGCTTCTTCACTCTCACACACCCAACAATAATATGGAATACTAGGTTCATTAGGATAGGGTCATGCCACGGATGTTGTCTCACCTAGATGTTTAAAGCAATAGAAATATTTGGTATCAATCCTCCTCTAGGCAGCATAATTTATCCAATCGGTACTCTAAAGCATCCTCCAATAAGACTTTATCCGACATGGCTACTTTGAGATTGGGAACCACAAACTCCATGTGAGGAATAGCTTCTAACCCAATAGCTAATTTGAATGGAGTAATTCCCACAAAAACCTTGTAGGTGGCTTGGTGCACCCATAAAGAAATAAAGTATATAGCATGAAAATAGCTCATTGAGTAAGATTGTCTCAAGTGCTTCCTCACACCATACATAGACTGTAATTGGTCCATTATTGAGATATTGGACCACAATTTCATCGATATCGACAATGTTCATGGATGGAATATCTTTATTACCCTCTAAAAAATGGCCTCCATCATCTTCAAATCCTTCAAGAATGTTTGGAAGCTCTTGGAAAGGTAGGAATATTGACTTTAGAGAACCATCAATCAAAATACTTGAAAGTGTTTAGATCTTACACCAGACTCTAGTATGTAATTAAAGGTACCACATATTCCACAAGATTATCTTCTAGAGTGTCGACCAAATTCACTTGGACACTTAACTTACATGTTGAGGTATCTGTGTCCAAATGAATTGCAACCAGTAAAGCATGTCTAAAGGCAAGAACTAATGCCAAAAGTTGACAAGGCTACATTTAATTAGTGGACTTACATAAATGTTTCTAGGACTCTAGAGCTTTTGTAGGAATGTCTTTTTCCTTTTGATCCTCCGGAACTATTATTCTCTTTTGGAGTGCAACATGTGTCCATTCATAGTAGGAAAAGAGATCAAAGATGTGATTTTTGTATTGGGTTTCACTACTAGAGTAGGCATAGTAAAGTGTAGGGGTGCTTGGGCCACCCAACTTGTTGCATGTTTGTATATGTTATTCTACTCATAGACATTGGGCTACATAACCAAATTATCCACGTGAACTTGCTTTCCATATCTCATCTTTTTCTCTTGATTTTGTTGATTGTACTTTGTGCTTCTAGTCAATCGGATCAAACATGTCCAAATTTGAGACAAAATAAACATTCTAGTCCTTTGGAATCTTGCTGATAACTACCACCATCCCTATGATTGAAGTTCCTTGTTCCTTGATTGTAGCTCTCTTGATTTTGTCTACATTGAGCTATTGGTTATGAACGTATATTGCCATTGGGTCATGCTGTATTACTTGTATTAGTGGTTCATATTGTTCCCACATATGATGCTTGATAGTATTCGGAATGCCAAGCACCAATTTTGATGTGTATCTAGCTGTAGCACAATACAAATGATCCAAGTCACAATTGGCTACAATATGACTGAAATTCTAACATTTAGTACAATAAATTCATTTAAATGGTTCAATTGTTGTAATGGTTGGCCCCAAAGTGATAGTCATAGAATTTGAGGTCCTCTACATACAAAGGTTCACCATCTTCAATTTTTATTCCAATTGTTTAGTGGCATCAATAATTTTGTCCAGTGTGCTCGTACAAGTCAAGTTGTATAGGAAAATATTCTCTTTCAACATTGGATTTAATCCTTCTACCAATTAACTGCACACAACATCAATTCGAGGACACTATTTATCTTGAATTTGCCTCAACATCATTCGAACCAATGAGGCATTATCTACTATGAATTAATTTGATTGTTGGACCATATATTGCAATTTTATGTAATGTTGAACTATAGATTTGGATTTGGAACCTGTGCAAAAAATTTTCGCATAGATCTGCATATGTAGTAGAATGGGCTGGGTCAGACTCTATGAGTCACCACACTACACCTCCTAATGTGGATAGGAACACTTTCCATTTTCTAGTTTCATCTTGACATTCATAATGCATATTGAGTATCAAGTAATTAGACATGTACAATCTAATCATCCTCCACTTTACTAGCAAACCTATTAAATTGCATTCTTGTGACTCAGTTCCCTTGGTGGGCAATCACAATCAAATTCTGCCAAGTTTTTCAATCCTCTTTAGTAGGTATAAAATGTAGTGCATGCATGACACCTTTGCCTAATTCTATTATGTTTCTTTCACTTGGGTTGGTTTCTTTTAATTTTTCCTAAAACTGGCTTAGGCTCTTCTCCTTGTAATACCCAGTCACACTACAATTTCTTGGTCCAAAGGAGGTCAAGAAAAGACAACATCAGTTCAAAATCCTAGGGTTTTCTATCTTCAATTCTCTCAAATTCCCCCTTTGGTTGTCTCTCTCTTGCCCCTTCCACTTGGAGGTTTATAGCCTCAAGTGCCACTTGTACCTCTAATATTTGTGTAATTAAAGGGTACAATACCACATCCTTTGCAAGAAAAGAAGAACCCTCTTCAAAATGTGTACACTACATAATAGTTGCACACCGAATGCTAGGGTTTTCTATCTTCAACTCTATCTGATTCCCCCTTTGATTGTCTCTCTCTCTCTAATCCCTTGCACTTGGAGCTTTGTAGCCTCAAGTGCCACTTGTACCTCTAAGAGTGTGTAATCAAAGTGTATGATAAAACCTCCTTCTCTGCAAGCAAAAGAAACCTCTTCAAAATGCGTACACTACCTAGAAATTTACTTCCAAACCCTTTGCCTATGTCAAAACAGGAGTTTTCATATGTGCTTGGATTTTTCCTATTTGTCTTTATACCACAAGAACCAAGTGCTGAATTTTGTTGGCATTTCTCATATCAACCACCTAAATCCTTTGGATAGATATCTACAATTTGTGTCTACCATCTGCACCCCATCCCATGATGGTCACCAATTTTTTTTAGTGGTTGGATCTTAATACAAAGTCCATTTTGGGACCATGGAATCTATATAAGGAATAGACAAAACACGTGTTTGTATCCTTATGTGAGAACATAATGCAATTCTACAATACTCAAATCTTTAGTGTAGTACTTGACTTCAAAGCATATATAGAAATATAGAAAGATAGGAATGCGCTAGAATTGTTTATTTTGTATTAGTCAAACATCTCTTACTTCATCATCTTTTTTCTGAGAATGTTTGCAAAAGTCTGCATAGATCATAGGCTTAATTTCAATCATGTATTAGAAAAATTTGCTCACTTCCACTATCCATGCAGATACAAGCACTCATGTATAAATATGACTTTGCATGAGTATGAGAATCATGACAAAATCTTAAATTCTATTTATCAAAATAAGGAATATACATTTCTAGATACAAAATTGGTCAGTACCAAAGTTAGCCTAACATAAGCCTTTAGGTTTTTTTAGAGTTTTGTTGGTAAAAAAGAAGAACGAGAATTTTCGCACATGACATTTCAAAAATAAATTTCAAGAAGTTCAAAGTTCAAATAGAATATGAATTATTTATATAAAATATTAAAAAGATTTGATTAATGAAACAAGATAACTAAAGATAAGGCACAAAATATATTTTATATTTTTATTTAGAAAACTATGGTATAATGTATTTACATAGTTATAACTTACAATATAATATTTATGCAGTTTTTTTTCAATGATATCTAAAATAGATATACCACATTTATGGAAAGGTGTAAATATTTTGAGTGACATGTGTATATATTTTATAACCATTATATTAGCGTAATACATAAAATTCAATAAGATTATTCATTTTGATTATTCATTGAGTAATATATTGTAAATTTTCAAATCAAAAGTCCTAACGAATCCAAAAGTGGACACTACTTGAAAAATTCTTTATTAGTTAAAATGATGTGAAAGTAAGAGTCATAATGAATCAACACTAACAACAATACTTATAATTTATATTTTTTTTGTGTTAAGTAATTGATATTTTAAGAGAGTAGAAAAATTGAATTGGAAACACATCCAAAAATCATGAAAGCACCTATAATTTGTAAATTATTAGTATTCACTTATTGAACTATTGTGAGGATTGTGAGAGTAGGAGTTGTAAACAATGAGATATTCACAATAGCCATATAACGTTTTAGTATCTATCAATTAAATTTTGTGAGAGTAGGAACAAAACACTCACAATCGTTCCTGAGCACTCCTTATGCTATTGCGAGAGTAAGAACATCGAAGAAAAATAAACAATCACAAAAGATATAAGCTCTCCATATGATTTTGAAGGTAAAATATCATGGGACGAGCCAAAAATAACAATATTTTATAAAGATAATTTATAGAGGCATGCAATTACGAAGTAGTTCACAAATCATAACATGCATATTTTCTATATTATAAAATATCATATATACGTAAGAGAGCATTTTATGAATCTATAAATATGTATTATATACTTATTAGTACATGTAGCTTTAAAGGCTATTGCTTAGCAAATACACATGCAAATACATATATACATGCAATTATAGTGTATATATATATATATATATATATATATATATATATATATATATATATATATATATATATGTGTGTGTGTGTGTGTGTATGTATGTATTGTTGGAGAGTTCCTCTCCTATCCGCAGCGAAAAGTGTAGAAGACCTTCTCAGGATCAAGACTTTTGCCAACAGCTGAACATTCAAATGAAAACTGGTACCAACTAAAAAATGCAATGAACTTGAAACTTTGGTCACTCAAACTAACCACTTATAGCTTTCAAATGAGCTATGAAACACTCAATTTGGAGTAGATTTGGGTTGGCAACTCTTTGATTCAAAACAGGCTACCTGTCCACTCAGTAAGGCTAAAAACTGGACTTCACTAAAACCTGAATAACTCACAAACCATAAAGAGTTTGATAAAACTGTTCTAGATAGAGGAAGTACTCGAGATAAGCTTTCCAACGAATGTTTAAACACTAAAATTGGATACATATATTGAGAGATATGACTCTCATAAGTAGATTACCCAAAAATGGGTGTGCGGCTGGACATAGTCTATGAGAGTGAACTGAACGAAATGACTCAAACCAAATGAACTAGCTACAAGGGGACTTCCACGCCTTCTTCCTCTATTCTTGAGTGTCCTCCCTTGCCTTGTTTATAGCCAAGTGAACAAAATCTCTCATGATGAGTTTGAGAGCTCTTCTCCATCATTTCTCCACTACTTTGGACAACCACTCCTCTTACAATTCAGTTTCTGGATTTGATTCTCTTTTGATTGATTCTCTTTTGGCCTCCACTACTTGCTGAAGTAAATGCTTCCATTTTTCATTTTTGTATTTTCCTTCTACTTGAAGAAAATCCTTTTTGCAAAAAAATATATACGAGCTTACTTCTTTATTTTTAAGACTCCCCCTCAAGCTCACATGTGAGCTTGCACCTTCAGCCATATCCTACAAGTTGATGTCATCCTTGAACCTCTTTAGCTTAGAAGCATCTAAGGACTTTGTAAACATGTCTGCAACTTGGTCATTAGTTCCAATGAACTTTATATCCACATCCTTGCTCAGAACTTTTTCTCGAACATAATGATAATGCACTTCTATGTGCTTGCTTCGTGCATGAAACATTGGATTGTTTGTCAAGTGAATGCTTGACATGTTGTCACCATAAATTAGAATGGTCTTCACATGCACATCAAGATCAGCCAAGAGCTTCTTAATCCATATAGCTTCAGAAGTTGCAAAGGCTAATCCTCTATATTCAGTTTCTATCGATGATAGTGCAACAGTAGGTTGCTTCTTCGAGCTCCATGTGATAGGTTTGCTACCTATCATGAACACATAACCTAAAGTGGATCTTCTATCTTCCGTCGAACCAGCCTAATCAACATCACTGAAGCCTTTTATCTGTAATTCTTCATTATATCTATAAAACAAGGCATGATTGACTGTGTGCTTCACATATCTTGACACTCGTTTGGTTGAATTTAAATGTTCACTTGTTGGAGCTTGCATAAATTGAGAAAGAACTCCAACAATATAACACAAATCTGGTCTTGTGATCGTAGCATAGATCAACGAACCTATAATACTCCTGTATGTAGTTACATCATGTAACTTCTCTCCATCATTTGAGCATAGCTTCACATTTGTGTCCATAAGTTGAGTGAGTGGTTTGCATTCACTCATTCCAAATCTGAAAAGAACATCCAATAGGTACTTTCTTTGCATCAAGTAAATGCCATCTTTCCCATAGACTATCTCAATGCCTAAAAAGTATTTCAGCTCACCAAGATCTGAAATTTTAAACTTTTTACCGAGTTTTCTATTTATCTCTTGTATTCTTGTAACATTACTTCCTGTTATGATGAGATCATCAACCTATAAGCAAATATATACCTACTTGCCTTCTTCTTTCTTCATGTAGAGAGAGGGATCTGCATTACTTCGGCTATACCCACACCTTGTGAGGTACTCGACCAATCTTTGATTCCAAGCACGTGGTGCTTGCTTCAGCCCATACAAAGCTTTCTTTAATCTACAAACAAAATTTGGATGCTTTCTATCTTCAAATCCAATCGGTTGACTCATGTATACCTCTTCTTGAAATTCACCATTGAGGAAAGCATTTTTTATGTCAAGTTGGTATAATGGCCATCTCCTTGCTGCACTCACTGCAATCAATGTTCTAATTGTTCCCATCTTTGCAACCGGGCTGAAAGTCTCTTCATAGTCGATGCCGTGAGTTTGCTTTCCTAGTTGGCATGCTTCACAAAACTCATGTAGTCCATCATCATTGAATCTTGGAAGACCTCTTTGTTGGAGAATTCCTCTCCTAATCGCAGCCGAAAGTGTAGAAGACCTTCTTAGGATCAAGACTCTTGCCAACAATTGAACTTCAAATGAAAACTGGTACCAACTGAAAAATGCAATGAACTTGAAACTTTGGTCACTCAAACTAGACACGTACAACTTTAAAATGAGCTATCAAACACTCAATTTGGAGTAGATTTGGGCTGCAAACTCGTTGATACAAAACAGGCTACCTGTCCACTCAGTTAGGTTGAAAACTGGACTTCACTAAAAACTTAATAACTCACACAGCATAAAGAATTTCATAAAACTGTTTTAGATAGAGGAAGTGCTCGAGATAATCTTTCCAACGAATGTTTAAACACTAAAATTGGATACATATATTGAGAGATATGACTCTCACAAGTAGACTACCCAGAAATGGGTGTGTGACTGGACATACTCTATGAGAGTGAACTTAACGAAATGACTCAAAACAAATGAAGTAGCTACAAGGTGGCTTCCACGCCTTCTTCCTTTTCTTGAGTATCCTCCCTTGCCTCTTTTATAGCCAAGTGACCAAATACTCTCATGATGAGTTTGAGAGCTCTTCTCCATCATTTCTCCACTACTTTGGACAGCCACTCCTCTTACAGTTTAGTTTTTGGATTTGATTCTTTTTTGAATGATTCTCTTTTGGCCTCCACTACTTGCTGAAGTAAATGCTTCTATTTTTCATTTTTGTATTTTCCTTCTACTTGAAGAAAATCCTTTTTGCAAAAATATATACGAGCTTACTTCTTTATTTTTGACACTTCCCCTCAAGCTCACATGTGAGCTTGCACCTTCAGCCATATCCTACAAGTTGATGTCGTCCTTGAACCTCTTTAGCTTAGAAGCATCTAGGGACTTTGTAAGCATGTTTGCAACCTGGTCATTAGTTCCAATGAACTTTATATCCACATCCTTGCTCAAAACTTTTTCTCCAACACAATGATAATGCACTTCTATGTGCTTGCTTCGTGCATGAAACATTGGATTGTTTGTCAAGTGAATGCTTGACATGTTGTCACCATAAATTGGAATGGTCTCCACCTGCACATCAAGATCAGCCAAGAGCTTCTTAATCCACATAGCTTCACAAGTTGCAAAGGCTAAACCTCTATATTCAGCTTCTATAGATGATAGTGCAACATTAGGTTGCTTCTTCGAGCTCCATGTGATAGGTTTGCTACCTATCATGAACACATAATCCTAAGTGGATCTTCTATCTTCCTTCGAACGAGCCCAATCAGCATCACTAAAGCCCTTTACCTCCAATTCTTCATCATATCTACAAAACAATGCATGATTGACAGTGTGCTTCACATATCTTAGCACTCGTTTGACTGAATTTAAATGTTCACTTATTGGAGCTTGCATAAATTGAGAAAGAACTCCAACAATATAACATAAATCTGGTCTTGTGATCGTAGCATAGATCAATGAACCTACAATACTCCTGTATGTAGTTACATCATGTAACTTGTGTCCATCATTTGAGCATAGCTTCACATTTGTGTCCATAGGTTGAGTGAGTGGTTTGCATTCACTCATTCCAAATCTGAAAAGAACATCCAACAAGTACTTTCTTTGCATCAAGTAGATCCCATCTTTCCTATAGACTATCTCAATGCCTAAAAAGTATTTCAACTCACCAAGATATGAAATTTTAAACTCCTTATCGAGTTTTCTTTTTATCTCTTGTATACCTGCAACATTACTTCTTGTTATGATGAGATCAGCAACATATATGCAAATATATACCTGCTTGCCTTCTTCTTTCTTCATGTAGAGAGAGGGATCTGCATGAATTGGACTATACCCACACCTTGTGAGGTACTCGACCAATCTTTCATTCCAAGCACGTGGTGCTTGCTTCAGCCCATACAAAGCTTTCTTCAATCTACAAACAAAATTTGGATGCGTTTTGTCTTCAAATCCAATCGGTTGACTCATGTATACCTCTTCTTGAAGTTCACCATTGAGAAATGCATTTTTTATGTCAAGTTGGTACAATGGTCATCTCCGTGCTGCACTCACTGCAATCAAGGTTCTAATTGTTCCCATCTTTGCAACCGGGCTGAAAGTCTCTTCATAGTCGATGCCGTGAGTTTGCTTGAATCCTTTTGCTACTAGTCTAGCTTTATGCCTTGCTAGAGAACCATCAACATTTCTCTTTATTCTAAACACCTATTTATTTGGAACAATCTTCATACCTTCAGCCTTTGGATCTAGCTCCCATGTGTGATTGTCCTTGAGAGCTTTCATCTCTTCTTGCACAGTTTCTTGCCATTCTTTTTGTGTACATGCTTCTTCATATGCATCCGGTTCTTTGTCTTTGACCACTTGTGTCATATATGCAAAATGCTTTGCAATAAAACTATCATAGCTCAGCCTTTCAATTGGATACCTTGCTCTTGAAGACCTCCTTTCATTTCCTTTTGAACATTGCTTCTTCAACGGGTTCAACTTTACCTTTGGTGTGATCACCTCTTCATACTCTTCTTCACTTGCATTTGAATCACTATTTTGGGCAGCACTTTCAGCTTTAGATCTTTCATAAGCTGATGTTGGTGATGAGGAATGACTCCTTAGCCTCCCCTTCCATGTTGAGCTTTCTACAAGTAATGTAGAAGCTTTTGGACCTGACATTTGAGTGCTTGTTTGCTGAAATTCTTCTTGAAACAACACCTCCATCATCTTCACAATCGTCTTCAAGAATCTTCTTTTTCCCTTTGTCTCCAAACCATGATCTTAGCTCATCAAATACCACATCTCGTGAGACTCGTAGCTCCTTTGTCACCGGGTTGTAGCACCTATATCCCTTTTGCTCCGATGAATATCCAATAAAAATACATTTTTCGAACTTTGCCCCCATCTTTGTCCTTAGTTCTTGAGGGATGTGAACATAACACACACATCCAAAAACTTTGAGATGTGTAAGGTCAGGTTTCTTACCGGAATAAACCTCCTCGGGAGTTAGATTATGCACTCCAGCTGTTGTGCACTTGTTCATCAAATAAACAGCCGTACTAGCTTCTTCAGCCCAATAGTTTAGTGGCACCTTCATCTCGTTGAGCATGCATCTTGCAACCTCTGTGATATGTCTATTTTACCTTTCAGCTAATCATTTTGTTGAGGTGTGTACCTACATGTAAATTGTCGCTTGATGCCATTTTCATAAAGAAAATTTGAAAATTCTTTGGAGAAATATTCTCCTCCTCCATCGGACCTCAAGGTCTTTATGTAGCATCCTGTTTCCTTTTCTACCTGTGCTTTAAATCTCTTGAACATGAAGAACACATCTAATTTTTTTTTTATGCAAAACATCCATACTTTTCTTGAATGATCATCGATAAAAGTGACAAAATAACTATTACCAGCCACTAATGGTTGTTGTGATGGTCCCCATACATCCATGTGTATCAAGTCGAGGACATTCCTTGCCACATAGTTGCTCTTCTTGAATGGTTGTTGAGTTTGCTTTCCTAGTTGGCATGCTTCACAAAACTCATGAAGTCCAGCATCATTGAATCTTGGAAGACCTCTTACCACTTCATGGTTGCTCATGTCCTTGAGCTTTGGAATGTTGATATGTCCAAACCTTTTGTGCCATAAATCAATTTCAGCAATCCTCTTGTTTCCAAACTGAATATACATCACCTTTCCATGTGGTTGTTGAATGTCCAAGGTGAACATCCTACCTTCTTTCCTTCCTTGAGCAATGACCTTGAATCCTTCTTTTGGATTCTTTATAAAGTAGCCTTTTTCATTGAAGATAACATGATATCCTTTCTCTACCATTTGTCCTACTGAAATCAAACTCTTTGCAATAGTAGGAACATGAAGAACATCAGCCAATACCTTTTTATCTCCAAGCTTGATATCTCCAACATGCTCAATTGCGTGTTGAGTTTTATCGCTGGTCTCCACACATCCTTTTCCACTTGGAGCTTGTAGCTTTGTGAATAAATCTCCTTGGCATGTCATATGGTTGCTGCAACCTATCTATGAACCATTTTTGGTCATCACTTCTCCAGTTGTTGTAGTCATGCTTCATGGCAAGCATGGTTTGCTTGTCTCCTTCACTTGATGTACTCGCATAGTTATTTTGGCTCCTTTGGTTGCCTCCCTTCAACCTTCCATTCTTTTGTCAACAATCATTTGCATAATGTCCTAGTTTACCACAATGATAACATGTTATACCTTTGTGAGGATTGTATGAACCTCGACCTTTTCCTCTATTTCTTCCTCGACCTCTTCCATGTGTGTTGTCATTTGAGTTGTCCTTGTTGTCATCCGAGTTGTGTTGGCTGAAATTTGTGTTGTTGTAGCTTCTTCCTCTTCCTCTCGAGCGTCCTCTTGAGTTCCTTCCTCTACCTCTTCCTGCATATAATTTTGACTATGGCTGTCCTTACCTTTGTTGCCTTCTCCTTGTTAAGCAACCTCTTCAGCCACAAGATTTGGTATAATCTCGTCGAATGTTGGAAGAGGATCTCTATAAAGAATGTTTGTGATGAGGGGCTTTCACTTTTCTTCACTCCTCAAGCCATTGAGGGATGTTTAGATGATGTCTTCCTCTTCTATCTTGCATCCAACTGATGCTAGCTGATCTCGAAGCTCCTTGATCCTCAATGTATACTCACTAATGCTTTGGTTTGAGATTTTCTTCATGTTGTTGAGCTCATTCTTGAGTTGCATCCTCTGAGACCTTGTTGAGGTAGCATACACCTTCTCCAATGCTTCCCAAACTTCTTTGGCTGTTTCTAAGCTTTGCACATGACCAATCATAGTGTTATAAATAACTTGTGAGATGAGGAACATCACCCTTCGATTCCTCTCTTCTCAATCAGCAAATTGTCTTCTTTGCGCCGGAGTAATGTTGGGATCTTCAAGGTCCAGCGGTTGTGGATCGTCTCCACTAACTATACTCCATAAACCTTTACCTTTAAGGTAATTTATCATTCTATACCTCCAAGACTGAAAATTATCTTTGTCTAAATTCTCAACTTGTTGTCCTAAATCAGCCATTGAAAACTTCCAAGATTGAAGTTTACCTCAAGTATTGTGTGGCGCGCTTCCTTGATTTTATGAAGCTCCCCCTTGATTTGTAGCTTCTACTTTGCTTTACTTCAGTTCCAATGCTTTGCCTCTTCAAAATCCAATGCTTTGATACCAATTGTTGGAGAATACCTCTCCTAATCGTAGCGGAAAGTGTAGAAGACCTTCTCAGGATCAAGACTCTTGCCAACAGCTAAACCTTCAAATGAAAACTCGTACCAATTGAAAAATTCAATGAACTTGAAACGTTGGTCACTCAAACTAAACACCTACAACTTCCAAATGAGCTATCAAACACTCAATTTGGAGTAGATTTGGGTTGGAAACTCGGTGATACAAAACAAGCTACCTGTCCACTCAGTTAGGCTAAAAACTGGACTTCACTAAAAACTGAATAACTCACAGAACATAAAGAATTTCATAAAACCATTTTGGATAGAGGAAGTGCTCGAGATAAGCTTTCCAATGAATGTTTAAACACTAAAATTGGATACATATATTGAGAGATATGACTCTCACAAGTAGACTACCCAGAAATGGGTGTGCGACTGGACATACTCTATGAGAGTGAACTGAACGAAATGACTCAAAACAAATGAAGTAGCTACAAGGTGGGTTCCACGCCTTCTTCCTTTTCTTGAGTGTCCTCCCTTGCCTCTTTTATAGCCAAGTGACCAAATACTCTCATGATGAGTTTGAGAGCTCTTCTCCATCATTTCTCCACTACTTTGGACAGCCACCCCTCTTACAGTTCAGTTTTTGGATTTGATTCTCTTTTGGCCTCCACTACTTGCTGAAGTAAATGCTTCTATTTTTCTTTTTTGTATTTTCCTTCTACTTGAAGAAAATCCTTTTTGCAAAAATATATATGAGCTTACTTCTTTATTTTTAACACTCTTACCACTTCCTGGTTGCTCATGTCCTTGAGCTTGGGAATGTTGATATGTCCAAACCTTTTGTGCCACAAATCAATTTCAGCAATCCTCTTGTTTCCAAACTGAATATACATCACCTTTCCATGTGGTTGTTGAATGTCCAAGGTGAACATCCTACCTTCTTTACTTCCTTGAGCAATGACCTTGAATCCTTCTTTTGGATTCTTTATAAAGCAGCCTTTTTCATTGAAGATAACATGATATCCTTTCTTTACCATTTGTCCTACTGAAATCAAATTCTTTGCAATAGTAGGAACATGAAGAACATCAGCCAATACCTTTCTATCTCCAAGCTTGATATCTCCAACATGCTCAATTGCGTGTTGAGTTTCATCACCGGTCTCCACACATCCTTTTCCACTTGGAGCTTGTAGCTTTGTGAATAAATCTCCTTGGCATGTCATATGGTTGCTGCAACCTATCTATGAACCATTTTTGGTCATCACTTCTCGAGTTGTTGTAGTCATGCTTCATGGCAAGCATGGTTTGCTTATCTCCTTCACTTGATGTACTTGCATAGTTATTTTGGCTCCTTTGGTTGCCTCCATTCAACCTTCCATTCTTTTGCCAACAATCATTTGCATAATTGTTGGTGCATTTTACCCAAGCCTACATGCTTGATATATTTGATATTATCCTCATTTGTAAGTCACATGAGTAGTCATGTGAACACCTCTTGTAAAAGAGTTCATTTTTATCTCTTGTAAATGGAAAAAGAAAAAAGGAAAAGGATGGCTTATCTCATCCATGATGTAAAAGCAAATTCGTGGCTCCAACTACCAAAATCACGAATTTTTGAGCTGAGGGAATCTCTCCTAACTTTGGGGATCACTTTTAGGTGGAGCCATTCGAATTCGAATTCAAAACTCCCTCCAAGAATAGCTATAAAAGGAGCAAGAAGGAAGAGGCGATTAGCAAGCCTTGTACGTGACCACTTCATGTCATTTTGTAGAGATTGAAGAGCTTACTCCATAGCTCTATCATTCTACTCCCATTGTGCAAAGATTCATTGCCAATGTGGTTGTAATCATATGTGAATCTATACATTTATTATCATCTACTTCTCTGTTTTGTTCTCTGCTATACTCACTCAGAGCAGTACCTTCAGAAGGTCATATCTCGAGTTCTACTGATCCGTTTTCAGTGATTTAACTTGCGTTGGATAGCTTGTACTGTCTACTTTGTGCTTATAAATTTTCAAGGTCATTGGATTAATACTTTTTGAGATATCTGCATTTTACTGCTTACTGGTCTATCTCTGCAGAGCCCCGAGAATTGTGGGAATGTTCCAGAAATTGATGAAACTTGTTCTCAGTGCTCAGTCCATCATTTGAAGTGTTTTAACTTGGATTGGGAAGCTTGCTAAGTCTATTTGCTATGCCCAAAAGGAATTTTTCTAATTCCTACCAGGTTGAGAGCACTGTTCATTTTTTCTAGCAGGTGTATGTCCAAAAATAGCAAGTTTTGGGAGCTAGTCATTTCGCAACTAGTCTGTCTTGACTTAAACTTTTGGGATACATGTTCCAAAGTACTTGGCTGATATTTTGGTGGATTTAGGAAGCTCAAAGGGTCTAATAATCAACTCTGAAGTCTCAGTTGGCTGGTGTGAAGCTGGTTGTAGCGGCACCTACTCATCTTTGGATTGCATCCACCATCTCTCTTCACAGTGGTATCAGAGCATAGTCAAGCAACATGGGAGATGGATTTCCATCAACAATTGACAAATTGGATCGAAACAACTACCCGGCATGGTCTCTAAGGATGGAGGCTTACCTTCAAGGGAGGAATCTATATGGATTCATATCCGGAGATGAAGCAATGCCAACCATGAGGAACAAAGGGCAACCATCACATGAAGAAGTGGAAGGACTTTCGAATTGGTGTTCGAAGGATGCACTTGCAAGGTCCTATATTCTAAACTCAATCTCTGATTTTCTTTTACCTCATGTCAAGGGATGCAAGACATCAAGAGAAACCTGGAATGCACTTGCTTCTTTCTTCTCTTCCAACACTCGAGCAAGGAAGAACCAATTGTGGATGGAGTTCACAACAATGAAGAAAAGCCCGAAGCAAAATGTGACTGATTATGTCACAAAGATGAAGGAGATTTCCGACCAACTTGGAAGCATTGGAGAGGTAATTGAAGAGGAGCAAATCATAAGACAAATCATGAATGGAATCAAAGCAGACGACAAGTGGGAGTCGTTCACAACAGCCATGGATTTATACATGGATATGCATGTACCCGACCTCAACACACTCATGGGCCAACTCTTCACTCATGAAGCAAAGATTAGCAAAGGTGGTGAGTCCTCAAGAGGTAATCAAACTTCTGCCTTATATTCTGATAAAGCTAAGGTCAAGGACAAGTCAAAGAATAGGAAGAATGAAGATGAAGGAAGCTCTTTCCAAGCAAACTTTGCAGGTAGAGGAAGAGCTAGAGGAAGAGGCAGAGGTGGAAAGCAAGGCAGGGGGAGATTCCAATCATCTCAACCTTGCAACATATGTGGTTTATCTAACCATACTACTGAAGAATGTTTCAGGAATCCAAGGAACTCAAGAGGAAGAGGATTCAATAGAGGTGGCTATGGATCAAATAGAGGTAGATACAATGGAGGCTACAACAACAACAACAACTACTACAACAACAATTACAACAACAACAACAACTATCAAAGTGGCCATAGAGGAAGAAGAGATTACAATAACTATGCAGAGGACCAAAGTCAAGAAGATTCATTATTGATTATGAATCTATCAGCGAAGAAGGGTAAGGATGATGATCACATATTTTACATTGATTCTGGATGCTCGAACCATGTAGCAGGAAATGTGGCTTTACTTTCTGATTTGGAAGATCCTCATAACAAGCATGAAGTGCAGACAGGAGATGACACAAAGCACTCAGTGGAGAAGATAGGTAATGTGAAGACATCAGATGGGAATATGAACCTCTTAAGCAAAGTCTTGTATGTCCCTACAATTACCAAAAATTTAATAAGTGTTGGACAGATTGTTGAAAAAGGATTGCAGGTTAGATTCAATCGATTTGGAGCATATGTTGAAGACCCAAGGCAAGGTTTTCGAAGGATTGCCAAAGGAGAAAAGACAGGAAGACTTTTCACTTTTGAAGTGGAAGATACAAAGAACATAGCTTTGTTTAGCTATGGATCTCAAACTCTAACAGAGTTGGAGATATGGCACAAAAGGCTTGCTCACATTGGTGAGAGGACACTCAAACAGATTTGCAGGGACCAAAGTGTACTTGGTTTGCCTAATATCACAAGGCAACACATGATTTATAAGTGTGAAGCTTGTCAACTCGGCAAGGCTCATAGACAACCTTTCAATAAGAAAGGATATATGCATCAAAATCCTTTGGATCTAGTGCACACAGATGTGTGGGGTCCAAGTAAGGAGCCATCTATATCAGGCTCAAGATATTATGTGTCTTTCATAGATGATTGTAGCAGGTGGACCATTCTGTTTTTCATGAAGCACAAGGATGAAGTGTTTAATTGCTTTAGGAAGTATATTGCTCTTGTTGAAAACCAAACAGGTAGAACTTTGAAAAGACTCAGATCAGATGGTGGAGGAGAATACTTCTCTTCTGAATTTGATGCCTTCTTGCATGAAAGAGGCATTAAAAGGGAAGTCACTACAAGGTATACACCCGAACTCAATGGTGTAGCAGAGAGGAGGAACAGAGCTATTGTCGAAGCTGCAAGGTCCATGCTCAACGAAAAGGGATTGCCGAACTACCTATGGGCAGAGGCTGTGTCGACAGCCACATATCTCATAAATAGACTTCCATCTAAGTCACTAGATGGAACCACTCCATATGAAGTATGGAATGGAAGAAGACCTAGTCTAGAGCATTGTAAAATCTTTGGATGCTTAGCCTATGCTCACATTCCTTCTCAAGTAAGAGGGAAATTGGATCCCAAGGCAGAGAAGTGTGTATTCATTGGTTATGATCAAAACCAAAAAGGATATAGATTGTACAATCCAACCAATAAAGGATTTTCTGTGAGTAGAGATGTAATTTTTGATGAAAACAAATCATGGTTTGATGATGACAGGAAAGTGAAGCTGCCGTATGACTTGGATGAAGATTTTCCATCACTTCAACCAAAGGAACCAAAGAAGCTTGAAGAAAGTGATTCGGAGATTGACCTAGAAGACTTGGAAAGACTAAAGCTATGGAAGAACAAAGGTAAAGCAAAGATGCAGGATGCTACATATGGACCAGAGAGCTCACATCAACCACTTAGAAGGTCTTCAAGGGAGAAGAAGAAACCAGAGAGGTTTGGTTATGATACTTCTTTGGTCACCAAGCACTCAATCTACATTGCAAAGGATTCAACCAATGAAGAACCTACCACATTTGAAGAAGCACAAAGCAAGAAAGCTTGGAGAGATGCAATGGATGAAGAAATGGAAGCCTTGAAGGAGAATGACACTTGGGAGCTTGTACGTAACAAGCCATCTATGAAGATAATCGGATCTCGATGGATATACAAAATCAAGAGGAATCCAGATGGAAGTATAAATAGACACAAAGCAAGGTTAGTTGCTAAAGGGTTTGCTCAAACCCATGGTATTGATTATGAGGAGACTTTCTCTCCTGTTGCAAAAATGCCTACAATTAGGGTTCTCATTAGTCTTGCTGCATCTAGAAATTGGAATCTTTATCAACTTGATGTAAAGAATGCTTTCTTGAATGGATGGATTTCTGAGGAAGTGTATATGGCACAACCTCCTGGATATGAGGATGCACATCATCCTAACTATGTATGCAAACTAAAGAAAGCTTTGTATGGATTGAAGCAAGCTCCAAGAGCTTGGAATTTCAGATTGGTGACTTATTTGCAGGACCAAGGATTCAAAGCTAGCAAGGCGGATACCTCTTTGTTCATAAAGAGGAATGGATCTGAAGTGATCTATTTATGTGTGTATGTTGATGATATTATTATCACAGGCAATGATCTTGAAGGAATCAAACAGGTAAAGAGTCAAATGAAGGAGGAGTTCAAAATAAGTGACCTCGGACCACTCACTTATTTTCTTGGATTGGAGTTGATCTACACAGATTCAGGTATATACATCACACAAAGGAAGTATGTCCATGACATGCTCGTCAAGTTCAAGATGGAAAATACCAAGTGTGCAGGTACACCTATGGAGCAAAATCATAAGCTTAGTGCTTATGAAGGAGAGCCAATTGAAGACATCACAAGCTATCAAAGCTTGGTTGGAAGTTTGAACTATGCAACACTCACAAGGGTGGATATATGCTATAGTGTTAGCATATTGAGTCAGTTTATGCATAAGCCGAGAAGACCACATATGGAAGCGGCCAAGAGAGTCCTCAAGTACCTAAAGGGGACCATGAATGAAGGTTTGTTCTATTCATATACTTCAGATATTGAGCTAAAGGTCTACTCAGATGCAGATTGGGCCGGATCTAAAGATGATAGAAGAAGCACATCAGGGTATATATCATTTGCAGGTTCAAAAATCATTTCTTGGTCATCGAAGAAGCAACCAACCGTGGCATTATCTTCAACTGAAGCAGAATATAGAGGTTTGGCTAATGCAACTCAAGAAATCATGTGGTTAAAGTCTTTGTACACAGATCTTGGACTTCATTCTTCAACACCTCATATTTTTGGAGACAACACAAGCTCACTACATCTAGCAGCTAATCCGGTATACCATGCTAGAACCAAGCATATTGAAGTCCACTACCATTACGTAAGGGAGAAGCTAATGAGCAAAGATATTCAACTATCTTATGTCTCTACAGATATGCAATGTGCCGACATGTTGACTAAAGCTCTTGATGGTATGAAGTTAAGTAGATTCAAGTTGATGATTGGCTTGCAGGAAATCAAGGACAATTGAAGACTTATTTGGAGGCCAAGCATGTTAGGCTTGAGGGGGAGCTGTTGGTGCATTTTACCCAAGCCTACATGCTTGATATATTTGATATTATCCTCATTTGTAAGTCACATGAGTAGTCATGTGAACACCTCTTGTAAAAGAGTTCATTTTTATCTCTTGTAAATGGAAAAAGAAAAAAGGAAAAGGATGGCTTATCTCATCCATGATGTAAAAGCAAATTCGTGGCTCCAACTACCAAAATCACGAATTTTTGAGCTGAGGGAATCTCTCCTAACTTTGGGGATCACTTTTAGGTGGAGCCATTCGAATTCGAATTCAAAACTCCCTCCAAGAATAGCTATAAAAGGAGCAAGAAGGAAGAGGCGATTAGCAAGCCTTGTACGTGACCACTTCATGTCATTTTGTAGAGATTGAAGAGCTTACTCCATAGCTCTATCATTCTACTCCCATTGTGCAAAGATTCATTGCCAATGTGGTTGTAATCATATGTGAATCTATACATTTATTATCATCTACTTCTCTGTTTTGTTCTCTGCTATACTCACTCAGAGCAGTACCTTCAGAAGGTCATATCTCGAGTTCTACTGATCCGTTTTCAGTGATTTAACTTGCGTTGGATAGCTTGTACTGTCTACTTTGTGCTTATAAATTTTCAAGGTCATTGGATTAATACTTTTTGAGATATCTGCATTTTACTGCTTACTGGTCTATCTCTGCAGAGCCCCGAGAATTGTGGGAATGTTCCAGAAATTGATGAAACTTGTTCTCAGTGCTCAGTCCATCATTTGAAGTGTTTTAACTTGGATTGGGAAGCTTGCTAAGTCTATTTGCTATGCCCAAAAGGAATTTTTCTAATTCCTACCAGGTTGAGAGCACTGTTCATTTTTTCTAGCAGGTGTATGTCCAAAAATAGCAAGTTTTGGGAGCTAGTCATTTCGCAACTAGTCTGTCTTGACTTAAACTTTTGGGATACATGTTCCAAAGTACTTGGCTGATATTTTGGTGGATTTAGGAAGCTCAAAGGGTCTAATAATCAACTCTGAAGTCTCAGTTGGCTGGTGTGAAGCTGGTTGTAGCGGCACCTACTCATCTTTGGATTGCATCCACCATCTCTCTTCACAATAATGTCATAGTTTACCACAATGATAACATGTTATACCTTTATGAGGATTGTATGAACCTCGAACTCTTCCTCTATTTCTTCCTTGACCTCTTCCATGTGTGTTGTCATTTGAGTTGTCCTTGTTGTCCTCCGAGTTGTGTTGGTTGAAATTTGTGTTGTAGCTTCTTCCTCTTCCTCTCGAGCCTCCTCTTGAGTTCCTTCCTCTACCTGGTCCTACATATAACATTTGACTATGGCTGTCCTTACCTTTGTTGCCTTCTGCTTGTTGAGCAACCTCTTCAGCCACAAGATTTGGTATAATCTCGTCGAATGTTGGGAGAGGAATTTAACACCCAACGGTCAAATTCAAAGAGGGATCCTACATTAATAGGCAAGGGACCATGTATGTGATGACCAAGCTACCAAATATGAAAGATGGGTTTGGAATAATTATCCCCAAGTCAGAAATAGGAGACTTGGGTTAGGGAGATCCAAGTAGAAAGCCTAGAAAATTTAGAGGTAAATCAATCTTATCAAGGATAATCACACTAGAGTGGATTCCACAGAATTATAAAAGCATAGAACTCCTCTTAAATAGAGACACTAATGAAGTGTTATGAGGTTCAAGTCAGATAAACCTAGTGGTCTGCCTATCGTGATGGAAAAATACCTATTGCAATAGATGGGTTTATCATGGTGCTTGTTTTTCATTAATTGTGGAATAGATAGAGTCTCTCATGGGATTTGGCTTGTCGTGATGGACACATCTATCATGATAGATGGTCTCTATCATGGGGGCTATCTCTCATGATAGGTTTGTATGTCATGATAAACAAGTGTCTGCCGTGATGAATAGAGTCTGTCATAACTTTTGTTTGTCATCTATCATGCAATAGACATATGTCTATTACAATGGATATATATATATATATATATATATATATATATATATATATATATATATATATATATATATATATATATATATATATATATATATATATATATATATATATATATATATATATGGATTATTTTTAATGATTTGGAGTGCCCTAATGGTTTGGTCCATCATGTCTAGCTTGCAATTATAAAATACCAAAAGTTTCCATCTATTGTGATAGACAAAGGTCATCTTCCCAAGATGCATGAAAAGTTCTTTCGTACCTATTGGTGCTGGTGCTCATGATGCTGAAACTTGCCAAGAAGCTCACAAACACACAAAAAATAGATTACACACAATTGCTTTCCTGCTCCCTCTCACAAGTGAAATGAGGGGAATGAGGTGGAGATGGGGATATGACTTAGGAAGTGAAAATATCACAATGAAGGAGATGGAGGTGATAAGGAAGGATAGTGATGATGATGATGAAGATAAAAAGTAAATAAAATAGAGAATTACCTAGTTACCTATGATTCCAACATCAAGACTCTATGTCTTACCATCACACACTTGTCCTCGAAGCTCGCTTCTGAGCAATGGCATAAAATTTGGTGACACTCTAGCAAAACGGTGAGAACCAACCTAAGGAGATCAACCTCGTAATTATCAATTCATGGAGACATGAGGATGGTATGATGACCATAAGCTAGTGGAATGCACAAGTGCATGAGTGAGAAGCACACACATACACACACATGCACACACATGCACACACTAGGCAAGAAAAAGAGTAGAACAATGAAATCTTGTATTTCTCCAACTTCAAGATACAAGAAAATTCATATAAAGTTCAAATCCCAAACAAGCTAACCTCTAGAATGAGATTTTTGGCTCTTTTTATAGTTTTTAGACTAGTTTTGAGCTACTTCAAACCTAGTGTCTTGCCTAGTTGAAATTTAGGTTCCTAGACTATCTTGGAGGCTGAAATGAGTGCTAAAAATTATGAAAATTGATATGTGGAATCTTCTAACACTCATCAAGCTTGAAGATTTCTGAGGTTGAAAAAAATGGAGTTGCAACTACCAAAAACAAATAATTACAATGTTGTGTACTCATGAAAGTCACTGTTTGAATACATGATTGATTTGAAGAAAATATAACTAGGCCTATTCGTTTCTAGGTACACATTGACAAATCTGTCTACCAAGTCCTCCTTGTTCACCCCTCTGACTCTCTTTTCTTTGATTCCCTTGTTACACATGGTTTAGTCCACCTTGATTGCTAAGGATGGCATTCTTTTGATGATGATGCCTCTTAATCAACAAGGATGTATTTCTTTTCATAATCATCGTGCTCATGAAGCAATTTTCTATGTTTAATCTCCATTTTCTGACCCTTCAACTTTCTTTACACCTCTTATTTTTTAAGACCCCTACCCTTTTCTTAGTGGCCCTTAGTGAATCCTTAAGATTTTTAGTGGTTCTTACCTTTTAGGTGGCCATTTTAATGACCATTTTCTTGTTATTTGAAGCAACATCTACCATTGGTTGTCAGGCATCTCCTTGGTGGCTTTTTGGTGCTTCTCCCTTCATCTTTGAGTTTTATTATTATATATACCTCTTGATGGTCTTCTTCATCTTTGATCACTCTTCATGTTTCCATTCTAATGATTTTAACACAATCAAGTAGTTCTATACTTGGTTTTCTCTATTATTTCTTTTGTATGTAGATACACATCCTTGTTCAGTGGATCTACATGTTTTTTTTTAAAAGGAGTTATATCTACACTATTTGGTCACATCCTGAATTGAATTTTGCTATGTAGATGTGCATATGTAATGTGCTTAGATTTATTAGCTTAGTGGTTATTCTCACATCTTTTTGTATGAAACCAATCCTTCAACAATATGCGTTTGATTTCAACTATTCATTTATTTACATTGAAATAATAATAAGCTAAAGTTTTGGTACTTATTGAAAGTTTTGGGTATATTGGGACCAATGGTGCCATGATATTGCTTCTACGAAAAATATTCAGACTTTTGGGGATCCCAATGGGCTTTCAAGTTAGAATGAATAAAATTCAGGATTCGGTTTTAAACAAGTTAGAGAGTAAGCTCCTATATTCCTTTGTAATCGTCAATTAAATAATAAATATTTTAAAAACTATGGAAAGAGCTTGTAGGAGCTTCTTCCGAGTGTAGGAACTAAGATTAAGTGAGAAAGGTGTCACCCCTTAAGGAAGATTGTGGGGGAAATAGAAACATTATTATGGGTTCCATATAGCTATGAAATCTTCACCCAAGCAAACACACATTAAGAAATAATTTTTGATATAGTAAAGTACATAATCAATGAGTTCATTACAGCCATAGCAAGAGCAAAAGAGTAAGCAAAATCTTGGTGAGGACTTAAAATCCCAAGGAAAACCTAGTTTTGAGCAAGTATTCTACTCTTGCAAAGGAAGAGGCACAGGTAGAGGTTTCAGAAATGGAAGAGGAAACTGTAAACAAGACAAAGGTCAACATCAGAATCATGTAGTAGGTAGAGGACAATTTGGAGGTAGGGGGAGGCAAAGAGGCCACAAAAGTTTCCAAAGGAATGGTTCAAGATAATGATAGTAAAGGATGCTAGAATTATGGCAGACCTCATTACTTTGAAGGTGATTGCAGGTTGAAGAATCAAAATAATAGAAGGCAACAAAACAACTATGCATCAACAAGTGTAAATGATTTGGAGAAACTATTCATGGTCCAACATTACATGATGAATACAATTTCTATTGATGTTTCAAAATCGAATGGTAATTTCTAGAATGTTGATTGAGGTGCTTCAAATCACATGACCAATCATGCAAAATGGTTTAGTATTTTTGCAAAAATTGATAGTTCTTGGTTATGTTGAAACAAGTGATGGCATATCACATCCTATCGAGCATACACAAAATGTAGCACTATTTTTGGAGGATGGGAAGGTAAACACCTTGCTAATGTGCTACATGCTCTCAATATAACAAATAATCTGGTCTTTGTTGGACAAATGGTTGAGCAATGATTATAAGTGAGATTCAATGCTGATGGTTTATATGTAGAAGAGTACAAACAGAATGGAAGATTGGTCAGCAAAGGGAAAAGAATTTTGTAGGATGTTCACCTTGAATGTGAAAATTCTTGATATGAATGCAACCATGTTTGCAAAAGGTCCAACTATTATTCATGATATAGAGATTTTGCACAAGTGAATTGGACATGCAAATTTGTGGAGGATGAAATTGATGCAATCAAAGGACCTTGTCAATGGACTACCAAATTTCAAGGTTGGAGAGATGCAAAGGGTATGTGTAATGCGTGTCAATTTGGTAAATAATCAAGGGTATCATTCCTACATGACAAGCATGTTAGTGAGAACATGCTAGAAATAGCACATATAGATGCTTGGGGTCCTCCAAAGACCACATCTATGGAAGGATGCATGTTTTATATCACTTTCATTAATGAACATACACAAAAAGTATGGGTATATTTCGTGAAAGATCTTTCTAAACGGTCATGGAATTGGATCATAGTTTTCATGCAGGTACACACCACAACAAAATGGCATTGCTGAATGAAAAAATAGATATATTGTAGAAGTAGCAAGAGCCTTGATGGTTGAGATGAATATGACTCATTATTATTGGGAAGAAGTTAAGCACACTGCTACATACATCATGAACACTGTACATCAAATTACACTTGAAGAGAAGTTTATACGTAAAAAGCCAAAATTATCATATATGAAAGTATTTGGCTATATTGCATATGTACATGTTCTAGATGAGTTGAGGACAAAACCTAATTCAAAAGCTAGAAAATGTATCTTCATTGGGTACTCCCTTTAGCAAAAGGGCTATAAATGTAATAACCAACTCACATGACAAGTGGAGGTAAGCAGAGATGTGGTGTATGATGAAATGTCAAGCTTCTATGTAGATGCCAAAGAAGAACTTAATCTTGACTCAAATAACAAAGAAAATGTTGAAAAATGAAATGTAGAATCTCAACTTTTGAGTAGACTTGATGTATCACCAAGAAATAGTTCAGACTCAAATCCATGGAGTGGAAGATTGCAGGGAAATTTTAGTCGAGAAAATTCATCAACTACATCCAAGAAAGATAAAGAAAAGCTTTCTGTTGGTAGTAAAACATCTACATGTTCTGAAGACATTGATGGAGATTCAAGTGGTTCAAGAAGGAGCCTTGATGAGGAACTTGGATTGCCCTTTGTGAAGACTCCAAGAGTAATAAATGCACATGCAGATGATACAAGGAGAAGTGACCCAAGACCAAGAAGATGTGGGAGGATGTGGAATTTAGTGCAATGATATACATATGACGGTTACATGGCTCCTCATTGTGCGTACATGACCAACGTAATACAAGATATCGAACCTTATTATTTTGAAGATGCAATTGGAAATGTAGATTGGGTGAAAGCTATGGATGAGGAGATGGCTACACTTTATGGAAATGAAACATGGAAACTGGTTCCATTGCCCCAAGGAAAGAAACCCATAGGCTGCAAGTGGGTTTATCGGGTAAACAAGAATCTTGATGATAGCATAAGTAGGTATAAAGCATGATTGGTGGCAAAAGAATACGCACAAACATATGGCATTGGTTATGAGGAAACATTCAAACGTTTCGCGAAAATGACTACTGTGAAAGCACATGTTGCATTAGCTACAACAAAAGGAGCGACTTTGCATCAGATGGATGTGAAGAATGCTTTCTTGCATGGTGAGTTGCATGAAGAAGTATACATGGACGAGCCACAAGGATATGAGGATTCAAAGAACCCAAAATATATTTGTAGGTTGCAAAAGGCTTTGTATGGGGTTAAATGAGCCCCTTGTGCTTGGCACGCAAGGATTGCTGATTACTTAACCACCATTGGATTTTCTATGTGTGATGAAAATCATTCATTATATGCAAGGAAGGATAATGATGGTATCATGATTGTGGCTATTTAAGTTGATGATGTAATTCTAGGTGGTGATAATAAAGAAAGAATTAAAGAGCTAAAGCAACTCCATATGCAAGAGTTTTACATGAAAGAACTTGGTGTGCTACACTATTTTTTGTCTGTTGAGTTTATACATAGAGAAACAAGTACATGGATCATGTTGCAAAGGCAATATGCCTTGAGTATGTTGCAAAAGTATGATATGGTTGATTGTAAGCCAATTTCTATGCCATTAGATGAGAATTAGAAGTTGGATACTAGATTAGGTGAAGCATTGGAAAATGCTACTATGTACAAGAAAATTGCAGGAAATTTGATATACCTCAGAATTACAAGACCTGATCTAAGCTAGAGTATTGTACTTGAAAGTCAATTGATGCAAGCTAGCACCCTTGTTTGATAGAATATTTTAATCTAATCGCTTGAGAGAGTTGACCATTGATGTTTATCTGAGTAGTTGCATTTGCGAGTAGAGTAGAGATCATCTTAATGATTTTTTTCCATAACCCAAGTCTTTTAATGATTGGAGAATGAAGTCCCGCTCGAGTCTATCATAAGCTTTGTCAAAGTCAATCTTAAGGAAGAAGACATTTTGCACGGATTCCTTAGCAAAAACCCGACCTTCCCAAACATCAATGATAGCCTCGAGCATGGACCTCCCCTTAGTGAACCCCTTTTGATCCTCATTGATCCAGTTCTAAAGGTGACACGTAATACGGTTTGCAATCACCTTTGCCAATATCTTGTGACTGGTTTGCAACATCATAATTGGCCGGCAATTTTTTATTCTATTTTTGCTTCCTTTTTTGAGCTTGATGATGCCCTCATTGAGACCATTGGGAAGTGTACCAAAAGAAATAGCCTCTTGACACACAAGCTAAAAAGGAATGGCCACCACATGCTTGAAGGTCTTGAATTACTCATTAGTAAGGCCATCCAACCCGAGGCTCTTGCCATTAGGAAGGGAATCAATTACCTCCAGAATCTTCACATCCTAGATGGAAGCTTCACAAATAGCTTTGTGGTTTTGAGGGATTTGTTTGGTTCTAATGTGTGACATGGTCACCATGTAGTCATGTTTGTGAGGAGAAAGAAGCGTGGAAACTCCCAAGAGCTAGGTAAAGTGATTGATAATTAGTGCACTATTTTCTTCATCCATTTTGCATTCAACCCAATCCACATCCATCATGAACGGAATCGTTTCCTTGGCTTGCTTCTTCTTGAGAAGGCTGCACATCTCTTTAGTACGCTTGTCTTCTCTACCTGACCACCAATGTTTAAAGTATATTTTTAGATTCTTTCATTGAATATCTTCTTCATATCTCATCATGCTTCTGATTTTTTTGAGACCAGTATGGTATTACGAGTGGCCTTTGTTAACTTCTTCCTCCAATTACCACAACCTCTGATAAAGGTTTTCCCTTCTAGCATGACTAATGGCTTGAATATTCTTATGAGCCCTGACCAAGATGTAATGGGTTTTAAACTTCATAGTCAATCACATAATGGGAGCCTCAAGAGATGAGAGAATTTCCTCTTATTGTGCATGTCTAGCCCTTCAATGATTGGTTCTTTGCTCTTGATGAGGAATCTAGCTCTACCTCAAAGATGCAAAACTTGCTTTTGAGCCGATAATCTTTTGAGAGAACAAGTTGACATGAGTGTGCTATTACACTTTCGTTAAAGCCAATATCATATTTTATGTGATTTGTCATAATTTTTAAGCTTTAATAGAAACACATTTTGGGATAAGTAAAGAATAAATGGAAAAGGAAAAAAATAAGAGAAGAAGTCACTTTGAGCAAAGAGAATGGTCTCACCTCCACCAAAGAAGATAAATGTGATAGTGAAAGTTCTATTATCAGCTCCATGTTTTTGGGGCAAGAGGTGGAGTCCTTGGTGGGGGTGGGTTCTCTGAAGAGAAAACACCCTATTGGGTTGCCATGGAAGAGGCCCCTTAAAGGTTGTCTCATGTGCTAAGAACCCTCAACCTCTAGAAGAAGAGAGGAAGATAAAAGCAAGAAAAAGAGGGTCAAATCCATGATCAACAAAGATATCTCCCTTTCTAAATTTTTGTTTTCTCATACAACATTTGAGGGTTATGTGACCCCTGAAAAACGATCGTGTTTGGTCAATGGTTTTGAGATAAAAATGTAAACTCTGACTTTATGTGTCTTCATGAGAAAAAAATTCAAGGGGTCCAACTACAAAAGAGGCCAAAGTGTAGTTCAACGTTTCATGTGTGGGCCACCACACAACACTTGCATGGGAGAGGTGGTGCAGCTATAGGTATCAAGCCAATATGGCATTCTTGCTTGGTGGATACTATGGTAGATTGGAACCATCAGTGGATTTCCGCATCCTTTAAGGACCCACCTCAACTCACCATTGCCTGAATATATGATCCTAATCTTCACACAAGAAGACTGACTACTTGGAACTCTTTACACTTTTTGCCCTTTGGGCTCATCCTTTGTAGATACTTTTATATGGTGAAAGTTTTGTCTCATAGATAGGACAAATGGGGGTGGGTTATTGACATAATTGAGAAGATGCCTAGGACCAGCTTAAGGTACACCATGATCTGGTGGAAGTCAAAGACATGCACATACTATCCAATGATTCTCACATTCAAACCGCATCTTAGACATAGAAAGGCACACTAGCTTCATGTTGATCCCTCAATCCTCTCCCTTCTTTCTGTTCAATAGGTGATCTGTGCAATGTGGAGGGAGGCCTGTAGCTTCTGCACCTCTCTCACTAAGTGCTAGAAGTTAGCTATGAAGTAGTCCCAAGTTCTCGTTTTCGAGGCCCAAAAAGAGATCTAGAACATTTGACATGTGAGAGGAGAAAATCTTTAATGCAGGCTTTGACTTCTTGAGATGGAAGTAAAATATGGTAGTTCCTGCCTCAAACTTGGACTACAAACAATGAGAAGCAATCTATAAGATACAAAGAGGAAGTCCAAAGAAAGAACCTCAAGATATATTTTAAAGATTGGTGGGTGAGGAAAGCAAGTAAACCGATGAAAGATATGTGTAATCTCTTGAAGAAGAAGCAACACAAGGAGGAGGTTCCCTACATGGTAGATAACAACGGGGTGAAATGCACTTCTAAAAAAGAGAATATTGAGTTGATTAGCAACCACTTCACAAAAATCTTCTTCTTCCATCTCTAGAGTTAGATTGGAAAGAATTCCTAAATTAACCTACTAGAAGGGCTTGCAACTGAACCTTGTTGCGCATGCAATGGTGAACAACACCTTAATCCTTTCATCGATGATCTATTTTCTCACATGTCGGAGATCGAAAGACAAGATTGAAAGTACTTGCAAAAACTTCCTCTGGACTAGTGATCCCAACAAGAGGGGCATGCCCAAAATCAAGTGGGCCATGTGTGCTTACCAAAAAGATTCTAGTGGGTTGGGCATTCTTTGTATGGGGGAATGGTAGATAAGCTGGCTGCCAAGAGCTTGATGAAAGCATGATGCAATGCAAAAGCTTCATGGGCAAACTTGATTCTCAAAAATAAGTATTTTCTTATGCTTACAAGAATCCCTAGGTGGAAGGATCTCTATCTGCTCACTTTGATGTTTTGTCGACATCTTGAGAAGGTTCATAGTTTGCACCATATGGAAGAGCAGGAACAAGATGAAAACGTACATCAATGCTAATGAAGATTGGAAGTGGGCAGCCAAGATTAGGAAAAATGATTCCATTTGGTTTCCTATGAGGCAGTATCAAAGAAGTTGATTGGAGATCCTCCAAAGAGAAAAGAAGCTATGGAACAAAGTATTACATAAGTGGAAACATCTTTCGAAGCTTGAGAGAGTTCATCGGATATGATTTGAGGACATAGACCCTACTCTTTGTGAAGATTCTTGCTATTTGATTACATGCAACCTTTGCTCTTAGATCAATGAGGATTAGAAAGGCTTCGTTAAGGTTAGATCCATCATTGAGGCTATTATGGATAAGTGGGAAGCCCCAACATTTGCTAAGGAGTCCTCACAAAATGTCATCTTCATCAAGATTGATTTTAACAAAGCTTATGATCAACTCAAATGAAAATTCATTCTTCAATCCTTGAAAGATATGGGTTGTGCACCTAGATTCATAATTATGGACTTGATTCCCATGAGAAATGCCATGGCTCAATCAATATCAATAGCCAACTCTCATAGACAATCAAATCAAAGTACTCTATTAGATAGGGCTGCCCCCTAGTTGTACTTCTCTTTGCTATTGCCATCGATGGCCTTAGCTTCTTGGTTAACCATCAAACTCATGTGGGAAAGATTCAAGGTCTACTACTTTCCCAAAGTCAAAACCTGACGATTATGAGACTCTTTGATAGTGACACAAATGCCTTCCTATGTAATGATAGTAATAATATTGCCACGTTGTAGCAATGTCTTAACACTTTTTGCATTGCTTCTAGGTCTATATTTAACCACATGAAGACTGTTTTCAAGGCCTTTTCTAGGTATCCACTACAATTTCTGGTTAACAAGGGTTGTCGGGAGCTCCCAAGTGGAAAAGTTGTTTGCTTTTTGGGAATTTTGATGGGCTTTGATGTCTCCTTGGATTAGAGGTGCAATCAGGTTGTTACCAAACTTGATAATAAACTTGTTTACTAGAGAGTGTGAGAATATAGAAACCTATTAATACACGTACTCTGGAGACTCACCAAATAGAGTGCATGGGAGGAGATTGCATCCAATACTATGTGCTCTTTCATCTACTGCACACTTCTGCTTTTTTGTATTTTTTTGTTTTTGTACTCTTTGTTGAAACATCAAGATTACACTATGCTTGAGGTGGATTTGATCTACATCAAACACTATCACTTGGATTACATCAAAAGAATATCCATTGTAGAGTTCTTTTTCTTATGGTCACTTATTGTATTTTTTAAAAAGATTTTTCATGTATCTTTTACCATTTTTCAAAAGCCTAAAGCTTTACAGATGTAAAAGGATAAAAAGAAAGCCCAAATTCCATGAATTTCTAGTGGTTTCATTGCAATCAATCACCTAAAATTAGATCTTCACTTTTCCTAGATTGTAAGAAAGTGAATTGATTCCCTCCAACAACTAATCTCGCCTTCATTTGAATTCAAAATCCACTTGTAGAAGTCATGGAGTAGTTCAAGCGTCTATATAAAGACTTCAAATCACTTTTACATTACATGGAAGCATTATACATACACTTGTGTCCATCATTGTCTTGCTCCATTTTTCTACATCATCGTCTTCAACAACAGTATGCTTGTAGAGGATGTTGCTCTCTCTACAGAGTCCAAATTCGATAACAGGTGACTCAATGGAAAGCTATTACTATCTAGTTTATGTGTATAAAGTTTCAAAGCATTTGGTTTAGTAGATTGGGAGAAATCTCAATTTTTGTGTCTCGATGTCTATCTCTATGCATTCTAAAAAAATAGCAGGTAACACTATTGAGTGTCTGATTCATTCCAAAAGAATATTTTGCTTATTTCTTGTGATCTTCTGCATTTTATACACTTACACCTATGTGTATCATGCCTCCATAAGGAAATTTTCTAAGTGTAATAATGCTGGTCACTATTGGCATTTGAAGTTGATTGTCTCATCTAAAGATAATGAGTTTTTTGAGCTAGTCAATGTGCAAACCTATCTATGTTGTATCGAGTGTTTCTCCTTGATGCTCCAAAGTACATAGTGCATTTTATTGCACTTATCGTATGCCTATAAGGTCTATCTGAGTCTCCATAAGTTCAAGGGCTGGTCTTGTGCTGGTTGGCTGAACCAAACTTTGTTGCTTCACAACTCACATTTCTACCTCCTACAAGCTTCCCCAAGTTCTTTTAGTGATATGAGAGCTAGATCAAGATAGATGACGACTTTCCTTCCATGATTGAGAAGCTTGATCGACACAACTATGTGGCTTGGAAGATCAGAATGGAGGCCTATTTGCAAGGTAGAAATCTTTATGGAATTGTAGCAGGTGATGAAGCTATGCCTATTCCAAGATCCAAAGGAGGAACTACACAAGAGGAGATAGATAAGCTTATACTTTCCTGTGCAAGGGATGCTCAAGCAAGGTCGTTCATACTAAAGTATATCTTTGAATTTATATTACCACATATTGGAGGATCCAAGACAACTCAAGAGACTTGGGATGCCCTAGAGACTTTCTTTTCTGCTAGTACCAAAACAAGAAAGAATTATCTTTGGAATGAGTTCAAACAAATGAAGAAGACGCCTAAACAAACCATCACAAAGTTTGTTACCAAGGTCAAGGAAGTTGCAGATTAGTTAGGATCCATTGGAGAGTTGATTGAAGAAGGGGCTATCATGAGGCGAATTCTCAATGGGATTCGAAGTGATGAGCAATTGCAATCCTTCACCATAGCTTATGATCTCATCATGGATGTGCAAACTCCAGACTTCAACATCTTTCTTGGACAACTCTTCAACCAAGAGGTTGTTGGGAATGATGGATGGACACTTCAAGATGATGAGTAGGTACTACCAAATCCTGCTTTGTACCAGCCCTTTGATACTTCAGAGTTGATAAGTGGACCCTTTTAGCTTTCCAATGACACCATAAAATGGCCTATGTACTTTGGAAATGATGTATGAAAAGATAGAATCAAAACAAACAACTTTGAACTTCAAGCCTTCAAGAAAACCTTCTATTTTGACTATACACGTGTTGTATCTTTTGCTCAGTATGACTAGCACAGTAGGAATTGGAAAAATTCCTCTAATTAGCTTAGCAAGCTAACTATTCCAAGTGATATCACTTAAAAAGATTAAAAAATTATGCTTAGATAAATCAATTTAGCAAGTAAACCTTTACCCCCGATATTTTAGGACTGTTGCAGACTTCGACCAGTGATCACTTCGATGAACTTTTCACTGGAATGGATGAATAGAATTCCTTCAAATTTTTACAACATGTAGAAACCTTTCAGCTGGTTCCAAGAAGCTATAGATCTTTGAATTTGGTGAAGAAATGAGTGAGATACGATCTCCACAAGTTGACAGATTTTCAGACACTATGACAGAGAGCTCAGAAATGAACAATGTAGATATATGTATTAATGAACACTGTTGTACAATGCCATAGGCATGAATATCATTGCCTAATGATGTAGATAGGTGTGGGCTAGAGTATAGGCCTCACACACACACACACACACACTCAGAAATGATAATGAGAAGCTTGGGATTGATGAGTCTTACCCGTGCCTTTTTCCTAGAGGTTTATATAGATGTTTACTTTCAATTTGAGTTTGAATTCAAATTGTTGGCTCTCTCTAAAAAGTCCTCCATTATAGGAGATATTCCATCAATCAAAGCTCTAACTTTTCAACGAGATTTCTTGGTAGGTGTTTACAAAGATTCCAAAGTCAAATGTGACTTTTACAAGAAGTAAAGAGGGTAATTATCTTCTAGCATTGGTTCCTATGCTTCTTCATATATGTATGGATTACAAGCCAAATGTGTAGGCTTGTGAATTGCACCAACAACTCCCCCTCAAGCCAAACATTTTGGCTTGGTCTTCATCTTCAGTCTTCATGTATATCCTGCAATCCAATCAATGATTTGAACCTACAAAGTTTGGTTCCATCCAATGCTTTAGTTAACAAATCTGCACACTCCATGTTGGTTGATACATATGTTAGTTGAATGTCCTTGCTTAATAACTTCTCTCTCACATAATGGTAATGGACCTCTATATGTTTGGTCCTAGCATGATAAATATGATTAGCTGCAAGGTGAAGTGAGCTTGTATTATCTCCAAATATCAATGGTGAGCTAGTATACAAACCCAATTCTGTTACAATAACTTGATCCATATGGCTTCTTGGGTGGCATTAGCCAATCCTCTATACTCTACCTCAGTAGAAGATAAAGCAACCGTAGGCTGCTTCTTTGAAGACCATGATATTGGTTTATCACCTGCAAATGAAATGTATCCTGAAGTGCTCCTCCTATCATCCTTGCATCCTACGGCAAAGGTAAATGGAGCTCATCTAGTAGTAAGCAAAAATCTGCTAATTCTACACAATCAAAGAAGGATGACAAAGATGAGAAGAAAATAGAAAAGAAAAAATCATTTTGCAAATACTATAAAGGAAATGATCATATCATAAAGAGTTGTCCAAAATTGGCTACAAAAGAGGCAAAGAAAAAAGAGGCTTGAATGGTTGCTACAGAAGCCTCTAGACCCAAACTAGAGTGTGCAAATCTTGTGGAGAATGAAGATTGGGTATTTGCTATTGTTTGCAGTTATGAACAATCTTCTCATGAACAATGTATGTCTGTAGTAGACTCAGATGTTTGGTACTTTGATAGTGGGGCAACCAAACATATTACCCTGCAATGCAATTTCTTCACTTCACTTGAGCCTACCCCTATAGATAATATTGTCACATGCACCAACAACTCCTCTTATCCTATCATGCGAGTTGCTAAGATCATTGTCTCTACTACTGATGGTAGTCCATTTATACTTTCGAATGTTGTATTTGTGCCAAGGATCAAGAAAAATCTGTTATCAGTTTCAACATTATCCAAAATCAGTTTGGTTGTGAAATTTGTTGATGGTAGATGTACAGTTCATGATTTGTTAAATGGAGATGTCATTATTGCTTCTGGCACTTTATGTCATGGGCTATATAAGCTCATAGATTATGCAAAATCTATGAATGATTTAGCATGTGCATTTCAAGATTCTCAAGCTATGTCAAATGCAAAGCTTTAGCATGCATGCTTTGGTCATCTAAATTCTGATAGTTTGCTATGCCTATAGGAATTTGAAATAGTGTCATTTCTACCCAAACTTGAGGCACATGGTAAACATGCCTATGATTGTTGTATTCTGGGCAAAATGCAGCGTTCCTCCTTCCCAAAAGATGGTTTAGTATGAGTTACTCAAAAATTGCAGCTTGTTCATAGTGATGTTTGTGGTCCTATGCAAACACCTTCTTTTGGGAGCTATCTTTACTCATGACTTTCATTGATGGTGTTTCCAGGCATGCATGGGTATATCCATTGAAATCAAAGTATGAAGTATTTATGTGCTTCAAATAGTTTCTAGTTTTGGCTGAAAATTTGTTAGCATGTAAAATGGGCACCCTCCATTCTGATCGAGGGGAGGAATACAACAATGTAGGAAATTGGATGATAAAGCAGTGAAATGTATTTTTGTTGGGTACAGTTTTGAAAGCAAAAACTATCATCTATATCATCCACAGAGTAAATGCATTTTGGTTAGCTGTGATGTTGTTTTTGTGGAAGATTCTATTCAAACATTACTTTCATGTACTAAGGAGATATTAGTTAGCTTCAAATATGTGTATCACACTTTGTTGCCTCTTTTTATAGGTGGACAATCTAGTGCTGGTCCAAATGAGGCAACTTCTGAGCCTTTGCAAGTTTCACATGATGATGTAGATCATTCCATTTTTTATGCAGATTTACATGATGCACTTATTGATGAGAGAACCGCTTTTTAGAAGGCAAAAATTATGCCTAAATGGTTGGTGCAGACTTCGCAAGATAGCAAATTAGATGCACTTCTATCATATTGTACTCGTTCATCCTCTCATAGTGCTTGTTTTGCATCAGATTCTTATGATATGTCTATCTCTAGTCTTTGTGATGAGAATGAGAGGGTTTCATTTGATGAAGCACAAAATCGTGAAAGTTGGATGGCTGCTTTGCAATTAGAATATGATGCTATTATAAAAAATGGTACCTGTTCTTTATGTGACTTGCCTCCTGGCAAGAAGGCCATTGGCACTAAGTGGGTATACAAGCTGAAGTGTAAGCTTGATGGAACAATTTACATATATAAGGCTATGCTTGTTGGAAAAGGTTATGCTCAAGAAAAAGGCATTGATTTTGATGAGACCTTTGCACCTACTGTCTCATAGATGAGTAGGTTTATGCACTGCCCAAGTGTTAAGCATTGGCAGGTGATTAAGTGCATCTTTTGCTACCGTCTCATAGATGAGTAGGTTTATGCATTGCCCAAGTGTTAAGCATTGGCAGGTGATTAAGTGCATCTTTTGTTACTCGGCAAGATATTGAGTCTACTGTCTCATAGATGAGTAGGTTTATGCATTGCCCAAGTGTTAAGCATTGGCAGGTGATTAAGTGCATCTTTTGCTACTTGAGTGGTACCCGACTACTTGGATTGTTTTATATCAAGGGGGGATCACTACCGCTAGATTTACATGCTTTTTCTCACTCTAACTAGGCTAGTTGCTATGACACTTGTGTATCCACCAGTGGTTTTTTCTTCATGCTTGGTAGTGCTTGCATATCTTGGTTGAGCAAGAAGAAGCCTATTGTGGCCACTTCTAGTTGTGAGGCTGAGTATAGGGTAATATTGTTGATCAACTGTTTTTCTTGGAACTAATCACTCTAAAAGTGTTGCAGGTCTAAATTAATGAAGCAAACATGTGCTCATATTAGGGTTTACCCTAACTACACGTTTAATGTGTATTTGTATCCATATAAGCAAGGAACATGGGTATAAAACCCTAGGGTTACATAAATTTATGTGTATTTATATTAGAATGTTAATTCTCGAGTTAAAACTAGGGTTCAAATGGGTTAATGATAGGGTTTCAATAGGATTCTAATGAGTTTCAAAGGGGTTCCCAAGGGGTTTTAGTGTGTTTTAAGGGTGAAAACATTTGATATTTGATTAAATTAATTTCTAAATTAAACATTTATTTATTATAAATTAAATTATGATTTAATTATGTGAGCCACCGGAATGTAATATGTAATCTTGAAAAGTTGCACACATACCGAAAGGGCATAACACAATAGTTGTAACTTTTGATTAATAAAGGAAGCGTGCATGAATAGAAGGTGTGTCGTCAGACCGTGAGTCTGGGCGAATGCTTGAGGAGAGCGTATCACCTTATGGAAACTCTGAGTAATCTTTGTCTCCTTGTTAGTTAAAGTTCCGTGACGTATTAAGTTTGATGAAGTATTAAGTTGAGTGATCACTCGGTAAGTGACGAAGTGCGCGTAGGCGTATTGCGATGAAGAACATTGTACTACACAGTTAATTATCGTGTATTGAAGAATGTTGTAATACACAAACAGATAGTAGTTGAAGAATAATATAATTCAGCGCATTAAGTCTGTGAAGTAGCCTAGAAATGTATCTGTAGAATTTGGGAAAATACAAATAGGGCCTTTGTTTTACAGACCCCTAACCATCCCAAGAACCCAAAACCGATAACAGATTAAACAATAAGTTTAACACTGGTGCCGTTTGTGGGAAATGGAGTAGGCAGTTGAAGAAAAGGTTATGGAGTGAAGAAG
>CM035441.1:49876200-50086200 GCA_020310875.1 Ceratopteris richardii | reverse complement strand
GAATAGTAGTTGGCCTTATAGAGATCACTTCTGGCCTTTTCATCTTTGGATGGTTGCCAAAACTTGGTGTCCACTGAGGGTGGCTCTTCGGTTCTGTGGAAGTTACTTGTACTTTGGGCTTCCAAACCCATATCCTTGATGATTGTCTTCTTCCTTTTGCCGAAGGGTTGAGTTTATCTTCTTTTGGTCTTTGTGCTCTGTTCTTACTCCTTTCTCTCCTTAGCTTCTTTGTTGAGACCTTTTGCATGGTGGGGAGCATAGGCTGTTGTGTATGTAAGAGCTGCTTGGGTACCCACATCTGTAATCGCCCTCGTTGAGCTGCAGCTAATTTCTGAGGCACCTAGAGTTGTCGGAGATCTTTTGGTTGAGATGGTCCTGGTTGCTTGTTTCTTGTCTTTGCATGGTTGCCTTGCCCAAGTGGAAATTGTGTTGGCAAGGCTGGTGGTTGCTCTCCTTTTCGTACCCAGATCTGTTTCATGCCCAGAACTACTCTCTTCTTGAAATCTCTTTGTTTATTTGATATAGCGGTTGTCATGTATTGTCTGGCTTTCCTTTTTGGTTGAGATGTTGTGACTGCTTGAGTTGTTGCGTTAGAGGAGGAGGTGGTTTGTCTTTGAGTCTGTTTTTCCATGGTTGAGTTCTTCTGGAACATAGAGCTTTTGACACATACAACATCCTTTTTGCTAAGATTACTCCTAGAAGAACTAGGAGAGTGTGTGGTGCCATGATCTGTGAGCATGCAATTGTCTAATTCTAATGTAATACATTGTTCATGTACCCACACTTGAAGAAGTTGACTTCTTAGATTCAAGTTGACTCCATGGTTGTAAATCCAATCTTGACCCAAGACAAGTGGCTCTGTGAGGTCCTCATCATGACACACTAGCATTTTGACTTTCATTGGAACATCTTGAAGGTAGATGGGAAGTTCCACCTCACCCAAACAAGGGGTTTCTACACCTCCCAATCCTATGAGATATGCTTCTATGGGCTTGATGTCCGATTGCAGGCCTTGGCAGTATGAAAGTCTCACAACACTAGTTGTTGCACTTGAGTCAACCAATGCTCGCACAGTCTTTACACTCTTTCCTTGTCCTACCTCTATGGTCACAAAGGGTCGTCCGTCGATTATGCAAGAAGTAATTATGCCCGATTTTTGGCACATGTCCATGTGATATTTTGGGGCTTTCGTGTTGACATCTAGGCCTAGTCGCCTTAATTTATTTCACCTAATGCGCTCTCTTGCCTTAGCTTGTGCTTCTTCTCTGATCCTCAACTCTTCTTCTTTTTGCTTTTTTCGCAGTGTTGAGTCTCATTAGCATATCCTCCGTGAGAGGTTCTTGATATAACTTGACTCGACAACCACTTATATAGCTCGGCAAGATATCACCTTCCAAAGTGGCCGAGATTCTATTAATGATCATGGGTCCATAGCCTTGTTTCTCCAATTTTCGGGCATGTTGTTTTAGCGTATAAACCAGCACTAGGTCTCCCTCTTTCAATCCTTTATCTTTGATGTGTACATCAAAGTATGCCCTTTGTCTTTTCTTTGCAGCGTAGATGCATACTGTTGCTCGTAGCCTCGTCTCACCTAAACGTTCTAGATCAAAGATCCTAGAGGAAAATTCATGTCCATTCCACTCATGCTTTTGTGCTACTTTTAATGCTGGAATCAGGAAGTCCAATGGTAGCACAACATTCTGTCCGAAGACCATTTGAAATGGGGTAACATTGAGTACTGTTTTGTAAGCAACCCGATAAGCCCAAACAGCATGATGATGGTGTTTGTCCCAATCAGAGCGTTTATTATTTACGTGTTTTGTCAATACGTTACATAGGATCTTATTCGTGTTCTCGGCTTGTTCGTTAGCTTGTGGATGATAGGGGGCTGACTTCTTATGTATCACCTTGAATTTGTGAAGTAGATTTTCAATGACTTTGTTCAAGAAGTGCGTACCTCTATCACTTACTACCTCTATTAGTAACCCATATCTAGTGAACACATTCTTGAATAAGAACTTAGCTGTCGTTTGGGCATCATTTTTTGTTGTGGCTTTTGCTTTCACCCACTTGGTAAGGTAATCTGTGGCTACAATGATGTACTCTACATGGGAGTTTCTCGCTAGGGGGTTGATAGGACCTATGAAGTCTATACCCCACTTTGAAAATGCATGTCCTCCCATCATTGGCCTTAAAGGCATCTCATCTTTTTGTATCGGATATTGGGCACGTTGGCATGTGTCGCATTTCTTCACATAGGTATGTGCATCCATATGAAGAGTGGGCCACCAAAGTCCTGAAAATAGAATGGTCTTGATTACTCGGTCAGGACCAAAGTGTCCACCTGCAACACTGTTGTGTGCAGTTTCTAAGACTTTCAGGTAGTCCGATTCATGAACACATAGTCTTAGGTAGCCATCTTTGCCTCTCCGATATAGGTTTTCTCCAACTAAGGCATAGTCCTGAGCCTCTTGCTCCATGCTCCGTTTTCTTGCTAGACCAACCTCATTGGGTAATGTTCCCAATCTCATGAATTCAACCAATGGAGCACTCCAATATGGAATTAATGACACGTGATAAAGGGTAGCATGCTCCATTGGGGGTCTCTCCTGACACATTGGACAATTCTGAATCCACTCTTGTATTTCTTTGTCCATGCTAGACCAATACACTCCTAAACGTTTTTAGATTCTGCAATGTTCATTGTTTAGAGTAGTCCCTCATGGGCTTGTTGCAACCAACTAGTATGTTCGTCGTCCTCGACACAACAAGCTAATACTCCCTCTGTATCTTGTTTGTACATGCTTCCTGCCAATATTTGATATTTTTGTGACCTTACAATTTCTTCTTTGCTTGTTTTTATGTTCTTATTTACAGGTCCAAAGGTTAGGACAGGTACGAACTTATTTGCCCATTTAGGAACAACCTCTAAATTGAACAAATAAGCATCAGGCAATTCATCAGACACTCCTTGAGGTGACTCTCCTGAAGTGATGCAAGAAAGATGGTCTGCCCTGAGGTGGGTTCTACCTTTCCTAAGAACCACTTCAAAATCGTATTCCATTAGTAAGAGGAACCACCTTACTAAGCATCCTATGTTGTAGGGTTTATTGACCAAATACAATAAGGCTTGATGATCAGTAAAAACTTGAACTTGTTGGCCAACAGATAGTGTCTAAACTTTTTCACAGCATATACCATGCTTAAGCCTTCTCTCTTGGTTGTCGTATAGTTTTGTTCAGCAGCATTTAATTGCCTCCTAGCATATGCTATCGGCAAATCTAGGTTTTCCTTCACCTGTGGGTTGTGCTAGCACACATCGTATGGCATGATTGGATGCATCCACATGGACATTTAATGGTTTACTCCAATCAGGATGGTCAGTATTGGTGTTGAGCACAAACGTCTTTTTAGCTCATTGAAGGAGTTTTCACATTCATCGTTCCACTCAAAATTTGTTAACAATCCATAAAGAGGTTTAGCAATGATGGCATACATGTGGATAAACCTGCGGTAATATCCACAATGGCCCATAAAGTCTTGTACATCTTTAATGTTCCTTGGCCTTGGCAACTCTGCTATTGCTCTTACCTTGTCCTCGTCTGTTGATATGCCATTCTTCGAAACAATGTGACGTAAGATTTTACATTGTCGTACCATGAATCCACACTTTTCTGGGTTCAGACACACTCGATATTCTCTGCACTTGTTGAAGATCTATCTAAGCTCAGGGATGTGGTATCTTCTTTCTTGGGATGAGCGCATAGATCATCCACATACACTTCTAAGCTCTTTCACAAGAACTCTTTGAAGACATAACACATGAGCCTTTGGAATGTTGCAGATGCATTGGTGAGACCAAATGGCATCACACGAAATGCAAAGATTCCCTATTCTGTGGTGAGAGCTGTCTTGTGTTGATCTTCTATGGCAATGGCTACTTGGTTGTAACTCGAAAAGCCATCAAGGAGCTATAACTTCCTTCCCTGCAACATGCTCCAATAAATTTTGAGTGATTGGAAGCGGATAACTATCCCTGATCGTAGCAGCATTAGCTTTTTTAAGGTTAATATGCACTCATAACTTTCCATTCTTCTTAGGCACCACTACAATGGGTGACACCCATTCAGTATGCTCAATCTCATAGATAAATCCAGCTTCAATCAACCTGTCAATTTCTTCTTTGATTTTAGCTGCATAAGTGTCATTATATGTGTAGGGCTTTTTTTTGGTGGGCTTGGCATCAACAGTCATGGGGATAGTATAAGAGAAAGTTTTTGGATCTACCCCTTCAGTCTCTATAGTGCCATGCAAACACGTCCCTATATTCCCTTAAGAGCTAGAAGCTCTGCTTCTTCTTTTGCACTTAGGTCGTCTCCTATGTATGTGCATCTCTCTTCATTCTCTTCAATGGTTACTACAATTTTCTTGGTCTTTGCTTTATTATCATATGCTTCTCCTATGATGGCCTCTCTCTTAGGCATTCATAGCAAAATTTTTTGGTCTTCCACTTCATATTTCTTGGAGTTTTCTGGTACTTCAAACAATGATTCCTCCTCTTCTTGTTTCACTGCTTTTCTTTTCTTTTTCTTTTGACCTCCTTCACTTCCTTCCTTTGAATTTACAGTTTTAATACTTGTGAGAGGTTCTTCTTCTTTTTGGGTTAACACTCCTATGTCTTCTAAATAGTGTTCCTTTGAGTCAAAGTAAGTATCCATCACAATGGATTCTAGATCGTCGTCATTCTCTTCTTCTTCTATGACCTCACTAGGATCATTCTTCCAACAAGGGCTCACACATGAACATGGAAATATCATAACCCTCCTCATCACAATGAGGTGTCCATTGTTCTTCATTGACTGCAATGTCCATGGTAGCTAAGATTTTTGCCCAACCGTGAGGCTCAAATTCCTGACTGGAAATATCATCGGTGTATGGGCTGGTTCTTTAATTGGTCGATCTCCTGGGGGAGTTCCTTCTTCTCTTGCTTTTAGGCGCTTTTCCTCTTCCTCTGCGACCTTGCACATCCACAAGTGAGTATCTTCATGCAGCCGGAGGGGTCAGGCGAACTTTCGGAATGCATAGAGATAGAATCTTCTTTTGCTTTGTGGATAGGATTCCACTGTAGGGGTGGCACATCTCTGAAGGTGTAATCCTTCAAATTGACCTTGGTGGTGACCCTTAAGTTGTTGTAAGTACAGGAGTTGGTTTCCCCAATCCTGTACTATTTGCAATTTTCGTAGGAATGGTCTTCCTAGGATCATCTCATAGACATTATTTTTCTCAAAGTCACATATAGCAATGTATGTTCAAACTCTACACCACAAGTGGTTAGAGTTATCCCTTCGAGCAATCCTAGAGGTCTTTCAAAATGACCATCTGCCATTTGAAGCTTCATTCTAGTTGGTCTTAATGTGGGTTTGCCCCATCGCTTCCATAAGGAGGTGGTCACAATAGCAACACTAGCACCCGATCTACAATTGCTTTGGTTGTATAACCTTGATAGGTGATCGGAAGATAAGTATTACCTTCTTCACCTTCGCTCATGTCTCCTATTTTATCTAGAGTATCTCTGGAACTTTTGTCTTAGAGCCTGCTTTTTGGCATATTGGAATCAAGTTCTGGAACCTGATCCTTCACATGATTCCATAGCTCGGGTTTTGCTTTGAGCAGCGCTTCCACAGTGAGATGTTTACTAAACCTTAATGTTCTTCACGACGTCAGTGTTCCTTGGAACGACTGAGTCTTCATTCCTTACCAATATTGTGGGAGCTCTGCTCTGAGAGATTCAATTCCCATGGGCCTGTGAATTGTGGAAAATCTTGTAAAGAATTAGATTCAAAATCTAATCTCTCATCCTCTTGTTTCTCTATTTGATCTCCATAGATAGACGGAATGTCTTGGGGAAATTGATCATGAAGATCATCAATCTCAGGAATAGGAGGGGGATTACCCTTCTCCTTGTTCCATTTCTCTTCTTGTATTTCCCCCAAGAACTCTTGAGAGTATTGTTGCATTGAAAGAGGTTTCCATCATCCTACATAAGCTTTTGTTGGTGGTAAGCTTCCTCTTTCAACCATTGGCTGAGCCTGCGAAGGTAAAGAAACCCGCGGCTTGTTTACCAACTGCTCTAATCTTTCTAGTAAGCCCTGGAAATGCAAATCCGGTTTGACAGAGTTTGTCTTATTGAACTTTTGACTAGTCTCGAGCATAGCTTGAGCTAGTTCTACCATTTTCATGCACATTTTTTTCCGTTCAATCTCTAAGTCTGCTCTAGGGTAACTCTTGTCTAGGTTTGCAGATGTTGGCCCTTCTTGAAGACGAGCTTGATAGGCCTTGAACATCATGTCCAAGTCTTTTGGGGTTGGATCTGCAAGAACAGACCCTGATTGCGGTCTATTTACAATGGGGGGTGGGGTGGAATGAGGTGGTGTGGATGGAGGTTCGGCATGAGAGGGGCTTTGAGATGCAACGTCTTCTATTTTTGTTTTGGTATCCCTTAGGCTTTCTTCTAGTTCGGATATCTTTTTGTTCCATTTGTGATTAGCCTTCTCTCTCGTATCCTTCCATGTTCTTGGTTTCCTCTTACTATACTCTCTTGAGTCACTTGGCTCTAGCTACTCAATCGGTTTATCCTGTTTTAATGCTTGTGCCCTAGTAACTACTTGAACTTGAATCTGCCACTAAGCCTACCACATTGATGGGTGTAACCTTGGGTGCACTAGAGGGGTTGCTAGGACATTCTCTTGGGAGATGTTCCTTACCGCACTCAGGACAAAAGCCTTGTATTGTGATGTTTTGTCCTTGTGCTAGAATGAGTGAATGGGGTCATTCACGAATGAAATGGTCACCCTGACATCTAAAACATGGTCCTCTACGGGCTTGTGGTCTTACTTGTCTCAATTGGGGCCTAGGATTTGGATTTGTATACATGACATTGGAGTATTCTGGTTCCCAATTTTGTTCCATCGGTGGTGTCTCATATTGATAGGACTGGTTGTGGCCTATATGGTGCTTGATATTGCTATTGTGGTCTATAATATGGCTGTTGGTATTGATTCTGATACCTACCCTACTGATAAGGTTGCTGATAACTTGGTCTGACAGCCTGCCTATTGTATGGACAATCTTGAGCCGTATGATTTGTGTATTTTCTCTCAATGGTGCAATACAGAGCATTAGGGTTTCCTTGGGTCTGAGCCATCATTAGACAAACGTTAGCCATGTGGTCTCCTCCGCATGTATAAAATCGCTTCAATGGGTTGACCCTTGGCATTTGTCTATTTTGAACTCTTAGCTTTTTGGAAACCTGCTCCGCTATCTCATCTATTTCAGTGGAGGTTCTAGAGGTATGACTAGTAGAACTGTCAGAGTGCTTACTAGGCTCTTTCAAGTACACATATGATCTCAACTTGGTGCTTAACAAGTCATCTAAAAACAAGGCCACTTGTTTGGCTGCTGTGGGCAATTTCGATACATGGCATCTTTCCAAGTACTATCTAAACCTTCTTCCTGCAAGTCGCACTGTTTCTTGGGGTGTCTACTTGAAGCTGTGGATCAAGGATGATGTGTTATGCCTGATACCACTCTTGGAAAACTCTACAATGAATTCTTCCAGCAGTTGAACTATCTCTTGATAGTTGTGACTATTCAGGGGCTGAAACCAAGCTAAGGTAGTACCCTTAAGAGTCAAACCAAATGCCTCAAACTGGGTGAACAAGTCCTCGACCTATTCAGCTCTTAACACGTGTTTGAACTTGGCCACATGATCATAAGGATGTCCTGACCCATCAAAATAGTACTTGATTGTCTTAACCACTTGAGAGGGTCTAAGGGTTCTTGAGTGCTCTCGTGGTCTAGGCAATGGGAAATTATGTTCGTCTCTTTGATGCCTATGTACGCGATGTCTCTCTCTTTCAGGTCTTTCATTTTCAATTCCTGATCGGTCTCTACCCACTGTGTGTGCAAAGCTTACCTCATGTCTCTCTCTGGTTCTTTCCCTCTGGGTTTCATGAGCCTTGGATGATCCTGCTCCTTGGAGGCCTTGGGAAACATTAGATCTTGATGGAGGGAAAATTGACTCACCTTGCCAAGTGTATGCATGCCTATCCTCCTCTATCACCAAGAACATTTTCTCAGATGTGTGGTCTAGATAGACAACTTTCCCTGGTGTCTCCGAATCCTTGAACTCATAGATGGTGACTATAGGGCTCGATTGATCTGGCTTGAATCTCCAAAAGGCTTCCTCCATTTCTCTATCCAAGAATAGCTCTATGCTTTTGTTGTCTTGGGAAATCCATTCTAGAGTGATCACCCTTGTCAAGATTGAGTTACGTCTCGGAGTCTTGGGTTCTCGTCCGAGGTCTCCTTGCTCTAGGTCTCCTATCTCATTCTCAGGAATGATATTTCCAAACTCATCTGTCCTTTTTGGTAAGTTGGTTACCACATACATGGTTCCTTCCTTATCAATGTATGAGCCATCTTCAAACTTGACCACTGGGTGTTCAAGTCCAAAGGGTTGATTGGGATTTTTGAGTTGGACCACTGATCGTCTCAGGCCATCCTCATAGATGCGAGCACCTAATTGGTTGGTCTTGATATATTCCAATTGTGTCTTACAGGGACCTTCTGGTGTCTGTAAATAGGAAGTACCTGAGCTACGCGTGGGTCTTTCCATGTTGAAGGACATTTCTGAGTCACTTGTGTCGGAACTTAGCACGTAGGGATAACCAGTTAGTTGTTGTGCCCAAGACTTAGCTATATGGTTGACACTAGCCTCAAATGATCTAATGCTTTACCTATCCTTGCCTAAGTGTCTGCCAGATCTCAGGTTCATAAGCTTTGTCTACAAGTCCAAAATTTCCCTTTGTATTGCTCAAAATCCTTTGGAATTCCTTGGTTTCCTAATCCACCTAAGGGTCAACTTCAAAATACTATATCTAATAATCCGCGTATTACTTTTGTTGGAGATAGACGTCTGTGGAAGCACGTGAACAACACAAGAAAGGAGAAGAAGCTTGGAGCACAACACACAATACTGAATGTATTACTAGAGAATGTACAAAGATAAGTAGCCCATTAGGGCAATAGGCATATATACAAGCCGGAGGAAAAAACCTCCTAAAGATGGAAAAAAGTGCCTCCTCAGTCCTAGAGTGTTCACACACATTATTACCTAAATATATCAATAAATCCCCCCTGGGAGTGATGCAGTGAACAAGTAGCTGGCACTCATGTATAAGGAAGTGCCAAGATATGTGGAAATCACTCCACAAAAAGAAGTAAGCCCAAAGCTTTGCGGAAAGCTTCAAACTTCTCCCTAGGCAGAGCCTTCGTGAAAAGGTCTACAATGTTCTTCTGCATGGGAACATACGCTAAGATGATCTCCCCAGCAGAGAACCTCTCCCTGACATAATGATAATGCACCTCAATGTGCTTAGTGCAAGCATGGAACACAGGGTTCCTCGCAACTGCCAATGTGCTCTGACTGTGAGTGAAGATGGTGGTGGCAGAAGACTGACCAACACCCAAATTAGCCATAAGGTGTCTGAGCCACACACACCCAACAGTCGTTGTGAAAGCTGCCCTATACTCAGCCTCACAAGTGGAAGTGGCCAGAGTAGGGTGCTTCTTGCTCAACCAAGATATACATGAGCTACCAAGCATGAAGCAAAAGCCACTAGTGGACACACGAGTGTCATAGCAACCAGCCCAATCAGAGTTAGAAAAAGCATGCAAATCTAGCGGTAGTGATCCCCCCTTGGGATAAAACAACCCAAGTAGCCGAGTACCACTCAAGTAGCGAAAGATGCGCTTAACCACCTGCCAATGCTTGACTCCTGGGCAATGCATAAACCTGCTCATCTGTGAGATTGCAAACTGAATATCTGGCCGAGTAATGCATAAGTAAATCAAGCATCCAACAGCCTGCTGATAGAGAACAACATCAAATGCATCTCCAGCATCATGAAGACTCAGTTGTAAACTTGTCTCCATAGGAGTGGCAATAGGCTTACAGTCTTCAAGGCCAAAACACTACAATAATGTGTCAATATATTTTGTTTGACACAAAGCCATTCCACCATCAACGTGCATAAATTGAATGCCCAAATAATGATGCAAATGCCCCAAATCAGACATCTCAAATGAGGCATGCAAATCAGCCTTAAAATCAGTAATATGCCGCTCATGAGGACAAGTGAGTAGCATGTCATCAAGATAAACCACAATGATCAGAAGTACATCATTAGCACGCTTAACATATAAGGTGCTTTCAGTTGGACTGTTTTCAAAACTATGTGCAATCAGATAGGCATGTATCTTTTCATACCAAGCACGTGGTGCTTGCTTTAAACCATATAATGCCTTCTTTAACCTACACACTTGGTTCTCATGCCCTTTCTACACAAAGCCACAGGGCTGAAAAACATACACTTCTTCATGCAAGTCACAATTCAAAAATGCAGTTTTAATGTCCAACTGATGTACATTCCAACCATGATGGGCTGCAAGTGCACAGATGCTCCGAACAGTAGTCATACAACATGTAGGTGGAAAGGTCTCATCAAAATCAATGCCTCTTTCTTGTGCATAACCCTTTGCAACAAGCCTAGCCTTATACCTATCAACTGTACCATCAGGTTTACGCTTCAGCTTGTATACCCACTTAGTGCCAATGGCCTTCTTGCCAGGAGGCAAGTCACATAAAGAACAAGTACCATTCTTCATTATTGCATCATATTCAGATTGCAGAAACTGATAACATGTTCTTCTTGATCCCTGGCACAAATAAAGCATCTGACAAAGTGAAAGAACTACCATCAGTAGTAGTCAAAATGATCTTATCAACTCCCATAACAGGATAAGAGGAGTTGTTGGCGCATGTAACAGTATTCCGTGTAGGGGTAGGCTCATGTGAAGAGAAGAAACTATGCTGCGAGGTAATATGTTTAGTTACCCCACTGTCAAAATACCAAATATCTGAGTCTACTACAGACATGCACTGATCATGAGAAGATGGGTCAAAACTGCAAACAGTAGTAAACGCCCATTCTTCTTCCTGCATAAGATTAGCAGACTTCGTTTTTGGTGTAGAGGCTTTTGCAACAACCATTCAAGCCTCTTTCTTCGTTGCCTCTTTTGCAGCCAGTTTTGGACAGTTCTTTATGATGTGATCATTCCCTTTACAATACTTACAAAACAATTTCTGCTTTTCTGATTTTTTCTCATCTTTGTCTTGGTTCTTCGAATGTGCAGCATTTGCAGATTTCTACTTACTAGTAGAAGAGCTCCATTTTCCTTTGCCCTTCTGACTAGCTAGGAAAGCTTGATCTGCAACACGCATAATGGACCAGTTCTACCTGGACTGATCTTCCTACAATAGAACAAAGACTAACTCCTCAAATGACAAGGCATTTGGATTGCCTTTCATCATCAACGAGAGAGTAGAAGCAAAACTCTGATATGAATCAGGAAGACCATTTAGAATGTTCTAGACAAGTGAGCTATCTGGTATAACCTCATTTGCGAAAATCAAGTGTTCCTTCACGTCTTTGATCTTTGTTAGGAAACTGTCCATAGAATCACCTTCATTCATGTGCTCACTCTCCAACTATTTTCGGAGGTAAGCAACACGAGTCTCATTCCTAGCTTGGTAGAATGTGGTAAGTGTATCCCAAGCATCCTTAGCTGTTCTGCAAGAGCGAATGTGAGGAATAATGGCACGTTTGACAGACAAGGCTATCAAAGCATGTGCCTGGGCATCTCTGCCATCCCAAGGAATCTACTCTGTAGTAGGTGCAACAGAAACCGCAACACGAACAAGAATATGCAGAATATCATCATCTTCGACACCTTCTCCATCAGCTTCAGTACCTGTAGTTGTAACTGTTGCAGGTGTGATAGGATGTTTTTTGACACCTTGCACAATGTTCCACAGTCCTTTTGCAACCAACACATGTCGCATCATATAAGTCCATAACAGGTAGTTGGTACCATCCAACTTATCCTCAACAACCAACATACGGAATACATCACTGCTTTCAGCCATGGCCGGTGAGTAAAATACCTTGATGCATAAAATTGACTGTATCTCAAAAAGTTGAACGAAATTGCTGAGACAAATTTTGCTAGACCTGTAGTAGACTTTGAGACGCTTATATTGGCGAACAAAAACTGGTATATACCTTTGGCACAAAAAGATGAATAGCCTGCACAAGCGCTTCGATAGTGCATTTGGAGGCCGAAACGAGCTCATATCGCGATTTCGGCACCACAGAGCAAAGCAGTTTTGATCTCGAAAACAGGCTGAGTATGCTCACCAAAATTCATGCGATTCTAAGACTGCAAATGGAGGAGTGTCGACGACGCCCTAGATGAAGCGACGACCTACTTTGATACCAATTGTTGGAGATAGACATCTACGAAAGCACACGAACAACACAAGGAAGGAGAAGAAGCTTGGAGCACAACACACAATACTGAATGTATTACTAGAGAATGTACAAAGATAAGTAGCCCATTAGGGCAATATGCGTATATACAAGCTGGGGAAAATAAATCTCCTAAAGAGTGAAAAAAGTGCTCCGACGGTCCTAGAGTGTTCACACACATCACTACCTAAATATATCAACAAATTTTGCCATAACCAGTGGAAGTTTTTGTTGTACTCCCCACGAGCTTTCCAACAAACCCAAAATCACTGCAAACGGATTTCGTATGAGAAAGTTATGCCAGTTCAGGGTTCTGGGGTTAAAACAGGGAAACAAGACCTCTCTGGGATTACTGCAGAACAGGCGATACATAATACTTAGCACGTATCGCGATACTTGAAGTAGGCGATACTCGATACCTGATCAATCACGACATATGACACTCGACAAATATCACGAGAGAAATCTGCGATACTCGACACTCGACAATTGTCGAGAGAAAGTCCCACGATACTCGATGCTCAACAAATATCGCGGGGAACAAACTCACGATACACGATATTTGACAAGTGTCGCGAGAGAATTCTCACGATACACGATATCAGTAAGGTATCATGAAAAATTCAACGATACATGATATTGCACAAGTATCGAGAAAAGAAATTCACGATACACGATATTCAACAAATGTTGCAGAAAACTTTGACGATACTCGATATTCAACCAAGAAAAATCCCACGATATTTGATACTCACCAAGTATCGCTTTCAGAGCTCCACGATACTCGATATGCCCCAAGTATCGCAAGAAATACTCAACGATACACGATATCTCCCAGCTATCGTGGAAGAAACTTTCACGATATACGATATGTGACAAGTATCGCGAGAACTTCCTCAACGATACTCGATATCTCACAAGCCTAGGTATCACAATACTCGACCACAGGAGTTCACGATATTCAAATATCACGATACTCAACTGCGACGAACACGATACTTGGATTTTTTGGAGTCTGAATTAAAAAATTTTTGCAAGTATGAGTTGTGTCCTCCTTGTCACTCCTATGTGTCTGTAGATGTCAAATCTCCCTTCAAACCCGCGATATTGAACTCACGATACTTGGCACATGCTATATCACATCCGAAATAGATCACTCCGATTTTTGACTATTTTGGTACTATTTCTTCAGCGTTTCAGTTCTGCACCCTCTCTAAGGCTCTTTCTCACAACCACAAGTAAAAAGCGAGGTGAATGTACTCTAAAAAATGGAAAAAATTGAGAAGATGAAGGTGGGCGGAGATGCTGATGATGATAAAGATGATGAAGAAGAAAAACTCAAAAACTGAACTGAAAATGGTGAGTTTTTTACCTTCCAACGTCGCTACTCTATGTCTTACTGTCACGCGCTCGTCCTCCAAGCTCTCTCCTGGCAACATTGCCAAATTTAGTGTCACTCTAGCATAATTGTGAGTACCAACGTGAGGAGATACACCTCATAAATGTCAATCCGTGGAGACGTGAGGATCGGTATGAAGATCGTGAGCAAGTGATGGCACAAGTGCGTGAGTGAAAGCACACAAGCATGCACACACATACACACACACGCGCACAAGGTAAGAGCAAAGAGTGGAACAATGGAAAGCTTCGATTACAAAAGAGCTCTCTTACAAAGCTGAAATCTACAACCAGCTAACCGCAAAAATGAGCTCTCCAGCCCTTTTTATAGTTTTTTGAGAGGTTTTGGCCTTGTCCAGACCTAGTGTCTGGCCTAGTTAAAAATTAGGTTCCAGTGCTTATTTGGAGGCTCAAACGGAGTCTAAAAATTATGAAAATTGGTAGGATGATAGTTCTAATACTCCTCAAGCTTTGGGACTCCTCGACTTGAACAAAATGGAGTTAGAAAAATGGAAAATGGTATTTACAATGGTTTTTAGTGATAAAAATCACTATTTTTATAGGGATTTCTTCTTAAAATTTGATAGGTGCTTCTTGGATCTCCCTATTTACTCCTCCTTCTTGTGTGTCCACTTCCTTGATGCTCTTCCATGCTTTGTTCCATGTTTTGTCCTTGACCTTGAGCTTCAAAAACATGTGTTGTTACATGTCATTATGATGCTTCTTTACATTCTAAATGTATGGTTGTGAGTGAGGCTGATTCGGATTGGTTCTTCGATAGTGATGCTTCAAAGCACATAACATCATGCAAAAGATTTTTTGGCTCTTTGAAAGATGCACCTAAAGGAGGACATGTGGTGTGTGCAAACAATGCCTCTTATCCTATCATTGGATTAGGAGAAATTGAGCTTACGGCTGCAAATGGAGGTGTGATTCTCTTGAAAAATGCATTGTATGTGCTCAGTATCAAGAAGCAATGGTGATGTTATTGTGATGTCCGGTACATTATGTAATGGTTTGTATCGCATGGATACATACAAGAGGGCTGCCTCGAATGCCTTTGTTGCTCATACTTACTTCCATGGCTGAAATGGAGCTTTGGCATGCTTGTTTTGGTCACTTGAACTTCAATAAATTGCTCTACTTGCAAAAGAAGGACATTGTTATTGGCTTGCCTACACTTGAGTCCATTGAAAAGCATGCATGTGAAGGTTGCATTCTTGGAAAAATGCATCGTGCTTCTTTTCCAAAAGATGGTCATACACACACTACAAGAAAATAACAACTTGTTCATAGTGATGTATGTGGTCCCGTCAAGACTCCATCTTTTGGGAAGCATGTATATTTTGTTACCTTCATTGATGATGCTACTCGCGATACATGGGTGTATCCTATGAAAGCAAAGAATGAGGTATTTTCTTGCTTGAAAGCATTTTTAGCTATGGTTGAAAATGTTTCTTCACAAAAGCTTTTGACTCTACACACGGATCGTGGTGGTGAATACATGTCACATGAGTTTAATGTTTTTCTTCGTGAAAGAGGTATTTCACACCAATGTACGGTGCCATATACACCTCAACAAAATGGTGTTGCGGAGCATAAAAATAGAACTTTACTTGAAATGGCACGATGTATGGTTAAAGGAAAGCATCTTCCTGATAAGTTTTGGATGGAAGCAGTCATGTGTGCAAATTATGTGTTGAATCATTGACCTACAAAAGCATTGAGAGTCATCACTCCTTATGAGCCTTGGAATGGTCATACCCCTATGGTTAGTCATATGCGTGTGTTTGGTTGTTTGGCATATGCTCTTATGCCATCACAACAACGTCACAAACTTGATGACAAGGCAAAGAAATGTATATTTGTTGGTTATAGTGCTGAAAGTAAGGGATATCACTTGTACCATCCATTGATGAACACAATTATTGTGAGTCGAGATGTGGTATTTGCTGAGAATTCAGTTTTCCCTCTACTTGAATGCAAAAAACTGCCAACAGTTAGCTCACAAGATGTGTTCAATACACTCATGCCTTTGTTCCAAAATGGCGCGCTTGACTATGGCCATGTAGACCAGCCAACTGAGGCTCAAAGGGCTGAAAAATTCCAGCCAAATAGGACTGAAAATGCAGAGAATTTTTAGCCAAACATGGCTAAAAAATTTCAGTCAAAAAATTTCCAAACTGATGGAAATTTTCAACCACATATGGTTGAACATTTCCGTCAAAATATGGCTGAAATTGAGCATGAAATTCAGCCCACACATGATGTACATATTGAAGATGTTTTACATAATGAACGCATGTCTATCAAGAGTGCACAATCTATGCCAAAGTGGTTGAAACAAAATTTGTAGGACAGCAAATTGAGTGCACCTTTACTTGGTAGAACAAGATCAAGCTCTCACCATGCATCAAGTAATTTTGTGGATTATTCTCTTATTGCTATAGCATGTAATGAAGAGCCACTTTCTTTTGAAGATGCATGTGACGATCCACAATGGATGAGTGATATGCAATCAAAAACGGATTCCATACATAGGAATGGTACTTGGGAGTTATGTGAATTTCCAAAAGGAAAGGATGCCATTGGTACAAAGTGGGTTTACAAGATTAAGAGAAAATCTGATGGTAGCATTGATCGCTACAAAGCTAGATTGGTTGCCAAAGGATATATATGCACAACAATATTTCATTGACTATGAGGAAACTTTTGCACCTACTTCACGCATGACTACCATTCGTACCGTGGTTGCATTGGCTACCCATCGAGGTTGGAAAGTGCACCAGTTGGACATAAAAACAGCCTTCTTGAATGGTGACTTGCAAGAAGAGGTCTATGTGAAGCAACCTCCTGGATTTGCTATGAAAGGGAAAGAGCATATGGTTTGTCGCTTGCATAAAGCCTTGTATGGTCTCAAGCAAGCTCCACGTGCATGGTATGACAAAATCCATAAGCACTGGATTGCTCTTGGCTTCACATGTAGTCCAATTGAAAGCACACTCTATGTACGCAAAAATGGGGTTGATCTTACAGTGCTTGTTCTTTATGTCGATGACATACTCTTGACTGGGTCATGTGAAAAACTTGACATTCTTATGGCTGATTTGCAGCATACTTTTGATGTCACTTATCTTGGTCTTTTGAGCTACTATCTTGGCATCCAGTTTGTATCCGTTGAGGGGGGGGGATTATTATGCATCAAGCAAAGTATGTTGAAAAACTACTTCAGTGTTTTGACTTTGAGGATTGTAAGCCAGTTTCCATACCAGTTGAGACAGGATTTAGGTTCTCAGTTGAGGATTCCAGTGATGCATTTGACACTTCTCTTTATTAGAAAGCAGTGGGATATCTTATATATGCATGCAACACAAGGCCGGATATACAGTATGCAGTTACCCAGTTGAGTCGATTCATGTATAGCCCTGGCACTAAGCATTGGCAAGGGTGATATCTCCGAGGCACTTTGAGCTTAGGTCTCTTTTATGGCAGAGATGTTCAGCCATGCTTGCATGCTTTTACAGATAGTGATTGGGTTGGTTGTTATGATACTCTTGTGTCCACTAGTGGTAATTGCTTTTTCCTTGGAGACTCATGCATATCTTGGTTGAGTAAGAAGCAACCTACAGTGGCGACATCGAGTTGTGAAGCTGAGTACAGGGCAGTCTTCACAGCGACAGTGGAGTGTATATGGCTGAGATACCTATTGATGGATCTTTGCATGGAGATTGATGCTGCTATGCATATTCTCACAGATAGTCAGAGTGCTTTGGCTATTGCACGAAACCCAGTGTTTCATGCACGGACAAACATATTGAGGTGCATTATCACTATGTGAGAGAGCGCCTTCATGCAGGAGATATTGATTTGGTATATGTGCCTACACAAGATAATGTGGTAGACATATTCACCAAAGCTCTTCCATAGGAAAAGTTTGAAGCTTTTCACAAAGCTTTAGGCTTATTACCTTGTGGGGGCTGATCAATCACTCCCTGTATGTGTTCACATCATTCACTCCGGGGGGGTTTGTTACACTTATGTGTTCCTCGAGTAGCTTTGATGTGAACCTTTTCCCTATACATGGGAACTTTTTACTCTAGTGCTGGCTAGAGGTTTTTTCCCCATGTTACCACATACTTGATACTCTCATATGTGGTGGTACTTTGTACTTAGGGATATTATTCAGCTCTTACTTCAGTTCAGTTTTATTGTCAATAGAGAGAGCTATTCCAGCCATCGTCTTCTCCGTGTGTCTTGCTGTGTTTGTCCTCTTTGTGTGTGCTTCTTGTGTGTCTCTTGCACTTCTACACACACCTAACATGTGTATGTATTAAGTTAGCATATTAATGTTTAAGTTAGTGAGTGTGTTTACACATAAGAGTTAATGGATTGGATGTGCTAGGATGCATGAATGTATGTATGCATATATCGTTGAGTGCATGATCATGAAGGCACACAAATGAGTTAGCATATGATTCTAATGCATGAGTATAAGTGTTTGCATTTGTGTTAGAATGTATGCTAGCATGAGAGTGAGCATAGAAGTAAGTATGTAGATGCATGAGCTAATGAATGTGTGCATGTCAATTAGTTTTGGTGCATATTAATTAGTGTTAATGCATTTGCATGAATATATGTGTTTAGAAGTGAGTGTGATATTAGCATGCATGTGTGAGCATGGGTGCATTTAAGTATGTGCATGGATGTATGAACACATGAATGCATATATGTTTGTAAAAATAGCATAAGAATATGTCTTTGATAAATGAAGAGTGTCAATTATTTAAGTATGTTAGATGTAATTTTGTTATCATAATCAAAGTAGGAATATGCATATGATTGAATTGATATAAGCATGATACATGTAAGGTGAATTAGTGCATATAGAAGTTGTTGGTAGTAGCCAGAGGCATAGAAGATGCGGAAGCATGTAAAGACAGAGCAAGGAGTCAGACGGATCTTTTTTCAAAAGAATTATGTTTTAAAATATTTTTCAAAAACCTCCAACAGTGATTTTTATCACTATTGTAACATATGTAATATAGAAAAACCCTTTTCTTAATTTCTTGCTCCATTTTGTGCAAGCCGAGGAGTCCTCGAGCTTGAGGAGCTTAGGTAGAATGAGCATATCAATTTTGGTTATTTTTAGACACCGTTTACCCCTTCAAATAGCACTTAGGACCTATTTTTTAACTATGCCGGTCACTAGATGTTAAACCGGTCAAAACTAGTCTAGAAACTATAAAAAGAGCTAGAGAGCTCATTAGTGAGGTTAGCTTGTGTGACTAGAGAAGAGCTTAGAGCTATTTTGAGCTTGTAAGAGTGTTCTTGAGTAATAGAGTTGATTTCTCACCTTCCATTGTGTCTTGCTTGTCTCTTTGTAGTGTGTGTGTATGTGTGTGTGCATCTCTATGCTTCTCACCTTCACTCTCAGTTCATCTCACATTCACGATCTTCATATCACTCCTATCTCTTCCGCAGATTGACATTAAGGAGGTGGAGCTTCTTAACGTGGTTCTCACCATTGTGCTAGAGCAACACCAAATTTGGCGCCATTGCCGGGGATCGAGTCTAGGACGAATGTGTGATGGTAAGAGTATAGCAAGAAGTGGCGTTGGAAGGTAAAAATTTCAGTTTTTGTTGTTGTTTTTAGTTAGTTTTTAGTGTTTTTCACCTCCCCCACACTCCATCTTCATCATCGCATCATCATCTCCAACTCCAAAAAAATCAAAAAATTCACCATATCCACCCATTCTCCTCATTTCCCCTCATTTGTGCATGTGCAAGAGAGAGAGAGAGAGAGCTTTTATGCTTGTGTGTACTTGTGCGTTTTTGAGTTTTCTTGCAGGTACAGAGCTCCAGTGCATCAGGAAGGCTGCAAAAAGGTAAGAAAATCACTTTCTGTCAGAAATTTCCGACTGTGTCAGACCATTGCGATGGTCTGCCAAGTTCGGAATTTGAGGTAAGCGAGTTCATGGGCATGTAGGCGACCCTTGCGCCTCTAGGAATCCATTGCTGCATTTCAAAAATTCACACTTTGGTGGACCATCGCGATTGGCTGAGACCATCGCAATTGTGTCACACCATCGCGATTGGCTCACGCCATCGCGACGGCTCGATCGGACCATCGCGACGGTTCACTTGAACCATCACGACGGTCCTTGACCATCGCGACGATCCCGTCGATCCGACGCCATCGTGATTGGCCCATGCCATCGCCTCGATAGTGCCACGTGGCAAGCTAGACCATCGCGATTGCTCACTAGCCACGCCATCCCGACGAGACCCTTACACCATCGCGACAGCTCAAAATTTGGACCATCGCGATTGGCTCACGCCATCGCATATGTGACCATCCCGATGGTTCACATCGGACCATCGCGACTGTTCACGTTGACCGTTGACTGACGCCATTGCGATTGTTCACTCAATCGGACCATCGCGATGCCTCCCCCCGACCATCGCGATTGCTCACAGTTAGACCATCGCGACCGTGCACTTCAGACCATCGCGATGGTTCGCGCACACGCCATCGCGATAGTTCGCCTGGACCATCACGACGGTCCCAGACCATCGCGATCATCTCAGACCATCACGATTGCTCACCCCAAATGCAAATTTTAGGGTTTCAATTTTTGGCCAATTTTGGGGCTATTTTTTGAAAATTTTTGGATCATTGCACTCATAGGAGACCCCTTAGTTCATAATCAAAGAGAAACCTGTTTGTCAGTTTTCACCCCCCAGGGCCTGAACGCTCATATCTTTCTCATCCGAAGTCCATTTTTTGAGCTTTATAGCTCGTTAGAATACGTTGGTTTTTAGATAAGCTAATTTGAGGTTGACCATCTGTGGGACTAGGAAAGAAAGGGGGCCTTGGGAAGAAAATTTTTGCCAAAAGTTAAGGGACTTAAAAGTGTATAAACTTAGGTGCTTGATCATCCATTGTGATATTGGTCTAATATTGAATTTTTCCAGGTCTAGCAAAGGCAATCAAGGGCAACCAAAGCAAGGCAGTGAAGGGCATAAAGCTTGGGAAGTGAAGCTTCTTGGGCATCAGAGCAACCAGAAAAGCTGACTCGAGGTTGGAAGATTACTCAACCCCCTCAGTCAATTTTTTGCTTAGGATAAACGTTAGCATTGTGGATTAATGACGATAGGAACGCCTCAAGTTCAAGAGACTAAATTTTCAAGTCCAAGACTAAAAGTAAAGGTGTGTGATACGAAAACCTAAGGGAAAGAACCTAAGTCTGACGGAACGAGAACTCAAAAGTACCACGGAAAGTCGAATTCCTGACGCATACATTAAGACAAGAATCTAAAGAAATTTAAAAAGAATCAAGAAAGAAATAACAAAGAATCATTGACGATCTGAGCGTGTACTGAGTGTGCAAGGAAGAAAATTAATGAACCTTAGATCGGGCAAACATATAGGTAAGTCAGACCGACGAAGCCTTAGATCATCAGAGGCAAGTGTAGGAACTACTGCACGATCGTGGGCTCAACAATTGAACACTAATTACCCCTACGAGAGCTCAGATACGAGTGAATCAGAAATGGCATTTAGCACAGAAAGACCAGAAGGAGGGTCAAATGTAGCATACTTAGAAAGACCAGAAGGACCCTATAGGACTCAACTAGAGCTTCTCCAAACCAACCGCTTAGGTGCCCGCATCTATGAGGATGGTTTGCGAAGACAAGTAGTGAAAATGCACAACCCCGATCAACCCATTGGATTGGAACGTCCAGTGGTGAAATTCGAGAGAGACGCGTACATAGACAAGGAAGGAACGATGTATATCTTAAGTACGCAGCCAAACAACACCAATGAGTTTGGCGTGATTCAGTTAGAGACGAAAGCGAGATCTCAAGGAAAGGAACCATTAGAAGAACCAAGAACACCTAGAGGGAAATCTGTATTGACACGAGTACTAGTTCTAGATTGGACCCCTCAAGATAACAGAAGCATAGAGTTGTTTGTAAATAAAGAAACAGACAAAGCATTTTGGAGGTACAGAACGGAACAACCTAGTGAGGTAGGCTCCATCATAATCTATGAATTTAAGGACCCGGATACACCTGGAAAGGTTGTATACCTGGATGAAACTTCAGAAAGAGTCTTTGTGGTGCCTGACCACGCTAGAAACACATACACATGGAGAGGTGATTTAGTATTCCCTCCATCTCGAGCAAACATAAACGCGAGCCAACAAGGGGCAGGAACATCCTCAACCCATGGCATGCAAAGAGAAAAGAACAAAGAAAGACCGGAAGTAAGCTTCAATCACCCCATAGGGAGAGATAGAACCACTGCAGACACCGATAGAGTGGAAAGACAAAGAATGGAAGGTGGTAGAGATGATTTTCCTCTACCTAGACCACGTGAACACGCAAGAATATTAAGATCCACTTAGTTAGTTAAATCCATGAAAAACTATTTTGATGGGACAGGAGATCCCTATGACCATGTCACAGAATTCAAGCAAGTACTAAGAGCAGAACAAGTTGAAGACATGTTCACGCAATATAATGCATTGGGACTAACATTAAATAATACTGCTTTAACTTGGTTCCAACCATTGCAACAAAGGCAATTTAGAGATATCCATCACTTTTTAGAGTCATTCATCACTGAATTCCCTAAAAGTGGGATCAGACATGACACGTCTTCGTTGATTCATAGCTTCAAGCAGACCCCTCAAGAAACAGTTAGACTCGCAGGACGTAGGTTTAGACAATATGTTGAAAGATGTCCAATGCAAGAGTTACCCTCACAAGCCAAGCAAGTGTCATTGTTTTTAGATGGCTTGTTGAGCTCTAAACTACGCTCCTATGTGTACCTAAAAGAACCCAAAACGCTAGAGCAGTGTGTGAGAATTTGCATAGACATTGAGGATAACTTAGGAGATGAGTTGGAACTCTCAAAAGTCTACAAGGACTCAGATTGTTCTTCTCTAGCATCCACAAAATTGTCTAACTCGATAGAGGACCTAGCAGAAAAAGTGGCCCAGAAACTAGGAGTTTCTAGTAAACAGGTGCCCAAGTTAACAACTAACGTACGTTGTTACACTTCTGGTGGAAATCATTTGGCAAATGTGTGTCCCAATGCAACACAAACACAAGCCAACCCTAGTGGCCAATACTGTACAATCGAGAGAAGATACACAAATCACACAGCTCAGGACTGCCCATACAACAAACAAGCAGTGAGACAGAACTACCCGCAAGCATACCTGCAGTCAGGTAGGTATCAAGGCCAATACAATGCTCAGCCTCATTACTATAGGCCTCCTCAAAATCACCCTTATCAGGCTCAACAAAGACCTCAACCTGTCTTAGCTCAGTAGCCACCCCCACCAGCGAATGTCATCTCTGTCAAATACGCTGCTGCAGAAGAGAACCTAAGTAGGGCCTTAGTGCCTTCTTCACCCTTGATCACAGAGAGTGACCCGAACTCAAACAATTTCAACTCTACTCATATAGATAGTCCACCCGCTTATTACACGGAGTCACCAGAACACGTGGAAACATATCATTATGATAGTCCACCAGTGGAACCGAGTTGGGAGCCCGACTATGCTAATGTGATGTACACAAACCCGAATCCGCGGCCCCAATTGAGACAACAAAGACCACAGGCCCTAGAGGACCATGCTTTAGGTGCCAAGGAGATTATTTCATTAAGGATTGTCCACATCCCTCGATAGCAGGGCAATCACTGTACTATAACATCCAAGGCTTTTGTGCCTGTAGCTCAGTGATGAGTAGCACCTCCTTTAATGTCAATCTGGGAAGACATGAGGATGGTATGAAGACCTCGAGCAAGTGAAGGCACAAATGTGTGAGTGCGAAGCACACTAACATGCACACACATACACACACACGCGCACACACAGCAAGAACAAAGAGAGTCAGACAATGGAATCACTTCTATTGCAACAAAGTTCTCATACAAGCTCAAAACTACAAGAAGCTCTCCCAAATACGAGCTCTCTAGCTCTATTTATAGTTTTTGACTAGCTTTGGCCCTGTCCAGACCTAGTGTCCGGCCTAGTTAAAAATTAGGTTCCAGGGTTTATTTGAGGGCTCAAACGAGATCTAAAAAATATGAAAATTGGCAGGCAACTACTTCTAAGGCTCCCCAAGCTCAAGGACTCCTCGGCTTGTACAAAATGGAGCTACAAAAAGGTGAAATGATATTTACAAGGGTTTTTAGTGATAAGAATCACTTTTAAATGGTGTAGGGGTTTGGAAAAAAATAAAGGGTTGCCTTAGTGCTAGATCTGCATGTATGCCCGTATTTGCTTCTTCCCGTATACTGCCAATACTCTCCCCCCCCTAGCGTCTGTCGCCTCTGACAGACCTCTGCTCCATTGTTTGATCAATGTACCTCTGCAGAAGGTCGGTTGCCACTTCTTGTTCCTTGATGCGTAGTCCCCGGACCAAATTTCTCTGAAGGGCATCCCAATTGACTGCTCCTGGCAGATCAGGGTATGGTGTGGTGTAGAGTTCCGAGTGCATGGTTTGTTCACACGCAAATATTTGTAGCAGGTGGGTTGGGCGTGGTGCGAATACTTCTGAGTGTGACTCCCAAAACCCCGTGGTGAACATATCATCAAAGGTTTGCTTGTAGCAGGCAGGAAGATATCTTATTCGTGCATGCCATGCGTAAGCTACTCGAATGCTCGGGGTCGTGCTCATGTCATACAGTAAATCATAATTACCATTGATGAAGCCCGGAATTGAAGGTTGGATGTTACATACATTTCGAAAGGTCTTTAGCACCACTTGCATCATGTCCAAAATTTTGAGCATCATTTGAGCGGCGACATCCGGCATGGGGTGGAGGTGTGGCATCCAATGTCTGATGGTGGCTATCATGTATGATACTGTAGGTATGCCAGTTGGGGGTGCGATTGCGGGGTAATTGAGCCATTCTTTACAATTTGCGTTGTTCTGAACCTTGATGGCGAATGCTTTCCATGATCTTCTTCTTTGTACTGGACCAAAGCAAGGGTTATACTTCAAATGCATGGGAGCGTGATCCCATGTTCGTAACATCTTCGGATAGGTCTCCAGTAACTTTTGCCTCCATATGGGTTGGAATATGGCCCCCTTTCTGGCTGCCTCTGGAATGTCCTCGGGTTCGAACTATGTTGCGAACGTAGGGTACTGGTTGGTTATGCGTTTGATCTCAGCATTATAGTCAGCCAGCAGTACAAAATAGGGCTTATATTGTAACTCTAAACTGGTGATCAACCACCTAGGAGCCAAGTTCGAGAAATATTCAGACTTGAGTATAGACTCCTCAATGGTTTTCATGGCCAGCATCTGAGTTGCTACGCGCTCTTCGTGAGTGTGGCCCATCTCCTCTACCTGCTTCATCTATGCCGATGGGGGCTCCTCATATGTGTCTTGGCCTTCCTCCGTAATTCTGCCTCTTGGAAGGGGTTGAGGCTCATAATTGTCTTCAAATGTCTCCTCCACTGGAATGACTACTGTTTCTTCTTCTATGGTTTGATCAGGTGGAGAGGGAGGTCATTCATACTGTAACAACTTGATTTTTAGTTCTGCAACCTGTTGTCGTAGCTCAAGTACCTCACTGTTGGTTGAAGGTTCAGGTTCTGGCAAAGTAGCGGCATCGACCGTCTCTTTAGGTGTGGGTGGGTGTGTTGTCGGTACTTTGGATCCTTGTAGTTCCTTTATCTGGTCTGCCAACTGATCATGGGCTTCCAAGAGGGTCGCATAACCTTCTAAAACCTGTTGAATATGCTCTGAGGGGACAACCTGGAATTTTGCAGGGTCTATAGGTGCTCCCGGGGTGTTTTCCATGGCCGCTTCTAGGTTCTCCTGGTTTTGTTGTTGTAGCCTTCGGTTCTCTTCTTGAGCCGCTGCTAGATGGCGACGTAGTAGGGCCATGTTGCGTTGAAGTCTCGCATTGCGGCCCATTTGTTCTCTGAGTTGTTCCTCCATAGCTTTGCCTGTCTCTGCATACTTAGCTTCGAGTTCTGTCTTCGAGTGTTGGAGGGCAGTCACCTGGTGTTGTAGTGCTGTATTACCTAGTTCCAAGGCATCGACTCGTGCTTGGAGTTGAGCCGAGAGATTGCACAGCTCTGTGTTATTTTCTTCTAATAGCTTATACTCTTGCTTAAGCTGAGTGGCCGCTTCAACCATGGTGTCTAGTGCATTACTAGATGATGTGGATGCATGGGTAGAGGTGGAACATGCAAAGGGTCGGGAGGTGGGAAAGGGAAAAGTGGATGATGTGCCTATGAGTGAAGTGAGATGTGCTGATGGTGGAACAGACGTGGTGGTGGGTGCTCTTGTGGATGGTGAAATATCCATGGGATCGGATGTGAGAGTGTGTGGAGTGTGAATTGTGAATACGGGAACGGTAGGTGGTGTGTTAGTGGTGGCAGTGAATGTGGGGGAGTGGGGTTGGGAAAGGGACTTTTTATTATAGTTCTCGACCTGTTGGAGTATATTTACAAGGTTGTTCCAGAATGACGGTTGTGTGACTTGGGTTGAGTATGAGGCAGTTACTAGGGAAGTGGTGGATAGGGTTTGGGTGTGGGTGAATGGAAAAGGATGGGATAAGGTCTGGCTAGTGGAAAGTGGTTGTCCAAGGGCGGGGAGATAGGAAGGGTGACCTATTATGGTTTGATCGGTGGCAGGATGACCGGTGTGAGGTTCAAAAATTTGGGTGGAAGTGATGGATGTGGGTAAAGGGAATGATGTAAAAACAGAGGTGTGTACAATGGTTTCATGATGGGTGGATATCGGTTGTTCAGAAAGACTAGTGGAGAAGGGTTCTGAGGGTTGAATGGAAGGTGACGGTGGAGATGGTACCTGTGTAATTACATCTTGTTCGTCAGTGGGACTTGGGCTCGTCATGTGAACATCCTCTGAAATTGTGGTAGGCAAGGCAGTAGAGACTTCCATTTGAATCATTTTTCCTCGTCCTGGCCGTGTATCAATCCTTCGTTGATCATAGGTAGGGTTCTCCTGATAGACCATTGTCCTCAATGCTTCCCCGATCCCACATGTCTCCGCCAATAGATTCAATGATTCAACAAAATGTGAGTCGACATTCTCGGCTTGAAGCATTTGGTTCACTAGAGCTCTATTCGCCTCTTCTGTCATCTTATGTGTCTTCTCTGTACCTGCTTGATTGTCTTGTATAGCCGTTTGAGTTGTGCCGTGTAGGAAGGGGCCTCCTGTTCACTCTCCTCTGGTTCATTCCCCCGTTCTTCTTCCTGCGTTTGTGTGCTTGGACCATGAGGATGTTGTGCCTCTTCTTCCCAATGTACCCTGCTTGTCTCGCCCTGTGGCTGTTCTCCTTGGAATGATGATCCCGGATCGGCATTGTCAGAAAAACCTTCACTATCAGATAAGTGGGCCGTCTGCAGGAATCTTTCAAAATCAAAATTGGGATCCTCAGTTAAGGTGGCCATAGATGCAAACTCGGCATCGGTAGGTAGTGGAGGGGCGGATGGAGTGGGCTGTACCACACCCCCTGATTGAGTTCCTTGGATATGTACCGTGAAAGGTGCCACGTGGGCTTCTTCTCTAGGGGGAGCTTCGGCTGTGGCCTCGTGAGGGATCATGACCTGGGAGAGTGATCCATGCATTCGTTTCGCTGGTTGATTCCCTGACTTCCGCCCCTTGAAAAACTCCAGTTGTGAGTATTTAAGGGCCCTGGCTATTGGCACGTCATATGCAAGACATCTATAAATAATTCTGGTGATCGCAAAGCAGCCATGTAACGTATGCTTCCTCACACCCCGCTTGCCTGCTTCATACAATTGGTCCAGAATCCATACAGGCATCTTAATTGGCAAGCTTCCTGTCTCTGCTAGATATAATCCATACCATATTTTCTTGTGAGGTTGCGTAAAACGGTCTTGAGCTGGAAATGCGAAGTGTTGAAGGCACATTCGCAGGGGTATGGCGATGTTAGGGGTGAGGGCACACATTTCTTTCAACTTCTTGATTCTGTTGCTCTTCATTGACTCTGGTATCAAGGGATCTCTATCAGAGGGAACGTGGGTGCCATACATCTGAAGAGCTTCCCTGATTAAGGTAACATTCAACTCGAACTTCTTCATTTCCTCCTGGTTTGATAGGGAGGGCACCCAGAATGTGCCTGAATGATCTTTATCCCCTGTCGGCTTTAGTGTGGCTATCAAGTAGTAGCACCTAAGAAAATCCGGTCTAGGCAAGGCTGCACTAAAGTAATCTTGCAATCCCGCTTTCTGCCAAATATCCTAAAGAGGAGCTGCATTTTGCAATGCTTCAAATTCTCGTGAGAAGAACTGAAAGGTCCACCACACTCCTCCACATTCCATCTTGGATTCCCAGATATGATCTGCGTCTCCCAAATCCCCTGGCATCTCATTGAACCAATGAGAATGCCCCTTTACTCTTTCTGTTAGGCCACTTGGTGGATTCGGAATGGGAATTCTTCTTACGTTCAAAAGCTCCTCCGGCCTAGCTGTCAGTGGAACCTCCACAGGCATGGTATCCCAATTGATTTGAGTGCTGGTGCCTGCCTGAGAACTCGTGCCTGCTGCTGCTGCCATGGGAATCGGGTGCTTATCTGCTAGAAGAAGAAAGGCACATTAGTGTTGCATAGGAAACAGGATGTAATGGTGTTCCCTTCACAATACTAACATGACAATCCCGAAGGTTAGTGGTCAGAGGTGAAGTGCTTGTGATAGATGTGGTTATGTCAGAAAGAATGGATTTACAAAAATTGGGTCTGGGGGTTTGATGCATGGTTTAAGTCTCCAAACTTTGCTAGAGGGTTCGTAGCTCTTAGAGCTAAAGACAGGTAGAGATTTATGAACTAGAGTGTGATGGATTTGGGGCCTTTTGGGCACCCATTTCCAGACATTTCTCGATTTGGTTGAGTGTGGGTTAGGGTGGTCTTTAGGTAGAGTTCCTGCGTTGTTAGTCGAGAGGACGTGTGAGTGTTGAATTATGCCAATAACTAGAGTTGGAGCTATTTGGGCTCGTAAACAGGCCTTGGGCACCCATATGTGTCTAGCATTGGGGCTAGCCTTCATTGACCGCTTAGGGACCCAAATAGACGTGGTGTGCCTAGGAGGTTGTCTAGGGGACTCCTTCACTTGTGTCCGTGATGGTGTGGCTTGTTTGTGGCCTCCTCGAGAGTCTGCTATTAGAGTTGTGGGTTTTCCATCCTTGCGTATCCAGATCTGCTTCGCGCCACGAGGTACTCCATGTTGCACTAGTTGGCGCTCCTGCTTCTTGATCAATGGCCTCCTTCGTGTTGTATAGTGTTTGGTCTTCATGTTTAGAATCTCCTTTGACCCCGCTGCGAACTCCTCCTTGACTCTTGTACCTTTGGTAAGATTGACAATCCTCTGCACCATAGAAGTTTGGACAAGAAGAGCATCATTATCTTTATGTGGATTCCTGGAGGGACCAGGAGTTGGTGCCTGTTCTATTGGTTTGAGTGCTTGATTTTCTAATTCAATCGTAAGACGGCTTTGGCCTACCCAAGCCTGAAGAAGTCCACTTCTTAGGTTGAGGTTGACTGCGTGATCATAGATCCAGTCTTGGCCTAAGACAAGAGGCTCAGTAAGATCCTCGTCTTCACATACTAGCACTCTTACTGGCATTAGTACCTCCTGAATGTAGAGGGGTAGATCCACCTCTCCCATGCAAGGGGTTTCAACACCTCCTAATCCTATCAGACATGCCTCTAGGGGTTTTACCTCCAATTGCAGTTGTTGGCAATAAGAACGCCGAACTGCACTAGTGGCTGCTCCTGAATCAATTAAAGCTCTCACGCTTGTTGTGCTGTATCTTTGTCCTATTTCTAGGGTTACAAAAGGTCGCCGATCCACTATCTTATGGGTACGTTCACCTGAGGCCTCACACATGGCCATGTGATAGCCTGGAGACTCTTGAGTGTCAATCATAGGCTGATCTCTCCCTTGCCTCCTCAATTTCATTCGTCGGATGCGCTCTAAGGCCTCTGCTTGTGCTTCTTCTTGAATTCGTTTTTCCTCCTCTTTACGTTTCTTGGACGTGTTGAGCCGATTTAACATCTCTTCAGTCAGGGGTTCTTGGTATAACTTGACTCTACATCCGCTTATGTAGCTAGGGAGAATATCGCCTTCCAAAGTGGCTAGTTGTACTGCCCCACTAGTTGAAATTCTATTTATGATCATAGGTCCATAGCCTCTTTTCTCTAATTTTCGTGCATGCTGCTTCAATGTGTAGACTAGGACTAGGTCTCCTGCTTTCAAGCCTTTATCCTTCACATGTGTATCAAAATATGCCTTTTGCCTCTTCTTCGCTGCATAGATTCCTGCTACAACTCTCAATCGTGTTTCGCCTAGACGTTCAAGATCAAAAATTCGAGAGGAGAGTTTATGGCCTGTCCAGTCATGCTCTTGTGCTACCTTCAATGTAGGTATCAAAAAGTCCAAGGGTAGCACCGCATTCTGACCGAACACCATCTGAAAGGGTGTGGCTTGGAGTATCGTTTTATAGGCCACTCGGTATGCCCAAACAGCATGGTGTAGCTGTTTGTCCCAATCAGAGCGTTTATTGTTCACTAATTTCGTCAGTACATTGCATAAGATCTTATTTGTACTCTCAGCCTGGCCATTAGCTTGAGGGTGATAGGGGGCAGACTTCTTATGTACTACCAAGAATTCTTAGAGAAGGTTTTCTATGACTTCATTCAAGAAGTGTGTGCCTCTATCACTCACCAACTCTATTGGCAATCCGTACCTTGTGAACACATTTTCAAATAAGAACTTTGCTATTGTTTGAGCATCATTTTTTGTAGTAGCTTTCAATTCTACCCACTTGGTTAGATAGTTTGTGGCCACGATGATATATTCAGCATGTGAGCCCTTAGCTGGGAGATTAATAGGACCTACAAAGTCTATTCCCCACTTAGAGAATGCACGTCCGCCCATCATAGGCTTCAGTGGCATCTCATCTTTGCGTATAGGATACTGGGTTCGCTGACAAATCTCACACCTCTTCACATAGGTATGTGCATCCATGTGAAGGGTGGGCCACCAAAATCCTGCAAATAGAATTGCTTTGATCACCCTATCTGGACCAAAGTGTCCTCCTTCTACACCCTGGTGAGCAGTTTCCAAGAGCTTTAGATATTCACTCTCATGAACACATAGTCTCAGGTAACCATCTTTTCCGCGCTTGTATAGATTATCACTAATGAGTGAGTAATCTAGGGCCTCTTGTTCTAGACTTCTTTGTCTCGTCAGGATCATATCTTGAGGGAATGTTTTCGTCCTCAGAAACGCCACTAGTGGCTTGCTCCAGTCTGGCACTAGAGACACGCGATAAAGGGTGGCATGTTCCACTGGTGGCTTAGTGCGACAATTTGGGCATTCCTTGCACATTCTATGGACGTCTGCTTCCATAGTTGGCCAGTACACTCCAAGTCTCCTCAATGTTTGTAGGGTTCATTGTTTTGAGTAGTGTTGCTCTAATGCACCTACATGTGCTAATTGCAACCACTTCGCGTACTTGTCCTCTTCCACACAACAAGCCAAGATCCCTTGATCCGTGTGCTTATACATACTTCCTGCCATGATGTGATACTTTTGGGCTTTTACTACCTCTCTATCCTGTGTGGCCATTACTGAGTGGTTAGGCCCGTAGGTTAATACTGGCACTAATGGCTTAGCCCACTGCGGTACAACTTCCAAGTTAAACAAGTAAGCATCAGGTAAGTCATCTGACACTCCTTGTGGGGCTTCTCCTGATGTGAGCCTTGAGAGATGATCTTCTCTCAGGTGAGTTCTGCCTTTCCTCACTACTACCTCAAAGTCATACTCCATTAGTAAGAGAAACCATCTTACTAATCTGCCCGTATTACATGGCTTGTTTACCAGGTACAGTAGGGCTTGGTGATCAGTAAAAAAATTTGAACTTATTTGCGAGCAAATAATGTCTAAACTTTTTAACTGCATATACCATGCCTAGTCCTTCTCTCTCTGTAGTGGTATAATTTCGTTCGGCTGCATTCAATTGTCTACTAGCATAGGCAATTGGAAGATCCATATTACCTTCATCGCTAGGTTGCGCGAGTACACACCCAATAGCATAATTGGATGCATCCACGTGGACATGGAATGGCTTATTCCAATCCCGTGTGGTCAAGATTGGTGCTGAACACAATCTTCGTTTAAGCTCATTGAAGGAATTCTCACATTCGTCAGTCCACTCAAAGTTAGTCAAAAGTCCATACAGAGGCTTTGCTATGATGGTGTACATGTGTATAAACCGGCGGTAGTAACCACAATGCCCCATGAAAGCCTGTACTTCCTTGACGTTCTTTGGCCTAGGTAGTTCTGCGATGGCTCTCACTTTCTCTTCGTCAGTGGATATGCCGTTCTTAGACACTATGTGCCCTAGAATTTTGCCTTGCCTGACCATGAAAACACACTTTTCTGGGTTCAGGCAGACTTGATATTCTCTGCATTTATCAAAGATCTGTCTGAGTTCGGGTATATGGGTCTGTCTAATGTTGGAATGAGCGCAAAGATCATCAACATAGACTTTCAAATTCTTCCTCAAGAACTCTTTAAACAGGTGACACATTAATCTTTGAAAGGTAGCCGGTGCATTGGTAAGCCCGAACGACATTACGCGAAAGGCAAATATGCCCCACTCTGTGGCAAAAGCCGTCTTATGTTGATCCTCTAGAGCAATGGCTACTTGATTGTAGCCCGAAAACCCATCTAGGAAGCTGTACACTTCCTTGCCTGCTACCCTTTCTAATAGATGCTCAGTGATAGGAAGCGGATAACTGTCTCTAATCGTGGCGGCATTAACTTTTTTAAGGTTAATACACACACGCAGCTTTCCATTTTTCTTGGGCACCACTACAATGGGGGATACCCACTCGGTGTGCTCAATTTCATAGATGAATCCGGCTTCAACCCGTCGATCTATCTCCTCTTTGATCTTAGCAGCATAGTTATCGTTGTATGTGTAGGGCTTCTGTTTCGAGGGTCTGGCGTCTGAGGTCATGGGGATTGTATGTGAACATATATCAGGGTCTACCCCTTTCAAGTCCTTATAACTCCAAGCAAATACATCTCGGTATTCTCTTAGCAAGGTTATCAGCTCTTGTTCTTCCTCTTCTGTCAGGTCATGACCTATGTATGTGCATCTTTCTTCTCCTTCCTCAATGGCGACGACTATTTTCTTGGTAGTTTCCTTGCTATCATAGGCTTCTCCTGCTTGTGCCTCACGTTTAGGCATTCTTATCATGAATCTCCTATCGTCTATCTCATATTTTTAAAATTTTTCAGGGACCTCAAACAAGGATTCTTCTGCCTCCGGAGTGACTTCCTTCTTTTTTCTTTTCTTTCCTCCGTTCTTAGTAGCTACTTGTGTGGCTAACCTCACCTCATTTGTAAGCTCTCCGTGCCTCTGGGGTTGAAATTCTACTTCATAGAAATATTCTTCATCTGATGCAAAAGGTGGGTCCATAATGATTGACTCTAGATCGGAGTCACTCGCATCCTCAAATGCATCAAGGCTAGGTTCGTATTCTTCTAAAACTGCATCTCCCATGATTGGCTCTATTGAAAAGACTGAAATGTCATAGCCATCCTCATCACAATGAGGTGTCCACTGCTCTTCATTGATGGCTACATCCATTGTTGCTAGGATTTTTGCCCAGCCATGGGGTTCAAATTCCTCATCAGGAAAGACTACAGGTGCATAGGCTGGGTCTTGAATTGATCTATGGTTTTCTTTTGCACCTACCTCTCTGGCTTTCTCTCTCTTCTCTTCTTCTACTGCTACCTTACACATCCATAAGTGGGTGTCTTCATGCATCCACGAGGATCCGGATTCTATGGAATGCACAGACTCAGTCTCATCTTTGGCTCTATGGATGGGAGTCCATTGAATAGGCGGTACGTCTCTATGAGAGTAATCCTTAAGATTGACTTTGGTTGTAACACCTAGATGTTGCAAATACAAGGAATTGGTTCCCCAATCCTGGACTACTTGCAATTGCCGCATAAATGGCCTTCCCAAAATCATCTCGTAGGGTTAGTTTTTGCTAAAGTCGCATATAGCAAAAGTATGCTCAAACTCAACCCCACATGTAGTGAGAGTTATTCCTTCTAGCAATCCTAAGGGCCTTTCAATATGACCATCAACCATCTGCAATTTCATTCTCGTTGGTCGGAGTGCTGGCTTGCCCCATCGCTTCCATAGGGAAGTTGTAGCAATTGCAACTCCTGCACCTGAGTCCAAAATTGCCTTGGTTGTGTAACCCTGATGAGTAACTGGGAGATAGGTATTTCCTTCTTCTCCTTCACTCATGTCTCCTATATTATCCAATGGTATTTCAGGAACTGTTCTATGAGATCCTACTTGGGAGCGTGATTTTGCTATGTCTGGCACTTGTTTGGCTACATGTTTCCACACTTCTGGCTTAACTTTGAGTAGCTCTTCTAAAGTGACATTGCACTGCAATTTAGTGTTCTTTACTACCTCTGTATTCCTAGGTATGATAGAATCTTCATTTCTTATCATGACTATGGGCGCTCTCAGACAAGTAGACTTGGTTTCCCATGGGCCTGTGAAATGTGGTAATTCTTGTAGAGAATTAGACTCAAAGTCTAATCTCTCTTGAGAGTGGATGCTCTCATGCTCCTCATAAATGGATGGGATGTCCTGTGGGAATTGCTCGTGTGCATCATCCACAAGTTCAATGGGAGGAGAGACTTCACTTTCTTTAGCCCATTTGTCTTCTTGAATCTCTCGTAGGAATTCTGGTGTGAACCGATTCATAGAAGATGATGTGTCTGGCTCCGTAGAGTTAGGCACGTAGGCTTCCTGGGGAGGTAGGCTCACGTTCTCACTTGCCTTGCCCTTATTTTGAGAGGCGGGTTCCTTTTCTGATTGTGCAATTAGCCTCTCTATTCGTTCTAGTAGTCCATCAAAGTGTAACTGCATCTTAGCTGAACTAGAGATGTTAAAGAGGCGACTGGCTTCAACCATAGTCTGAGCCAATTCCACCATCTTAGCACAAATTTTGGTTTGTTCTAGCTCTAGTTCTGCTCTAGGGTAACACTTTTCATGATCAGTTACCTTTGGCCCTTCTTGGATTTTGGCCTGATATGCTCTAAGCATCATGTTTAGGTCCTCGGGAGTGGGATCGGCTAGGACGGATCCTACTCTGGGTGGTGGGTGGGTTAAGGGTGGTGTATTGAAAGGTTGGGGAATGGAAGAAGGTCGATTGGCGGGTAAAGGGAGAGGTGGTGGAGGGGTGGTGTGAGAGTGGTTTTGAGATGCAAGTTCACTTATCTTTGCTTTGGTTTCTCTCAAGCTTTCTTCAAGTTTGCTCATCTTTTTTGCCCATTGCCTTTTCATTCTTTCACGACTATCCTTCCAGGCTCTAGTCCTCTTTTTGGTTATGCTCTCTGTTTCACTCACCTCGGGGCTCTTTTCCTGACCAACACCTTGGTTTTGTTGTAGTGCTTGGGCTCTTGTGATCACTTGCACAGGTGCAGTGGAAGTCACACTCCCTGTGGAGTCTACAACTAACCCAACAACATTGATAGGAGTGATTTTAGGCATGTTATTAGGGTTCTTTGGGCAATCACGTAGGAGATGCTCTTTCCCGCAGTCTTGACAGAAACCCTGAATTGTTACTGGTTGAGGTTGTGTAGGGGCAGGCAGTGGACAATCACGTATAAGGTGATCTCCCTGACATCTGAAGCATGGTCCTCTAGGAAATGGGGGTCATACCTGCCTAGGTTGAGGTCTAGAGTTGGGGTTTATGTACATGACATTGGCATACTCAGGCTCCCCACTATTTTCACTTGGGTCCTCATAATAGTATGACTCATTATGCTCGGGTGACTGCATGTAGTAAGCCTGTGGGCTATCAATATGTGTGGAGTCAAAACTATGGTCACTTGGATCACTGTCTGATAGCAATGGGGTGACTGGAACTATGGCTCTGTTCGGATTTTCTTTAGCAGATGCATATTTCACTGGGATCACATTGGTTGGAGCAGGGGGTTGCTGTACTAGGACTGGTTGAGGTCTCTGATGCCCTTGATAAAGTGGTTGATAAGTTTGCTGTGGTCGGTTGTATTGTTGTGGTGGGTATTGATTCAGATATCTACCTTGTTGTGGATATGGCTGAGGGTAGTTTTGCCTGACAGTTTGTTTGTTACATGGGCAGTCCTGTGTAGTGTGGTTGGTGTACCTTCGCTCTATGGTGCAGTACTGGCTACTAGGATTCACCAAGGGTTGTGCCATAATGGGGCATACATTTTCCATATGGTCACCTCCACAAGTGTAGCACCGCTTAGCTGGGGCAAATCTCGGAATTTGTTTGCTAGAGACACCTATTTTTTGAGCTACCTTCTATGCAAGTTCCTCAATGGATGTGGATTGACCAGATGTGAGGCTACTAGAGCTATCAGAATCCTTATAGATTTTTGACAGTTCTAACTCCTCGCCTAAATTGTCCTCAATGTCTATGCACATACGCACACACTCTTCTATAGTTCTGGGATCCTTCAGATACACATATGACCTGAGCTTGGTGCTCAACAATCCATCTAAGAACAAGGCCACTTGCTTGGCCGGTGTAGGTAACTCTGGCATCGGGCATCTCTCTAGGTATTGCCTAAACCATCTCCCAGCTAGTCTGACCGTCTCTTGAGGTGTTTGCTTGAAGCTATGAATTAGTGAGGAAGTGTTGTGCCTTATGCCACTCTTAGAAAACTCAATGATAAAGGCTTCTAGGAGCTGGTCTATGTTTCTGAAATGCCTCTCGTTCAATGGTTGAAACCACGTGAGGGCAGTGTTCCTAAGGGTTAGACTAAAAGCATTATATTGTGTGAATAGGTCCTCTACCTGTTCAGCTTTCAAGACTTGCCTAAACTCTGCCACATGGTCATAAGGATCACCCGTGCCATCGAAGTAATTCTTCATGGACTTCACCAGTTGAGTTGGCCGCAAGGTCCTAGGGTGTTCTCTTGGCCTTGGCAAAGGAAAATCATCAGCATTTCTTTGGTTTCTTGGGTCTCTAAATCTCTCGGTTTCCCCTCTGTCCGTCCCTGTTCTCCTTCTTTCTCTTCCCTGGGGGTCGGCAAAGCTTACTTCAGGTCTATCTCTACTTCTATCTCCTTGGACTCCATGAGCCTGGGAGGTCCCGGCTCCTTGGTGACCAAAGGACACATTAGACCTTGGTTGGGGAAAAACAAATTCACCCTTCCATGTGTAGGCATGTCTGCCATGCTCAGTGACCATGAAGATTCTCTCTGATGCATTGTCTAGGTAGGTTACTTTGCCTAGGCTATCAGGGTCTTTAAACTCATAGATTGTGAGGGCACTCACTTCCTGAGGTTGAGCAGATTTATATCTCCAAAAAGCCTCATCGGTTTCTCGGTTTAAAAGCAGATCTATGCTTTTATTATCCTGTGGAATCCACTCTGGAGTCATGATTCTGGTCAAGACAGATTTACCCCGGGGAGTTCTCGGCTCTTTCTCTAAATTTCCTTGTTCTATATCACCCATGTCGGTCTCTGCAATCACATTTCCAAACTCGTCTGTTCTATCAGGAAGAGTGGTGACTACATAAATAGTCCCCTCTTTATCCAGGTATGCTCCATTCTCAAACTTGACTACCAGGTGTTCTAGTCCATGGGGTTGATCCGGGTTCTTAATCTGGACCACAGATCTTCTCAGGCCGTCTTTGTAGATGCGAGCACCTAGACGATTAGTCCTGATGTATTCCAATTGAGTCTTGTAAGGTCCTTCTAGATTTTCTAGGTACGCCACTCCTGAACTACCTACTGGTCTCTCCATGTTATAGGACATCTCAGAATCACTTGTTTCTGATCTGGGAGTGTATGGGTAATCACTCAATTGCTGGGCCCAAGACCTAGCATTGTGATTGACACTAGCTTCAAAAGATCTGAGGCTTTGTCTGTCTCGGCCTAAGTGTCTGCCTGATCTAAGGTTCATATGCCTGATTTATCTACCACCTTGGACCCAAGCACACTCTCGTTGTAGGTTAATTTGCACCAATCACCTTGTTCTTTTGAGTTGAATATTATGTTTATGGTCTTGTCTGAAATCGCGTCGTCAGGAGTACTTAAGTGAATTTCGCACTTGATAAGTGGTCGACTCCAGTTTACTTTTTGTCCCTTAGGGTTTTCGCACTTAAGACCTACTTAATTCTTGCACTTGGTTGATTAATTCTCTTGGACTTGATTCGTGCCTAACGTTGCCCTAATTAATTACCACACCTAAGTCGTACTTAGCCTAGGCTAGGAATTGACAAAGGAGGGCTGAGAGAACTTCCAACCTTAATCCTCTGGTTGCTCAGATTGCTGCACAAGCCTAGGAAGCCTTCTCCCAAGCTTGGTACTCACCCTTGCTAGCTTACTTTGGATTGCCTTGAGTGCATACAATGTTCCTGCAAAAGCTCACCAGTCAGTATAGCTCTATTACCACAAGTAATTGAAAGACACACATCAATATTTGCAGTCCCCCCTGGAGTAACTCACTGCACCCCCTCAATCTTAGGACCACCTAGTCTCACCTAAAGGCCAACTTGAAAATACATGTTCTAAAACTCCACGTATGATTCTACAAAAAACCAGTCGAGGTCCACGTAGGATTTTCAACAAGCTTTCCAACGAGACCAAAATCTCATCAATCGGAGTTTGTATGGTGAAGTTATGACCATTCAGGCACTTAGAGGTCCAAACAGGCTCTCAGGGTTCAGGAAATTCCTCCCTGGTTTCTAGGTCTTTTGCCCACTCCTAAGGCTCTTATATCCTCCCAATGTGTCCAAGATTAAGCCCCAAAAATTACCCCAATTTTAATCAATCAAGTTATCCTAAAAATTTATGCGTTAAGCCTGTGTATCGCGATAGGTCGGGTCGAGGTGTCGCGATAGGTCGGAGTGTCGCGATACTTCGAAGTGTCGTGATACTTCGAGGTGTCGCGATACTTGGGAGTGTCGTGATAGTTCGAGATGTCGTGATACTCCGAGGTGTCGCGATAGGTCGTGGGGTCGGTGTGTCGCGATAGGTCGAGGTGTCGTGATACTCCGAGGTGTCACAATACTTGGGAGTGTCGCGATAGCTCGAGATGTCACGATACTCCGAGGTGTCGTGATAGGTCGTGGGGTCGGTGTGTCCCGATAGGTCGAGGTGTCGTGATACTCCGAGGTGTCGCGATACTTGGGAGTGTCGCGATACTTGGGAGTGTCGCGATACTTGGGAGTGTCGCGATAGTTCGGGGTGTCGCGATAGTTCGGAGTGTCGCGATAGTTCGAGATGTCGCGATACTCGGAGGTGTCGCGATAGGTTGTGGGGTCGGGGTGTCGCGATAGTTCGGTGTGTTGCGATACTTCGAGGTGTCTCGATAGCTCAGGATATGGTGAATTTTTTAGTTCTGTCTAGTGATGCTAGGAGCTCTTAGCCTGCGCAGTGTCGTGGTGCACTCAGAATTGTGATTGGGTGAAGTTTTTCAGGTGTCGCGATAGCTCAAGCTTGACGCCTCGGGACCTGTGCAGAGGATATCCGTACCTGCTGAGCTTGCTGGAGATGATGATGAAGCTGAAGCCTACAAGAAACATGCAAAAACACACAAAAATAAGCACACACACTCGCTCTCTCTCAAACTCGCACACAACAAATGAGGGGAATGACAAGGAAGAGGGAATATGTAGTGGAGAAGGAGGTGGAGGTGGAGATGAAGAAGGAGGTGAAGATGGAGATGGAGAAAAATCAGAAATTTACCGACTACTTACCATTCCAACGCGTCCTCTCTACGTCTTACCATCACACGCTTGTCCTCAAAGCTCGAATCCCCGGCAACGATGCCAAAATTTGGTGTAGCTCAGTGATGAGTAGCACCTCCTTTAATGTCAATCCGGGAAGACATGAGGATGGTATGAAGACCTCGAGCAAGTGAAGGCACAAATGTGTGAGTGCGAAGCACACTAACATGCACACACATACACACACACGCGCACACACAGCAAGAACAAAGAGAGTCAGACAATGGAATCACTTCTATTGCAACAAAGTTCTCATACAAGCTCAAAACTACAAGAAGCTCTCCCAAAAATGAGCTCTCTAGCTCTATTTATAGTTTTTGACTAGCTTTGGCCCTGTCCAGACCTAGTGTCCGACCTAGTTAAAAATTAGGTTCCAGGGTTTATTTGAGGGCTCAAACGAGATCTAAAAAATATGAAAATTGGCAGACAACTACTTCTAAGGCTCCCCAAGCTCGAGGACTCCTCGGCTTGTACAAAATGGAGCTACAAAAAGGTGAAATGATATTTACAAGGGTTTTTAGTGATAAGAATCACTTTTAAATGGTGTAGGGGTTTGGAAAAAAATAAAGGGTTGCCTTAGTGTTAGATCTGCATGTATGCCCGTATTTGCTTCTTCCCGTATACTGCCAACAGTGCCGATTGTGGCAAAGAGCACATCATAAAAGATTGTCCTAAGAACCCTGTTAACGCTTCAAATGTGACACCGATCAACGTGATAGGTATTCTAAACAATGCAGATGGATCCAACCCTACATACATGCCTATCCAAGCTATAACAAGAGCCCAGGCGCTCTTACAGAACCAACAGCTTAATCAAGAGAAAATAGTCGAAACTAGTGAAGTTGCAAAAGCTAGCAGTAAAAAGACAAAATCTTGGAAAGATTCTAGAGAAAGAATTAAGAGAAAATGGAGTAAAAAGATAACTGAGTTGGAAGGAAGTTTAAAAGAGTCGAGAGCCAAAATCCTAGAATTGACTTCACAGGAGTTGAATCAAGAGAACCCAGCTCAAAAATCAAGATCAGTTTTAGCGGAACTCATACCAGAAAACCTAGACATGATGTTTTGTGCATATCAGGCTAGAATAAAAGAAGGACCTCAAGTAGCTGAAATGAGTAAGAACTACCCATGAGCAGACTTAGAAATAGAGAGGACTAAACTTTGCATGAAGATGGTAGAATTAGCACAAGCTTTGTTCGAAGCCTCTAGATATCTTAATTGGAATAACATGGCAAAACCTGAATTACACTTTCAAGGACTAATGGAGAGGCTAGAATACTTGATAGAAAGCAAAGAGAAAAAGAGTGAGCATAGGAACCCTATTGTCCCAGAGACACAGGAAAGGAATGCACCATCCATGTCTCAAATACCCAATACAGAAAGTCAAGACAACCTATCTTCCATACATAGGTACTCTCATGAATTTTTGAGAGAAATCCAAGAAGAGAAATGGAGAAAAGAACAATGGACCCATCCTCCTATTCATGAAATAGACGACTTGCAGGAACAATTTCCCCAAGACATCCCCTCTATTTACGATGATGTAGAGGAAGAACAACTGAGTGAACACACATATTTTGAATCCAATTCTTTACAAGAATTACCTCAGTTCACAGGACCTTGGGAAGCAAAGTCTATTAGTATGAGAGCACCCACGATAATAGTGAGGAATGAAGAATCAGTGATCCCTAGAAACACGGAAGTGATCAAGACCACTAAAGTACAGTGTAATCTTACTCTAGAGGAGTTGTTAAAGGTTAAACCGGAACTGTGGAAACATGTAGCAAATCAATTCCCTGAGCTTGCTACTACTCCCTCTTAGATAGGATCACAAAAGAAGGTACCAGAGATACCAGTAGAAAAGATCGGAGATGTAAGTGAAGGAGAGGAAGGTAACACTTATCTTCCAATAACCCATCAGGGCTACACCACAAAAGCCATCTTAGATTCAGGAGCCGGAGTAGCCATAGATACCACCGCTTTATGAAAACGTTGGGGTAAGCTAGCACTCAGACCTACCAAGATGAAGCTACAAATGGCTGATGGACACATAGAAAAACCATTAGGCTTATTAGAAGGCATATCTCTCACCACTTGTGGTGTGGAGTTTGAGCATACCTTCGCCATTTGTGACTTTGCGAAAAATCATGCTTATGAGATGATATTGGGACGACCATTCATGCGTCAGTTGCAAATTGTACAAGATTGGGGAACTAATTTGTACTTGCAACATTTAGAGTGACTACTAATGTCAATCTTAAAGACTATTCACATCGAGATCTACCCCCAATACAATGGAATACCATCCATAAGACACCAGTAGAAACAGAATCAGTACACTCTTTGGAGTCAGACCCCTCATGGTTACACGAGGACACTCACTTATGGATGTGTAAAGTCGCAAAACAAGAAGAAGAACGGTTAGAAGCCAGGACCTTAGGTGCAGAACAACATCAAAGAACCCTTCAAGACCCAACTTACGCACCTGTAGTATTTCCAGACGAAGAGTTTGAACCCCATGGTTTGGCAGAAATCCTAGCAACCATGGATGTAGCCATCAATGAAGAACAATGGACACCCCACTGTGACGAGGATGGCTATGACATATCAGTTTTCACGATAGAGCCAATCATGTGTGATTCAGTTTTAGAAGAATGCGAAACGAACACTGATGCATTTGAGGATGCAAGTGACTTTGATTTAGAGTCAATTATTATGGACCCTCCATTTGCATCAGAGGAAGAATATTTCTATGAAGTAGAAACTCACCCTCAGAACCACGAAGAAATTACGAATGAGGTGAGATTAGCCACTCAAGTGACTAGCAAGAGTGAAGGCAAGAAAAGAAAGAAGAAAGAAACCATGTCAGAAGAAGAAGAATCCTTGTTTGAAGTACCCGAGAACTTCAAGAAATATGAAATCGAAGATAGAAGAATAATGGTACGAATGCCTAACAGAAAAGCTGACGTTGGAGAAGTATATGATAACCGAGAGAAAACCAAAAAAATCATAGTAGCCATAGAAGGAGAAGAAGAGAAATGCACCTACATAGGGCATGATTTGACGAAGGAAGAAGAAGAAGAATTAGTTGCCCTATTGCGCGAATATAGAGATGTGTTTGCTTGGAGTTACAAAGATTTGAAAGGAGTAGATCCAGACATATGTTCCCATAGAATCCCTATGACTCCAGATGCAAAACCCACGAAACAGAAACCATACACGTACAATGATAACTACGCTGCGAAGATTAAAGAAGAAATCGATCGTTTGATAGAAGCAGGATTCATTTAAGAAATTGAGCATACCGAATGGGTATCCCCCATTGTGGTTGTGCCCAAGAAGAATGGAAAATTGCATGTGCGTATTAACATTAAAAAAGTTAATGCCGCCACAATTAGAGACAATTATCCTCTTCCTATCACAAAACACTAATTGGAAAGAGTTGCGGGCAAGGAAGTTTACAGCTTTCTTGATGGATTCTCAGGCTATAATCAAGTAGCCATTGCTCCAGAAGACCAACACAAGACGGCTTTTGCCACTGAATGGGGCATATTTGCATTTTGTGTGATGCCATTTGGCTTAACAAATGCACCCGCCACTTTCCAGCGACTCATGTGTCATGTTTTTAAGGAATTCTTACGCAAGAATTTGGAAGTTTATGTAGATGACTTATGTGCACATTCAAATGTAAGACAGACGCATATCCCAGAGTTAAGGCAAGTATTTGACAAATGTCGAGAATATCAGGTTTGTTTGAACCCAGAAAAATGCATTTTCATGGTCAGACAAGGCAAAATTTTAGGACACATTGTGTCAAAGAATGGAATTTCTACAGATGAAGAAAAGGTGAAAGTAATTGCAGAATTACCTAGACCAACTAACGTGAAAGAGGTATAGGCATTTATGGGCCATTGCGGTTATTACAGACGATTCATACACATGTATGCAATCATAGACAAGCCATTGTACTCTCTTTTAACCAAGTTTGAATGGACAGATGAGTGTGAAAATTCATTCAATGAAATTAAAAGACGTTTGTGCTCAACACCTATATTGACAACCCCAGATTGGAGTAAGCCATTCCATGTACATGTGGATGCATCCAACTATGCCATAGGATGTGTGTTAGCACAACCCACGAATGAAGGTAATATAGATCTTCCCATAGCTTACGCGAGCAGATAGTTGAACTCAGCAGAAAGAAATTACACCACTACGGAACGAGAAGGATTAGGAATGATCTACACTGTAAAAAGGTTCAGGCACTATTTGTTGGCAAACAAGTTCAAATTCTTTACAGATCATCAAGCACTGTTGTATTTAGTCAACAAGCCATGTAACACAGGACGATTAATACGTTGGTTTCTATTACTCATGGAGTATGATTTTGAAGTAGTAGTTAGGAAAGGAAAGACACATCTCAGAGCTGACCACCTTTCAAGATTAACCTCAGGAGAAGCTCCTCAAGGAGTAGTGGATGATTTACCAGATGCATATTTGTTTAACCTTGAGATAGCACCAGAATGGGCTAAGCCTATAGTCCCTATTCTAACATATGGACCCAAGAATCATAGGATAAGGATCAAGGAAGGAGAGATTACCAAGTCTCAGAGATACCAAATCATAGCAAGAAGCATATATAAACATGATAATCAAAAGATTCTTGCTTGTTGTGTAGATGAATCAGAACATGCGAATTGGTTGCAATTAGCACACATAGGTGCATTAAAGCAACATCACTCAAAACATCGTACATTGCAGACTCTGCATAGACTAGGAGTATATTGGCCTTCGATGGAAGCAGATGTCTACAAGTTGTGTAAAGAATGCCACGTTTGTTGTGAAAGACCACCGGTAGAACATGCTACATTATATCACGTGTCTCTCACACTAGACTGGAGTGAACCTTTAGTGACGTACTTGAGGACGAACACATTCCCTCAAGGAATGACTTTAGCACGACAACACAGTCTAGAGCAGGAAGCTCAAGACTATTCAAATATTGGCGACAATCTATACAAAAGAGGACGAGATGGATACCTAAGACAATGTGTTCATGAAAGTGATTATTTGAGCATACTAGAGACTGCACACCAAGGTGTTGTAGGAGGTCATTTTGGACCCGATAGGATAATCAAAGCCATCCTCTTTGCAGGACTATGGTGGCCCACTCTTCACATGGATGTGCATACCTATGTAAAGAGATGTGATGTGTGCCAAAGAACTCAGTTTCCTACTCGCAGAGATGAAATGCCATTGAAACCCATGATGGGCGGACGTGCATTTTCTAAGTGGGGTATAGACTTTGTAGGACCCATTAACCCCCCTGCAAAAGGTACACATGCAGAATACATTATTGTTGCGACAGATTATCTCACCAAATGGGTAGAGGCAAAAGCCACGAAAAAGAATGATGCACACACGACTGCAAAATTCTTATTTGAAAATGTCTTTACGAGATATGGATTGCCTATAGAGTTAGTGAGCGATCGAGGAACTCACTTTTTAAACCAAGTCATTGAATATTTGTTACAGGATTTTATGGTGATTCACAAGAAATCCGCACCATATCATCCTCAGGCCAATGGTCAGGCTGAAAGCACTAACAAGGTCCTTTGTAATGTACTGACGAAACTCGTGAACAACAAACGTTCAGATTGGGACAAACAGTTACACCACGCTATTTGGGCATATCGAGTGGCCTACAAGACCGTACTCAACGCAACTCCCTTTCAAATGGTTTTTGTTCAGAATGTTGTGCTTCCTTGGGACTTCTTGATACCGACCCTTAAGGTTGCACAAGAACATCAGTGGACCGGCCATGAATTATCAGCAAGAATAATGGACTTGGAACAATTAGGAGAAACCAGGCTAAAAGCAGCAGCAGGAATATACGCGGCAAAGAAGTGACAGAAAGCATATTTTGATGCACATGTGAAAGATAAAGGCTTGAAAGAAGGAGATTTAGTTCTAGTATATACGCTGAAGCAACACACACGGAAGTAAGAAAAGCGAGGATGATCATTAACAGACTCTTGACAAGTGGAGCAGTATAATTAGCCACTTTAGAAGGAGATATAATGCCTAATTATATTAGTGGCTATAGAGTCAGGTTATTCCAAGAACCTCTTACTGAGGATATGCTTAGACGACTCACGTTGGCAAAGAAGCATAAGGAGGAAGAAAATAGAATACGACCTGAAGCTCATGCAGAAGCTATAGAACACATTAAGCGCATGAAGTTAAGAAGACAAGGACTAGGGAGAGAACATTATAATCATCTGGAAACATCACCCAGATATCCCATGGCCATGTGTCAAGTAAAGTCAACCACTCATCCTAGCATAGTGGACAGGAGACCATTCATTACAGTCAGGCTAGAGCACGACAACCCTTGCCAAGAGCTCAGGGCTTTAATTGATTCAGGTGCTGCGACTAGTGCGATTAGATGGTCCCACTATAAGGATTCAGGAATAGAAATGCAGCCAATTGAGGCATACCTCATAGGGCTAGGAGGCATGGAAACCCCTTGCATGGGTGAGGTGAATCTTCCTATCCTCATAAACGAAGTGACCTTGACTGTAAAGTTACTAGTGTGCCATGACGACGACCTAAGAGAACCCCTAATCCTTGGCCAAGATTGGCTATACGATCACTCAGTGGACCTAAATCTTAGACAAGGCTCCTTGCAGATTGGAACCTTAGATCAGAAGCGAGTGATACCGCTTGACTTCCCTAATGGCATTCCGACTGAGGTTTGTAGCCCTAGACCCTATGAAATGCATGCGACGGAAGACCGGAAGATCTTTGGTCAGATCAGTCACGTTACGTCTACACCAACCCATGCGGGCTTGGCGATGGACAATTGTCAATCTAAAGGACGTCAGGAGATTTTCCCTTGGGCTTCCTGCAAATTAGAAGGGGCAATTACCCAATCGCTTGGTCAAATGGACGCAATCAGCGGTTAGGTGGGTTACATCAGCGGACACATGGGCAAAACACCCTGCGGTGCCCATCCTTCCACACTTACTGCAGACTGGCCTAGATTAAAAGTAAAAAACGGAGCACTTCCTAATGGGCAGGTTTTGCAAGTGTTGGACCTCCCTTCTTTTCCAAAGCAGAGTGTCAATCCGACCGCTCAACCTCAACCACAAAGGAGTCAACCACTACGAAGGAACCCAGACCGACGACAACATCAGATGACACAAGGAAGAAAGCTGCAGTGTCAGCATCACAAAGCAAGCGGCGCAAGAAAAATATGGGTGCCAAAAGAATAAAAAGCACCGACTGATTTCAACAACGCAGACAGTGATAAGAAGAAGTCAAGGCAGAAGCAACATCAGTATCCAACATCCCCTCGACCTTCTTCTACAAGTTCGAACATTCGACAAATTTGGATCGCCAAGAAGTACCTAACGAATCGACCCACACCCACGCAAATTTGGGTACCCAAACCATGTACTATAGCTCAACCCTCAAGCCATGTAAAATATACCCCTCGGAAATCTTTCCAACCCTCCATACCACCAAATCCGATATCATCTTTTGTCCCTCCGCAGAGACCTATCACCCGATCACAAACTCTTAGGAAATGGATACCGAAACGTATCCAGACGCCTTCTACGACTCCCTTGTCTAACATAACTACCACCCCGACTAATCTACAACCTTGTAATAACTCATTCATGACTGAACCCTGTATAAATCCACACACTATAACCCAACATCACCTGTAATAACATCTCATCAAAGAACTGCATGCAATATCTGAAAACATATAGGTGTCTAGAGACCTTCACTAGTTCTGCAAGAAGCATTGCATCAATCGCATCACAACAATTGGCTACACGGGTTACACATCGGCTATGGAAAGGGATTGCAGTCTCACCTTAATGGGATCATAATTAATTTCCATGCTAATGTGCTAATCTTTTGTAGCAGATCTTTTCCATTAGCACGACAATCATCATGCAAACCGAAGAAGGACCATCAGAAGTAGGCCCCAGTGCACCTGTAGCACCTATCGGTATTTTACTCGCAGAGTCCCATCCGACGGCTCCACCGCCAGAATTTCAAGGTTTCCCAGGACCCATGCCTATTGACGACCCTCCTCGAGGCTATACTGAGAAGATTCATCACAATTCTCATTGGTTTCAAGGGCTAGAAGGACCATTGGCGGATGCTGAGTTTATATTTGAGGCTAATTTGACTTTTGATGATTGTACATGGGGAAAATATCAGTTCTTCTCAAGAGAGTTCGAAGGGCTACAGAATACACAAGACTTAACACATGTTTGGGCAAGAGCCAGCTTCACAGAGTATTTCAGTGACCCTTTGCCTAAACCTGACTTCTACAGATGCTATTACTTAATCACCACTTTGATAGCTTTGGAGAATAAGGACCTGCCAGGCACCTTCATCCTGCCATCCTTAGTGAACGATCCACCATATAAAAGGTTTTACCTTTCTAAAGATTTGATTCAAGCTGCCATCAAGATTCATGGAACCCACACGCCCACAGAGCGAGAAAGGTTAGTTCCAGACCCTATGAAATGTGGGGACGTCACCAAGTGGGAGGAGATTTTAGCGATCACACCTGAGCTTTCAAAACCACTGCGGATATGTATGCAGCATTTTGCTTTCCCCGCTGAGGACAGATTCACAATGCCTCACAAACGAATATGGGTTGGTTTGTATTTATCATGTACGGGACCCCAGACAGTTGATCTAGCTAGCTGGATCATTGATCAGATGTATTTAGCACAACACAGATGGGAAAGAAAGAAGGTCATCAATGGATGTTGCACCCTCACGCGCATTGTATATATGTGTTTGGCCTACGATTTACCTATCAAGCGAGCAATGACATGTGAGGAGCTGAAAGCATTTGAAGGAACCACAAAGAAAGCTAGGAAGACTAGCAAAGGAAGAGCAGGGAAGCGAATGAGAGGAACTATCCCCTGCCTTCAAGTGCTAGAATCACCCTCACCACAACCATCTCCAGAGCAGTCTCCGACAGAAGCCACTCCCACAGTACAACCTATTCGTATACGATTATCAAGACCAGTTGTAACGGAGGGCACTACCAGCACAGTTGCTCCTCAAGCGCCACAGTCCCGGGACCTACCACCACTACAACAGAAGTTCCCACCACTATTGGTGCGGAAGCTTTCTCTTTCCCGATACCCCATTTAAAAACAAAACAAGAAGGCACCACATTTGATTTTGAGATGCAGGACGTATTTTCAAGTGAATTTCAATTTTCAGAAGGCTAGATCTTCTCTCAGGAATATGAAAGGCCCAACTACCCTACCACACCCCGAGATCAACCACAAGGACAAATCGTATCGAGCTCAGATGACGAAAGAACAGCAACAGATGACGACGAAGGAGATGATGAAGCCAGCCAGGGTACACATGACTCCCAAGAACATGTACAAACAGATGAACAAGGACAGCAAATGGACACCCAGGGTGATACCAGTATGCATGAAGACGAGACCTTTGAAGCTGCAGCTTATACAATAGCCATAAAAAAAATATATCGTACTATGGAAAAAGTTTGGGCACGCAAGAAGTTGACTGACGAAGAAAGCCAAACATTCATTGAACAAGAACTCATCTCAGGAGGGTTCGAAGAAGTCTACATCAGAGGTTTCAGAGAGCTTGTCAAATCAGTCAGACCTACCGAAGCCTTAAGATATTTACAGAGGAAACCATTACCGCAGTATGACCCCCGACGCGTATGGCTATTATCAAAACCGGGCGAATACATTCGTGTCCCAACAGGAGCACAATCTTCAGAACAGGCCAGGGAAGCACGTCTTGTCCCTGAAGGCTCTTTGGCAGAAGAAGCCATCCTCGTAGATTCCCCACCCCGTGCTACTACTGTACATACTCTCTATGCTTCTCACCTTCACTCTCACTTCATCTCACATTCACGATCTTCATATCACTCCTATCTCTTCCGCAGATTGACATTAAGGAGGTGGAGCTTCTTAACGTGGTTCTCACCATTGTGCTAGAGCAACAGAAGTACATAATTATGAGTGTGAAAACATATGCATGACAAAGGCAAGTCATAATGCATGTGTATGTTTATGAGAATTAAAGCATTTGCATGAACATATGCATGTGTATGAAAATGTTATATGTACATGTGAATTATGTCTTTTAAGTTTATTGGTGATTCATGTAACTTTACTTATACCCTAATGTTTTTTTTCAGTGACAAACATTGATCAAGTAAAGAGCAATCAAAGTATAGAAGATCAAGATTGAAAGACTGAAGAATTCCATTCAACTTATAGCTTTCTTTTAGTCATTTGTATTAGCCATATTATCTTATATTTGTATTAGAGAAATTGATTCTTTAGCTTTAGCAAAACTCATTTGTCATAATCAGATATAGCATTGATATTTATTCACTTTAATCATATTTTATTTATTATTTTTGATGTCTTCTGCATTTTCTGATGAGTGCAAAAGAAATGAAACTAGGAACATATCTGAAAAAAATAGTTTTGAAGAAAACACTATAGAAGAAATAATTAAAGATAAGATTACTGAAGAGACATTAATTTCTCCTTTATATAACCATTGCTTAACTAATTTATAACTCTATTTTCCATAGTACCGCCATAATTCCCTGAATATCAAACTAATGAGAATTTTCTACCACCTGTAAATAGACCTGATCACCCTAACCCAACTGAAAATGAAGTAGAAGAAACTATTAAAGAACGTTTATATGAAGAAGCATTAGTTTTACAGTCTTACCAAGATGTTGTTGCTAAATATAGAGGTGCGCATCCTTACGGTCCATAGTTGCATAAACTATTAAAGATTTTGTTTCTAAATTGACTTTAATTTCCATTAAATAGGTAATTAAAATTAATTGTTTCATCAAAAATTCCTTTTCTTCATGTACTTGAGTTAGCTCCAGACACCCAGCTTGTGCTAACCGATCTGGCGGATGACCCAATCCATCATCCGAGCATCTCCACAACCCGACATTGGTGAACCCGACGTGAACCATCGGCTTGCGACTCAGAAAGATATTTCCAGTTTGCATTGCATACGCATTCATACGATTCTACAATTGGTGCAGCAACGTCTTCATCCTTGGAAGTGATGGCTATCTCGTGATAACTTGCAATCTTCTGGGTGTCGAGGGCTGGTTTGTAGATCTGAGCACCTCCACGAAGATTGGCAAGTAGGCGATGCTCCTCTTGCCACCCCTCTCATCAACAATTGAAGAACGAAATGTTTGCACTCATATTAGCAAAAGATGTATTTAGGATTTGATTAAAAGACAATAAATGTATTAAAATTCACGGAGCACTATTTTGAGCCTCTTCTTTGAGCCGTTGGTATAATTTCTTTTACTCTCAAATTCTTGGGTTAACAGTGCAAAATTTTGTTTAAGGGAAAAATTTTGGTTTAAATGTAAATCATAGGTTTGATTGCAAAACATTGTTGTTATTACAAACATTAAAACTAGACTCTAATGGAATTTAAGAATTAGTAGTTGAGCATAAAGAAAGAGTAAAGAAAGAAGTTCAAGATATTGTTAGGATTGTTCAAGCTAAAACAAATCAAAATACAAAAATGGATGAACTATTTAAAAATATGATGCATGAGACACAGGGCCAGAAAGTAGTTGAAACTTTATTAAAAGATAAAGGGAAGTTCACTGATATGAATGTCACAAATTACTTAGACACATTTGAGGAATTAACCAAGCTTCATGGCTTGCTTGAGACAAAATGGAAATCATATCTAGGTAGACTTGCCATAGGTATGCTTAAGGCTATTATGGAACTACATGAAAATCATGAATGGGATGAGTTCAGAAAGGAGTTACATAAGGAATTTTACCTAGAGGACTATAGTCAACATAGTAGAGAGGGATCCATGAAATGGTTTAGTTCCCCTAAGCCTCATGTTTCTTTAACTCAACTCCATAGCGAGTTTATGAAAAGATTTTCCCAATTACTAGAAGAGGATAAGGTTGCCCTTACCCCAGATATAGTTTTATATTTCCTTAAGATCTTTACCCTAGATAATAGGGTAGAGGTTGAACATAGACTTGAAGAACCGGGTAAAAAATATGGACTTACAGATGACTGGGGCATTGTGAAAACAGTGGTTGAGGAAATTGCTCACATGAAGCAACACCAAACACTTCTTTATGATTCGATGCCTCAACCATCTTCCAGTTTCCCTCCTACTCATGCAACTAGGGATACACATATAGCCTCAAAAGTTGAGCCAACAACATCCACATCTAAAGTTCCAACTAAGTTACAATTTGAGATTTTATTTAACAAGTTGGACAACAGGTGCATTCATGTGAGAGCATATGCATGAGAGTGCAAGTGCATATTAAAATGTGCATTAGTGTATGCAAGGCTAGTATATATGGGTATGAATGAATGAATGGTTAGCATATGTTTGAATATATGTTAGTATGCTTGAATGATAAATGTGAATGTGCAAATGAGCATGTAAGCATGTGTTGTTACACTTATGTGTTCCTCGAGTAGCTGTGATGTGAACCTTTTCCCTATACATGGGAACTTTTTACTCTAGTGCTGGCTAGAGGTTTTTTCCCCATGTTACCACATACTTGATACTCTCATATGTGGTGGTACTTTGTACTTAGGGATATTATTCAGCTCTTACTTCACTTCAGTTTTATCGTCAATAGAGAGAGTTATTCCAGCCATCGTCTTCTCCGTGTGTCTTGCTGCGTTTGTCCTGTTTATGTCTGCTTCTCGTGTGTCTCTTGCACTTCTACACACACCCAACAATGTTATCAGAGTAGGTTCATCTTCTTCTCAAGTTTCGGTTTTTCGCATCACGACGCACGTGCACTTTAACAGTGCAAATCGACTTTAGAGCATAGAACTGTCGATTTCAGCAGCCAGGAAACATTTCCAGCACGTATGCTGCTGTTTTACCCCCATTTCAAAGCCATTCATGCAGTCAGAATCGCCATCAGAGTTGCAAAACTATCCGATGTGGTCTTACATGATGAAGCATGTTCTTGTTGCAAAACAAGTTTGGAACATAGTGGCAGATGTAGATCGAAGACCGACAGGTGCTTCTACTTCACAGTCTACTGTCACAGATGGAGCTTCGTCTTCGAGTACAATGGTTTCTCCTTCTCCACCTACACAAGAGCAGCTTAGATGGGATGGAAAAGATGCTCAAGGTCATGCTTTGATTGCGCTTTTAGTGAAGCGTCATATAGTTCCACACATTCGGTCATGTTCTACATCGAGACGGGCATGGGACACTCTTGCTTCTTTGTATGCCGTGCATAATGAAGCACGTGTTGCATACTTGAGGAAGCAACTTGAGGATGTATGTATCGCTGAAAATGAGTTGGTGGATGTGTATGTGACACGCATCAAGGATTTGAAAGAGTAATTGGCAAACATAGATGAGATCATTCCGGATGCATCACTCATTTCTACATTGTTGAAAGGATTACCAGAATCTTTTCAAAGCTTTGCTACTACATTCGGTTTGGTTCCAAAAGGAAATCCTAATATGTATGCATTTGATGTTTGCAAGAAGAGCAACCTAGAGTGAATAGGAGTGGTTTGATTGAGGGAACGCAAGCACTTGCTATCTCACAAAAGGGGAAAAACAAGTATGGTTCAGCTTCGGGTTCATCAAAACCAAAGCCTCAAGCTTCCTCTTCCACTCAGTCCTCTAATGATGGTGATTTGCAAAAGAAGAAGAGATGAAAATATTGCCGAAAGGCTCGTCATACTATTGATGAGTGTAGAAAGCTTGCTAAACACAATGAAAAGAAGAAGGAATCGGGCATGTCTATTGCTGAAAATTCAGCAAATGCAAAGAATGATGAAGCTAACTTGGCTCAAGATTTTTGGGCATGTGTCACTCTAGAACAATGGTGAGTACCAACGTGAGGAGATACACCTCATAAATGTCAATCCGTGGAGACGTGAGGACCAGTATGAAGACCGTGAGCAAGTGATGGCACAAGTGCGTGAGTGAAAGCACACAAGCATGCACACACATACACAAACACACGCGCACAAGGTAAGAGCAAAGAGTGGAACAATGGAAAGCTTCGATTAGAAAAGAGATCTCTTACAAAGCTGAAATCTACAACAAGCTAACCCCAAAAATGAGCTCTCCAGCCCTTTTTATAGTTTTTTGAGAGCTTTTGGCTCTGTCCAGACCTAGTGTTCGGCCTAGTTAAAAATTAGGTTCCAAGGCTTATTCTCAAACGGAGTCTAAAAATTATGAAAATTGGTAGGATGATAGTTCTAATACTCCTCAAGCTCGAGGACCTTGGTTTGAACAAAATGGAGTTAGAAAAATGGAAAATGGTATTTACAATGGTTTTTAGTGATAAAAATCACTATTTTTATAGGGATTTCTTCTTAAAATTTGACAGGTGCTTCTTGGAGCTCCCTACTTGCTCCTCCTTCTTGTGTGTCCACTTCCTTGATGTGCTTCCATGCTTTGTTCCATGTTTTGTCCTTGACCTTGAGCTTCAACGCTCCACCCCCTCTTGAGTCTCTCGTCCCTGACAGACCCTTGTTGTAGTGGTTGTTCGGTGTAGTACTTTGAGAGATAGAGTTCCTCGAGTCTCCACCAGAGCGGTCTGTCTTTCACATGTCGTAGGGTTGCTGGACCCATTCTTCATGTTTAGTCCCTCTATATATACTTCTTCCTTGATTCCAGCATGAGAGTGTATTGTTAAGCTCTCAAAAATTGTGAGCTGCTCCAAATAGGTTATCACAGTTGATTGTGAGTAGCTCTTGGAGGCGGATGGATTCCTTGCTCTTGTTGTTGTCATCTTGATGTCCTCTGGTTCTTCCAAAGATGGCTTTCATAGTTTTCATGCCAAGTACTTGTAACCCATAATGGATGATGGGTCAGTGCATTAGTGCATGGCTTGAACAAAATATGTGCCTTGTGCATGGCCTTGTAATGTGGCCCTGTGCATGCATACTTGGGAAATGCATTGGAAGAAATGTGGTGCAAGAAGTTTGGTCTTGAGCGAAGTGCTCAAGGGTATGCCGGTGAAGAGGTTTCCTAATCTACCATGGTTATAGTGTTATTACAGTAGGAAATTTTTACCATGGTGAAGGGTCCATGGATCTTCACACGTCGTGTTGTACTCCCATCATGTTGATTGACCGTTGTCTTGTCTTGCTTGTTGACGGAGGTCCTTGTTGATGGTTCACATAAGAAATTCTTTAGGCATATAGTCATGTCTCCTCACTTTGCCTTTTTTGCTTCCTCTTTTTTCTATTTTTCTTTCTTTCTCGTTTTTTTTCTTTTGGGAACAATGGCATAAAACAAGAAGAAAGGTGTTAGCATCAATAAAATATTTTACATATGTCAGATGTGTCGCAAGTGTCACAAGGAAGAAGATAAGGAAGAGAGCTCACACACACACTCTCACTCTCAAGGAGAAGCACACACACAGATTGAGGCAAGGAAGTATGATCTTCTTCTTCTTCTTCTTCTTCTATTACATAAAAGGAATGTACAAGAATGACCTAAAAACAAGAATACAATAAGTGCAATATATAAACCTAATGTCCGCGAATGAGTGAGCTGGCAAGAAACAAATGTGCCATCACTCTCGGTAGATAAATCTAATAAAGCTCAATGAATTATCCCTGGCATATACCGGCGTGACGAATATACATGTCAGAGAAACAAAAAACTGGTACGTGTCATCCTCGATGATCACATGTTGAGCTTGATATCTCAACACTCCCCCTCAAGCTCAATGCCATATCCTATAATCCAAGCATCTCCTGAAACTTCTTCAACTTCTCAACTCCAAGTGCTTTGGTGAAAATATCAACAACCTGCTCATCTGTTCTCACATAAACAAGATCAATATCACCTGCTAATACCTTCTCTCTGATGAAGTGATTATGTACCTCGATATGCTTTGTTCTTGAAGGGTTTTTGTGTGCAAGAACAAGAGGAAGAAGGAGGAGATGGAGGGAGAGAGAAGAGAGGAGAGACGCGCGGACATGCGTGGGAGCCTTGAAACCCACATAATGATCTCTCTTGAGGCAATACTCTATATATGATGTATATATATATGAATATGGGGGTAAGGTCACATGACCCTTACATCCCCAACAATCTCCCACTTAAGGGTCAATGTGACCATAAGTGGTAAAATATACAAAGAATGATGTAGGACTATACACTAATGTACAAGAAGAGTCCGGATCTCTACCCATACCAGATCAGCCTACACCAACTGCCTCGAACAAGGTGTATCCATGCACCTCAAACTGCTCTAGACTCATATCGATAAGAGTCGAGCTCACATATGACTGATGCAAGAACTGATGAAGTTCCTGCAAAGCTCCCACTCGCTCTATGCCTACGTCAATCATCGAACGACTGACAACTCCAAGTGCAAATGCTCCAATAGCAACTGCAATGTCTGGTCTCGAGCATAACAACTCGTAGATCAGACTCCCGAATGCTGACGAAACATGTGCTATCCTGGCTAACCTAAGTATGTCAGCCATGCCTGTATCCAAGGCATCCAAAGCACCATCATCAAGACTAACATGTCCTGATATATCTATGTCAACATCTGGCATGAGCGAATCCAAGAATGACTGCATAACTGCTGACTCCTCAACATCCAAATCAGCCATCCTCTCAACCAAGGATGTATCTAGTTGTGCATCCTGAGAGCTAATATGCTCTACCATACACTATGTACCATAAGAGCAATCCTGCTCTACCACACCAAGTGTATGATCATGCTCCACATGAGCTAACTACACAACATCAACACCAAGGTCAAACTCATGATCACACTCTAAATGAGTATCATCACAATGCTCTACATGAGCATCCACATCATGCTCTAAAGCATCCAACTAATCATCCAAAGTATGCTCCATATGAGCATCCATATGATCAACCAAACCATGCTCTATATAAGCATCATGAGCATCGAAAACATGCTCTACATGTGCATCCATCTGAGCATCTGAATCCTGCCATACATGTGCATCATGAATGTCAATAGACCTATCTGTAGGTAGATAAAATGAGACATGACGAGTCTCACATCGCACATAAGGCTGAACTCCCACTGAGACGAGACTGTCTCTCACATGAAGTACCTGTAGTGGATACATGTGCCCAATCCTAGCACCTCTGACAAGCATAAGCTGTCCCAACTGCAACTGAAAATGATGCTCACCAAGGAATGCATAACATCTACTCTCCTGTAACTGGCTAACTGAAATCAAGCTCATATGGAATGAAGGCACATAGCGTACATGTCTGAGCATAAGTGATGCTCCACTAGGTAGCATAAGGCATACATCTCCTACAACCTCAATGTCATATGTCGTACCATCAGGCAACTGCACACATCCACGACTCTCACCTGAGAATCGACAAAACCACTCACGATGTGGACTAACATGAAAACTGGCTAATGCATCAAGCAACCAAGCCATATGTGTGGTATCTAATGAACAAGAGGAATCATGAGATGAACCATAGGAGAAAGTGATATCACCATTATTGGCATAATCAACTGCCATCTCCTGAAACTAGTACCTGATCTACATCACGTGCATGTCTCTGACGTCGTCGTCGCATCCGCCTGAAGCAACGTCGTCGAATAAGGCCCTCATGACCACAATGCCAATATCGAAGTCGTCGATGTGATCTATGTCTCACATGAGTCAATGGACTCGTATACATATCATGTAGTCTCTGCCATAATGCACTACTCGTCTCCTCATACATAACAGACTCATATATAGAATCCACAAGCTGTAACCGGATAGTGGAGCTGGCCAATGCATCCATATCCATCCATACATGGTCGGGCATGTCACGAGGCCTCTGTGCATCTCTATGCACATACATGTGTAACCCTGCACGAACCAATATATGCCACATCTGAGCTTTCCATCTCGGAAAGTCAGTGCCATCAAATCGAGAAGACACCATGCTGGCAATCCAAGAGACTAGCAATGTAACAAGAGACTAGAAACAATACTCTATCACCAATAAGATGACACCTGCATATCCATATGCATAACTCACATCACAAATGTCTCGATGGAGAAGGAACCATGTGAACCACTTGTCACATAACCATGCATCTAGCATGCACATAAAACCATGAGCATAAGCCAGCTCACCATGTCTCCAAACTGATCAAGTAGATGTGAAAGAATCCTGGGAAAAATTCGACAGAGTATCCCTTGTAAACTGAGCAATCAAACAAGATAACCAATAACCAAAGAACAATAAGTAACCTTGTCACCACCTGTCACTGATCCAACCAAAGATAATGGCAACTACATGTGCCAAAAAAATGACAGGAATACATTCCAATATAATGGTGATGCACCTCCCACTCAAGAATGAATCCTGCAAGATGGTCCAACCTATCACAAATAACATGTGACCAAATCCAAATGAATGGAGATAAACAATGATCCAAAGTTATCGCACAAGCTTCAAGATCCACTAGAGCTCCTTTCTAGCATAAAAGCCGATGAAATTTTGGCAGCATCTCCTCTGTAAAATGGACTCTAGAACCAAAATAACCATGTGGGAATCACCATCCACATATGCCAAGAATCACACTGGCAAATAGATATCAATCAATGGCCAAATGCTAATAATGGTGACAAACAAATGTGTAACTGAGGCTCCAATTTGGATCACGTATCTGCAAAGAAAACAAAGATACAAGTACCAAACAAGATCCAATCAATCTCTCATAAAATGTGTGCAATCAACAAATAAATCCATAACCAAGTGGCATAAGCAAGATATAGACCCCAATATCACTATACATCCATGATCGAACTCATGATGACATAAACCTCAAAAAGAGTATACCACAATGTCATCTTACATGCCAAACACGTGACAAGATCATGCTCTACTCTCATATGGAAGAGCTACCACAATGATCATACATGTACAATGCTTTGAAGCTCTGAAAATAAGAGCCTGCACACCAAAATTCTCTCTCGAAGAAGTTCCAAAGCAAATTCAACCTCCAAGTGCAATTAGGGTTTTTATAGTGAAGATGTGCTGATCTGTGTTTTGCTATTTCAAAGGTGATAACCTCTGAATCTGAACTTTTGCTCTACAGAAAACTTCAAGATATGAGTCTTGGCTACGTAACGAGATAAAGAACACCTCAATCAGAGGTGCATAGCTCAAGATATGCACAAAACAAGCACCTGCTGTCAATTTCACTTTCACTTGCAACAGTACTGCTCTGTATTCTGCAATTTCGGCAACCTAAAACTCAGAATTTGGATCTGAGTTCTTCTACAAAGTTGTAGCTATCTTTACGCACAACAAGTTGAGTCATCGAATTCCGAGCTGTAGAACTCAAGTTATGATCTAAAAACTAAACTGCTGTCCTACTAAATGTAGATTCGCCTTCTACAACAGTCTGCATTTTTCAAATTTTTGGCACTCTGCGCCCTTCTGTGAAGTTGTAGCCCTCTATGTTAGCTATGCACAGAACTTTAAAATGAATCAATCCGATCTTTCTAGCTCGAGTTATGACCGAAATACTAAACTGCTATCAAGATATGCCGACCTGCACTTCTACCTCTTCTCACCTAAGCTTCCATTGAAGCTTCTTGCACACCAGCCTTCAACATGCTCTGATACCAATGAATGGTTTTGGTGTGCAAGAACAAGAGGAAGAAGGAGGAGATGGAGGGAGAGAGAAGAGAGGAGAGACGTGCGGACATGCGTGGGAGCCTCGAAACCCACATAATGATCTCTCTTGAGGCAATACTCTATATATGATGTATATATATGAATATGGGGGTAAGGTCACATGACCCTTACATCCCCAACAGTTCTAGCATGGAAAACAGGGTTCCGTGCTAATTGTATGCTGCTAAGATTGTCACAATAGATAGTGATAGGATTTGCACTTCCACACCTAAATCTGCAAGTAACATCTCCAGCCATGATGCCTCACATGCTGCCATTGCAGCACCTCTATACTCAGCCTCTGTACTCGACAAAGCAATAATGGGTTGTTTCTTACTGCTCCATGTAATAGCTGCACCTCCAAGTGAGAAAAGAAAGCCACTAGTAGATCTTCTATCTCGAGTACTACCAGCCCAATCTGCATCGGTGTATCCATGAACTTGCAAATCTACACCAGCTTCATAAAACAATGCATAATCCAAAGTAGCACTCACATAACATAGAGTGTGCCTCAAAGCATCCAAATGTGGCATCCTGGGAACCTGCATAAACTGACTTTCAAGTCCAACGGTATAGCTTAAATCAGGCCTTGTTATTGTAAGATATATAAGACTTCCCACAATTTTCCTGTACATAGTAGCATTTTTCAATGCTTCACCTGATGTAGTATCCAACTTCAAATTCTAATCTAATGGCATAGAAATTGGATTACAACCAACCATACCATACTTTTGCAGCATATTCAAGGCATATTGCCTTTGCGACATCCATATACCTATTTCTGTATGTATAAACTCAATGCCCAAGAAATAGTGCAGCACACCAAGATCTTTCATGTCAAATTCCTTCATAAGAAGTTGCTTTACCTCTTTGATGCTTTCTTCATTATTGCCACCTACAATCAAGTCATCAACATAAATGGCCACAATCGTGATGCCATCATCAGCCTTCCTTGCATATAGTGAATGATCTGCATCACACATAGAAAACCCAATGCTGGTTAAGTAATCATCAATCCTTGCATGCCAGGCACGCGGAGCCTGCTTCAGTCGATACAAAGCCTTTTGCAACCTGCAAACATATTCTGGATGCTTTGAATCTTCATATCCTTGTGGCTGGTCCATATATACTTCTTCCTGTAACTCACCATGTAGGAAAGCATTCTTCACATCCATCTGATGTAAAGTCCATCCTTTTGCTGTAGCTAATGCAACAAGTGTCCTAATAGTAGACATTTAAGCTACAGGGCTGAATGTTTCCTCATAATCAATGCCATATGTCTGTGCATATCCTTTAGCTACCAATCATGCTTTATACCTGCTTATGCTACCATCAGCATGATGCTTTACCTTGTAAACCCATTTACAGCCTATCGGTTTCTTTCCTTGCGGCAATGGAACCAGCTTCCTTGTATCATTTCCATAAAGTGCAACCATCTCCTCATCCATAGCTTTTTCCCAATCTGCAATTCCAATTGCATATTCAAAGCAAGAAGGTTCACCATCTTGTATTACCTTTGTCATGTAGGCACAATGACAAGCCATGTAACTATCATATGTCAATCGTTGCACTGAATTCCGCATCCTCCCAGATCTTCTTGGTCTTGGGTCATTTCTCCTTGTATTATCTACATGTGCCCTTCTTACTCCTAGAGTCTTCACAGAGGGCAATCCAAGTTCCTCATCAAGACTCTTTTTTGAACCACTTGAATCTCCATCAACATCTTCAAAACCTGCACATGTTTTACTACCATTAGAAAGCTTTTCTTTACCTTTCCTGGATGTATTTGATGAACTTTCTCGACTGAAACTTCCACATAACCTTCCACTCCATGGATTTGAGTTGGAACTATTTCTTGGTGATGCATCCGGTCCACTCAATACTTGAGATTCTGCACTTGATTTTTCAGCATTTTCTTTGTCATTTGGTTCAAGATTCAGTCCTTCTTTGGCATTTGCATAGAAGCTTGACATTTCATAAAATACCACATCTCTGCTCACCTTCACCTGTTGTGTGAGTGGGTTATAACATTTGTACCGTTTTTGCTCAAGGGAGTATCCAATGAAGACACATTTTTCTGCTTTCAGATCAAGCTTCGTCCTCAACTCATCTGGAACACATACATATGCAATACAACAAAAGACTTTCATATGTGACAAGTTTGTATTTTTACCTGTAAACTTCTCTTCAGGTGTAACTTGATATACAATAGCAGTCAAAGTTCTGTTCATGATGTATACAACAGTATGCACAGCTTCTGCCCAATAACAATGAGGCATATTCTTCTCAGCCATTAAGGCTCTTGCTATTTCTGCAATATGTCTATTTTTGCGTTCAGCAATGCCATTCTGTTGTGGTGTGTACCTGCATGAAAACTGACGCTGAATTCCATGATTTTTTAGAAAACTGCTGAACTCATTTGACATGTATTCACCTCCTCCATCAGATCTTAATGTCTGAATGTACTTCCCTGTCTGCTTTTCCACCATAACTTTAAATTTCTGGAAGTGAGTGAACACCTCGCTCTTCTCTTTCATGAAATATACCCATACTTTGCGTGTATGGTCATCAATAAATGTAACATAAAACCTGCAACCGCCCATAGATGTGGTCTTTGCTGGACCCCAAACATCTGTATGTACTACTTCTAGTACATTCTCACTAACATGCTTGTCATGTGAAATGAAGCTCTTGATTGTTTACCAAATTGACATGCTGCACATACCTTTTGCATTTCTGCAACTTTGAAATTTGGTAGTCCATGAACAATCTCCTTTGACTGCATCAGTTTCAGCCTTTGCAGATTTGCGTGTCCAATTTGTTTGTGCCAGATCTCTATATCAGCAATAACTCCTACACCTTTTGCAAACATGGCTGCATTCATTTCAGGAATCTTCACATTTAAGGTGAACATCCTACCAACTTTGTTTCCTTTGGCAATTAATCATCCATCCTGTTTGTACTCCTCTACATATAATCCATCAACATTGAACCTGACTTGTAATCCCTGGTCAACCATTTGTCCAACAGAAACTAGATTCTTTGTTATATTTGGAACATGCAGCACATCAGCAAGATGTTTTACCTTTCCATCATCCATAGATAGTGCTATGTTTCTTGTATGCTCAATAGGATGTGATGTGTCATCACCTATTTCAACATATCTAAGAACTGGAAATTTATGCAAAGTACTAAACCATTTCGCATGACTAGTCATGTGATTTGAAGCACCTGAATCAACATACCAGACATTATCATTCGATTTTGAAACACCAGAAGACATCGTATTCATCATGTGATGTTGAACCATAAACAGCTTCTCAGAATCATCTGCACTTGTGGATGCATAGTTGTTTTGTTGCCTTCTGTTATTTTGATTCTTCAACCTGCAATCACGTTCAAAGTGTCCAGGTTTACTACAATTCCAACATCCTTTACTATCATTACCTGAGTCATTTCTTTGGAAATTTCTGCGACCTCTTTGGCTCCCCTGCCTCAAAACTGTCCTCTTCCTCCTGCATGATTCTGTTGTTGACCTTGGTCTTGGTTACTGTTTCCTCTTCCAAAACCTCTACCTCTACCTCTTCCTCTGCCAGAGTAGAATACCTGCTGAGAACTAGGCTTTCCTTGGGAGTTTGAATCCTCACCAAGTTTCTTTTCTTCAATAATAGGCATGGATACCAAATCAGCAAAATTCATAATATTTTCCCTAGTCTGTATAGAAGTTCTGAACTGCTTATATGCAGCTCCTAAACCACGAAGGCACACTTCCACCTTATCATCATCATCTACATTCACACCAATAGATGCAAGTGACTCACATATGCTTTTGATTTTCAGAGTGTAGTCACTTACCGACATGCTCTTTTTCTTCAATGTATGCAGCTCGTTCTTGAGTTGCAATTTTCGTGCCTTTGTATTGGTCTTGTACAATGTGACCAAACTGTTCCAAGCCTCTTTCGGAGTCTTGGCATCCTGTATGTGCCCAATCATGCTATCATGTATGCTAACAGATAGCCAATACATTACCTTTCGGGCTCCTTGATTCCATTCCTCATATGCTCTTATCTGTTCTACAGTTCGATTCCGCTCTGGTAACTGCAGAGCATTTTTGCTCTCTCCTTCGATGTACTTCCAGTAGCCTTTTCCCATCAGGAAATTCATCATTTTGAATCTCCAGGCATGGAAGTTGTTCTTGTCCAGCTTATCACTCATAAGCTGACTCATTCCATCTGCGTTTGCCATTTTTGCAGCAATACACAACACTGCAAACCACTACAAGCAGCACTTCTACTTGAACACTGTCGTACTATGACGTGACAGTTCGATCTCAGAAAAACACAGTTTTCGTGTATCAACAGTAAACGGAATCGCTTGAAATTCTGGATCTGGAAGATATGAGTGTTGCCGAACACAATGCAAGTTATAGTTTCTGAAACTGACTTGGTTTTTTTGTGGGCCCCACCTTGTAGGCTCAAAACGGAGGTCGAGATGGCTCCGAAACTTCGATCTGACAAAAACTAGTGATCCTAAAGGGATAACTGTCGAAAATATTTTGAGGTCTTCTACCTTCATGCCAATTTTCATAGCAAATGGAGGCCGTTTGTGAAATCGCATTTTCTCCACGCCTTGCCGCGTAGTCTTCACCGTCGCCTTCTCCACGAGCTCTCTACAACCACGCTAGCTTTGATACCATGTCACAAGGAAGGAGATAAGGAAGAGAGATCGCAAACACACTCTCACTCTCAAGAAGAAGCACACACACAGATTGAGGCAAGGAATTATGATGTTCTTCTTCTTCTTCTTCTATTACATAAAAGGAATGTACAAGGATGACCTAAAAACAAGAATACAACAAGTGCAATATATAAAGATCACTACATAAGGAAAAACCTAATGTCCGCGAATGAGTGAGCTGGCAAGAAACAAATGTGCCATCACTGTCGGTAGATAAATTTAATAAAGCTCAATGAATTATCCCTGACATATACCGGCGTGACCAATATACATGTCAGAGAAACAAAAAATTGGTACGTGTGATCCTGGATCATCACATGTTGAGCTTGATATCTCAACAACAAGTGCCTGGGATTTTCAATTGTGTCTATGCACGGCCGTGTAATGTGGCCCTATATTGATGCACACTTTGGAAATGCATGACTTGAATGGTGCAAAAGACAAGGTTATGCCAAAGGCACATGGTTGTTGCTCGTCGAGGCTTCTGATGTTACTTGCAGACTTGATGCAATATTTGTTTGGAGGTGGCCAATGGACCTTGAAATGATGTGATCAGTTGATTAGGAGATGACAACTGACCATTCCTCCCATTAGGGGTCCATTTTAGAATAGTAGTTGTCCTTATAGAGATCACTTCTAGCCTTTTCCTCTTTGGATGGTTGTCGAAACTTGGTGTCCAATGAGGGTGGCTCTTCGGTTTTGTGGAAGTTACTTGTACTTTGGGCTTCCAAACCCATATCCTTGATGATTGTCCTCTTCCTTTTGCCGAAGGATTGAGTTTATCTTCTTTTGGTCTTTGTGCTCTGTTCTTACTCCTTTCTCTCCTTAGCTTCTTTGTTGAGACCTTTTGCATGGTGGGGAGCATAGGCTGTTGTGTATGTAAGAGCTGCTTGGGTACCCACATCTGTAATTGCCCTTCTTGAGATGCAACTAATTTCTCAGGCACCCAGAGTTGTCCGAGATCTTTTGGTTGAGATGGTCCTGGTTGCTTGTTTCTTGTCTTTGCATGGTTGCCTTGCCCAAGTGGAAATTGTGTTGGCAAGGCTGGTAGTTGCTCTCCTTTTTGTACCCAGATCTGTTTCATGTCCGGAACTACTCTCTTCTTGAAATCTCTTTGTTTATTTTATATAGCGGTTGTCATGTACTGTCTTGCTTTCCTTTTTGGTTGAGATGTTGTGACGGCTTGAGTTGTTGCGTTAGAGGAGGAGGAGGTTTGTCTTTGAGTCTGTTTTTCCATGGTTGCGTTCTTCTGGAACATAGAGCTTTTGACACATACAACATCCTTTTTGCTAAGATGACTCCTAGAAGAACTAAGAGAGTGTGTGGTGCCATGATGTGTGAGCATGCAGTTGTCTAATTCTAATGTAATACATTGTTCATGTACCCACACTTGAAGAACTTGACTTCTTAGATTCAAGTTGACTCCATGGTCGTAAATCCAATCTTGAGCCAAGACAAGTGGCTCTGTGAGGTCCTCATCATGACACACTAGCATTTTGACTTTCATTGGAACATCTTGAAGGTAGATGGGAAGGTGCACCTCACCCAAATAAGGGGTTTCTACACCTCCCAATCCTATGAGATATGCTTCTATGGGCTTGATGTCCAATTGCAGGCCTTGGCAGTATGAAAGTCTCACAGCACTAGCTGCTACACCTGAGTCAACCAATGCTCGCACAGTCTTTACATTCTTTCCTTGTCCTACCTCTATGGTCACAAAGGGTTGTCGGTCGATTATGTGAGAAGTAATTATGCCCAATTTTTGGCACATGTCAATGTGATATTTTGGGGCTTTCGTGTTGACATCTAGGCCTAGTCACCTTAATTTCTTTCGCCTAATGCGCTCTCTTGCCTCAACTTGTGCTTCTTCTCTCATCCTCAACTCTTCTTCTTTTCACTTTTTAGCAGTGTTGAGTCTCATTAGCATATCCTCTGTGAGAGTTTCTTGATATAACTTGACTCGACAACCACTTATATAGTTCAGCAAGATATCACCTTCCAAAGTGGCCAATTGAACCGGACCACTAGTGGAGATTCTATTAATGATCATGGGTCCATAGCCTCGTTTCTCCAATTTTTGGGCATGTTGCTTTAGCGTATAAACCAGCACTAGGTCTCCCTCTTTCAATCCTTTATCTTTTATGTGTACATCGAAGTATGCCTTTTGTCTTTTCTTTGCAGCATAGATGCCTGTTGCTGCTCGTAGCCTCATCTCACCCAAACGTTCTAGATCAAAGATCCTAGAGGACAATTTGTTACCGTTAGTGTCCATGTGAAAGGCCAAATGGCCATCGGACATTTCTTTGTATATGTTCTTTAATCTAACATATAGTGGCCTGGTTAGTCACAGACTGTAAGTTCGACCGCATTTGTAAGACCTAAGAAGTCTTTCTTCGTGCTTCCTGTGTACTGTGTTTTCTGCGTATTCTACAGCCTCTGTGCGGAGTACTATGTGCGACCTTAGGTGCTCGTTTTTCTACTCCGAGCATATCATTGTGGAGCTCTCGAGAAGGAGAGCGCACTGTGGTGCATCACCATCGAATCACTTCACTGGTATCAGAGCAGATCGAGGCAAAACCTTTGTTCCTTTTGTGCAAGCGAAGCGAGAACCCCCCCCAGGCTTACGACTTAAGGCGGCAACCAAGGCATAGACCTTGGCATACCTTGTCATCCGAGTCACCGAAGTCACCGTTGGCGCCGTTGGCTGCGCACGAGGGAGGACCTCAATGATCAAGGAATATAGAGGTTCCCGGTACTTCGCGGGAGGTCACCCATCCCAGTACTGTTCCCCCCAGAGCTTGCTTAACCCTAGCAATCGCTTGCCACTAAGCTACACTCTTGTGGTGTTTGAAGAAGGGGAAAGACTAAGGTTGACATTACCTTGAACAAGTTTTGGTCCCTCAAAGCTTCATTTTTGCTTTCAAAGCCTATTTCTGAAGCAATTTTGGGGTGTCTTTGGAGCCATTTCGGATTACTTTCACACATAGTTCTCTTCGCACAGGTCCAAGAACATCAAGAAGAGTGTTCCTTGTACTTTGCAGACAATAAATATCAACCTTTGGGGCTGTATTTTCAGCCACACTCGTAAAACTACAAGTTTCTCGAGGGTTTTTTCAGTTTTGGTGGGAGCAGTCGCTGCAAATTTATGCAGGTTTTTAAAGCCTAAAACTTCAGAGTTGACAGACACCTGCAGGTGTTATTGGCTAGTTTTTGGGCTGTGTATTCAGCCTTTTAGTGTCATTTTACTGCATATATTGAGCACATACACACCATATACGCTTCTGTGGATACCGCTTATGTACGTCCATGTGGTCATTGATATAGCGGTTACGTTCTTTGCATAAAGCCTTTTACGTTTGATAAAGAGGGTTGTGGTGAGGTTTTCTTAACTAGGAGACATCCAGATGTCGGGGTCTCTTCGGTGATGCAGGTGGAAGACTTACCCAGCCTCGCCATAGGAGATGTATGATATAGTTGTTCATAGGTGCTCGATAAGCCTAGTTGGCTTCTATTGGGTAACTTATAATATGCAGTGGAGTCAGTGATTCACTATGCAGGTAGACATGTCAGTACTTGCAGTTTTATGATACTTTGACACTGGTCATATGCTAATTTTGCACAGGATACTCTGGCAAAATTTTTCTAGATTTCTGGTTTAGTCAACTATACAGTGGTCGATTTACTCCTTGATACACTTATTTGTTGGTGTTTGGACTCTTCTAGCTCCATTATCATTCTATTCAGTTCTCTACGATCATGGCATCAGAGGTCTCAGGCACTCCGGTGGATCAGGGTCTAGTGCTAGTGTTCCGAAGAGGAGCTATAACTTGCAGGGCAAAAACCATTTTGAGATCCGAAAATTTGATGGCACAAACTTTGCTCTATGGAAGAATCAGATTAAAGATGTGCTGATTCAAAGGAGGCAATGGAAGCCAGTAAATGGGATTTCAAAGAAGCCTGCTGACATGGATGAAGATGATTGGGATGAGTTAGATGAAATGGCCAGGTCTACCATTCGCTTGCACCTGGCAGATAATGTTTACTTTACAGTATTAGACTGTGAAAGTGCAGAGGAGCTTTGGAAGAAGTTATGCAATACATATGAAAAAGAGACGGCATCAAATAAAGTGTATCTGATGAGAAAATTATATGACCTTCGTATGAAGGACAAGGATAGTGTTGCTGCTCATCTAAATGATTTTGATGCTATATTCTCCCAGTTACAGGCTCAAAAAATGGATATAGATAATGAAATGAAAGCAGTATTGATGTTATGCACCCTGCCATGATCATGGGATACGTTTTGCACAGCTATTAGCAACAGTGCACCTGGTGGTAAACTCGTCTATGATGACATATGTGGAGCACTCTTGAGTGAGGAGATTCATAGAAAATCTATGGTTGGCACTCAGAGTGGAGATGCATATAATGTTCATGATTCTTACCAAGGAAAGAATCAACAAGGTGGCAGGAGCAAGAACAAGGAAAAGAATGGTCAACGGAATAAGAGTAGAAGTAAATCAAGGAAGAGGGATATCGAATGCCATTATTATCATAAGAAAGGACACATGAAGAAAGACTGTTATGCATTAAAGAATGCTAAAGGTAAAGGACAGAATGTTGATGGGCATGTTAAACAGTTACCTGCACCATCTACTTCGACTGTGAAGATTGAAGAAATTAATGCTATTTCTGATGATGCTGATGTGTTGACACTTGATAGTACTGTGCCATCTGAGGCACTTATGGCTGATTCTCTTTCCCACACCTGGCTACTAGATTCCGGTGCTTCTTTCCATGTGACACCACATAGCGAATGGTTCTCTAATTATGCAGCAAAGTCTCTTAGTACCGTGAGACTTGGTGACTCTTACCAGTGTGATGTTGTGGGGATTGGAGATGTGGTTGTGCAGTTCATTGATGGTTCAAAATTTACTATGCATAATGTACGCCATGTACCTCGGTTATCACGCAGTTTGATGTCAGTTGGTCAACTTGATGACCTTGGTTACAAGGTGGTCTTCTATGCTCAGTCCTTTCGTATATCAAAGGGCAATATGGTTATTGCAAAAGGAAGCAAAGTTGGCATGGTCACACAAAGAACACTTGTTAGCTGTTACTGAACAACCTATGGCTTGTATTTGGCATGGTCGTTTGGGCCATATATCTCGTAGTGGAATGGAAAATCTTTCTCGTTCTGGCTACTTACCTGTGTTATCTTTCTCTGATTTTTCATTTTGTGAGCATTTTCAATATGGAAAGCAAACCAGAAATGTGCATAGAACGCACATTGACTCTTCAATTCAGCCTTTAGATCTCGTTCATACAGATGTGTGTGGTCCTATGCCCACTAGGTCCTTAGGTGGTTCTCTTTACTTTGTCACTTTCATAGATGATGCTACTAGAAAAGTCTAGATATATCCTATCAAATCAAAGGATGATGTATTCCCTACTTTCAGAAAATGGCTTGCTTCAGTTGAGACTGAAAAAGGAACTAAGCTTAAGGCTTTACGTTCAGATAATGGGGGTGAGTATACCTCACATGAATTCAGCCTTTTCTGTCAGTCTAGAGGGATTCGTAGAGAGTTTACAGCTCCTTATACCCCGGTACAGAATGGTGTAGCTGAGAGGATGAATAGAACTATTCAAGATAGAGTAGTATCTATGTTGCATCATGCAAACCTCTCACAAGGTTTTTGGGCAGAAGCAGTATTGACTGCAGTTCATGTGATTAACCTTTCACCTAGTACTACCAAAGGTCTGAAAGTGGCACAAGAGTTATGGACAGGGAAACCACCATATTATGATCATCTTCGAGTTTTTGGGTGTGAAACATATGTTCATATACCCAAGAATCTTAGACAAAAGTTGGAACATAAGTCAAAGAAATGCATTTTTCTTGGATATGGTCGAGAAGGACAATTTGGATATCGCTTATGGGATCCTGAAACACGGTCAGTGATCATAAGTAGTGATGTCATTTTTAATGCGTCTAAGATGCATAAACAACCCATTAAGGAGGTTGAAGTGAGAAGAGTGGTGTTTGAAGATACTAGTCCTCCGGTTAGCATGCATAAAAATGTTGTACATAGGGATGTTCAAGAGAATGTCCATTCAGATCAGTCTGCACATGTTCCTGTTCAGCAACCATTGAGACGTTCTACATGTGTCTCATATCCACCTGATAGATATGTTCCAGGTTTAGATTTTGTTATGCTAACAGATGCCGGTGAGCCTTCTTGCTACAAAGAGGCTATGCAGACAGAGGATCATGTCAAGTGGGAGCGTGCCATGAAGAGTGAGTTGGATTCTATTCACAAGAATGGTACTTGAGACTTAGTACCTTTGCCAAAGGCTAGGAAAGCTTTACCATGTAAATGGGTATATAAGCTGAAATTCACATCAGATAGTGCTTCTCCAAAATATAAAGCACGACTTGTTGCAAAGGGTTTTAAGCAACAACATGGTGTTGATTTTGAGGAAATCTTCTCTCCAGTGGTCAAGATGACTACTTTGCGCATGTTGCTTGGATTCGTTGCAATGGAGGACTTAGAGCTAGTCCAAATGGATGTGAAAACAGCTTTCTTGCATGGAGATCTTACAGATGAGATCTATATGGAACAACCAGAGGGTTATGTAGTTCCTGGCAAGGAAAGTCTAGTTTGTAAGCTCAAAAATAGCTTGTATGGACTTAAACAGTCTCCTAGACAATGGTACCAAAAGTTTGATGCTTTTATGAAGTCCCAAGGCTATTCTCGGAGCAATGAGGATCATTGTTTCTACACAAAGAGATGTTCTGATGGCAGCTTGATATGCTTGATACTTTACTTCGATGATATGTTGATTGCTGGGAAGTCCTCTTATGATTTGTCACTTCTCAAAAAGAAGTTGAGTCAGACATTTGATATGAAGGATTTGGGGGATGCCAAACATATTCCTCGCATGCGCATTACTCGTGATAGGAGTAAAAGATGCATATACTTGTCTCAAAGTGAGTACATATCCAAAGTACTTCACCGATTCAATATGCAAGGTGGAAAGACATTGAGTACACCTTTACCCACATATGTGAAATTGAGCAAGGATGACTGCTCCAAATCAGATGAGGAAAAGGAATTCATGAACAAAATTCCCTATCAGTCTGCTGTTGGTAGTCTCATGTATGCTATGGTAGCTACGAGACCAGGCATTGCATTTGCAGTGGGAGTTGTGAGCAGATATATGTCTAATCCTAGCAAGAAACATTGGGAAGCGGTCAAAATGATTTTGAGATATCTGAGTGGCACTAAGGACAAGTGTCTATGCTTAGGTAGAGGGAAAGCATCCATTATTGGTTACACAGATTCTGACTATGTTGGTTGTGTAGACAATCGTAAGTCTACATCAGGGTACATTTTTCATTTTGCTGGAGGTGCTATCTCTTGGAGATCTCGTCTTCAAGAATGTACAGCTATTTCCACCATAGAAGCAGAGTATGTTGCATCAAGTGAGGCATGTAAGGAAGCATTGTGGCTTTCTCGTCTTGCCTCTGATATGGGTTTACCTCAGCATGTACCTCACTTGCTCAGTGATAGTCAGAGTGCCATTGCTTTGGCTAAGAATCTGGTCTATCATGCAAAGACCAAGCATTGAGGTGAGGTATCACTTCATTAGAGATTGCTTAGCCACTAAGAACATTATTCTTGAGAAGGTTCATGCTCGAGATAATGCTGCAGATGCTTTGACTAAAGCTCTACCACAGGATAACTTTCGACACTGTTGTCGCTTGATGGGGGTTACTTGATTCTTGATCTTACGCAGTCACTTGTATACTGTGTAACATGCCCATCAGGTGGGAGGTATAGTTTGTATACTTACACTCAGGTATTCTTTATCATCCTTTATTTTTTCCCCCATAGTTACTCTGGCCATATTGGCCTTTAGTGGGAGATTGTTACCGTTAGTGTCCATGTGAAAGGCCAAATGGCCACCGGACACTTCTTTGTATATGTTCTTTAATAAAACATATAGTGGCCTGGTCAGTCACAGACTGTAAGTTCGATCGCATTTGTAAGGCCTAAGAAGTCTGTCTTCGTGCTTCCTGTGTACTGTGTTTTCTGCGTATTCTACAGCCTCTGTGCGGAGTACTGTGTGCGACCTCAGGTGCTCGGTTTTCTACTCCGAGCATATCGTTGTGGAGCTCTCGAGAAGGAGAGCGCACTGTGGTGCATCACCATCGAATCACTTCACAATTCATGTCCATTCCACTCATGCTCTTTTGCTACTTTTAATGCTGCAATCAGGAAGTCCAATGGTAGCACAACATTCTGTCCGCAGACCATTTGAAATGGGGTAGCATTGAGTACTATTTTGTAAGCAACCCCGTAAGCCCAAACATCATGATGAAGTTGTTTGTCCCAATCAGAGCATTTATTATTTACGAGTTTGTCAATACGTTATATAGCATCTTATTTGTGCTATCGGCTTGTTCGTTAGCTTGTGGATGATAGGGGGCTGACTTTGTGAAGTAGATTTTCAATGACTTCGTTCAAGAAGTGCGTACCTCTATCACTTACTAACTTTATTGGTAACCCATATCTGGTGAACACGTTCTCGAATAAGAACTTAGCCATCATTTGGGCATCATTTTTTGTTGTGGCTTTTGCTTCCACCCACTTGGTAAGGTAATATGTGGCTACAATGATGTACTCTACATGGTATTTTCTCGCTAGGGGATTGATAGGATCTATGAAGTCTATAAACCAGTTTGAAAATGCACGTCCTCCCATCATTGGCCTTAAAGGCATCTCATCTTTTCGTATCGGATATTGGGCACATTGGCATGTGTCGCATTTCTTCACATAGGTATGTGCATCCATATGAAGAGTGGGCCACCAAAGTCCTAAAAATAGAATGGTCTTGATTACTCGGTCAGGACCAAAGTGTCCACCTACAACACTGTTGTGTGCAGTTTCTAAGACTTTCACGTAGTCCGACTCATGAACACACAGTCTTAGGTAACCATCTTTGCCTCTCCGATATAGGTTGTCTCCAACTAAGGCATAGTCCTGAGCCTCTTGCTCCATGCTCTGTTTTCTTGCTAGACCAACCTCATTGGGTAATGTTCTTGATCTCATGAATTCTACCAATGGAGCACTCCAGTCTGGAATTAATGACATGTGATAAAGGGTAGCATGCTCCACTGGGGGTCTCTCCTGACACATTGGACAATTCTGAATCCACTCCTGTATTTCTTTGTCCATGCTAGGCCAATACACTCCTAAACGTTTTAGATTCTGCAATTTTCATTGTTTAGAGTAGTGATTTCCTAGCAGTCACTCATGGGCTTGTTGCAACCAACTAGTATGTTCGTCGTCCTCGACACAACAAGATAATACTCCCTCTGTATCTTGTTTGTACATGCTTCCTGCCAATATTTGATATTTTTGTGACGTTACAATTTCTTCTTTGCTTGTTTTTTTGCGAGAAAGATGGTCTGCCCTGAGGTGGGTTCTACCTTTCCTAAGAACCACTTCAAAATCGTATTCCATTAGTAAGAGGAACCACCTTACTAAGCGTCCTGTGTTGCAAGGTTTATTGAACAAATACAATAAGGCTTGATGATCACTAAAAAGCTTGAACTTGTTGGCCAATAGATAGTGTCTAAACTTTTTCAGAGCATATACCATGCCTAAGCCTTCTCTCTCGGTTGTCGTATAGTTTCGTTCAACAGCATTTAATTGCCTTCTAGCATATGCTATCGGCAAATCTAGGTTTCCTTCACCTGTGGGTTGTGCTAGCACACATCCTATGGCATGATTGGATGCATCCACATGGACATGGAATGGTTTACTCCAATCAGGAGTGGTCAGGATTGGTGCTGAGCACAAACATCTTTTTAGCTCATTGAAGGATTTTTCACATTCATTGTTCCACTCAAAATTTGTTAAAAATCCATAAAGAGGTTTAGCAATGATGGCATACATGTGGATAAACCTGCGATAATATCCACAATGGCCCATAAAGGCTTGTACTTCTTTAACGTTCCTTGGCCTTGGCAACTCTGCTATGGCTCTTACCTTGTCCTTGTCTGTTGATATGCCATTCTTCGAAACAATGTGACCTAAGATTTTACCTTGTCGTACCATGAATACACACTTTTCTGGGTTCAGACACACTCGATATTCTCTGCACTTGTTGAAGATCTGTCTAAGCTCAGGGATGTGGTATCTTCTTTCTTGGGAGTGAGCGCATAGATCATCCACATATACTTCTAAGCTCTTTCGCAAGAACTCTTTGAAGACATGACACATGAGCCTTTGGAATGTTGGAGGTGCATTGATGAGACCAAATGGCATCATACGAAATGCAAAGATTCCCCATTCTGTGGTGAGAGCTGTCTTGTGTTGATCTTTTGGGGCAATGGCTACTTGGTTGTAATCTGAAAAGCCATCAAGGAAGCTATAAACTTCCTTGCCTGCAACATGCTCCAATAAATCTTCAGTGATTGGAAGTGGATAGCTATCCCTGATCGTAGCAGCATTAACTTTTTTAAGGTTAGTACACACCTGCAACTTTTCATTCTTCTTAGGCACCACTACAATGGGTGACACCCATTCAATATGCTCAATCTCATAGATAAATTCAGCTTCAATCAACCTGTCAATTTCTTCTTTGATTTTAGCTGCATAAGCGTCATTATATGTGTAGGGCTTTTGTTTGGTGGGCTTGGCATCAACAGTCATGGGGATAGTATGAGAGAAAATTTTCGGATCTACTCCCTTCAAGTCTCTATAGTGCCACGCAAACGCATCCCTATATTCCCTTAATAGAGCTACAAGCACTACTTCTTCTTTTGCACTTAGGACATCTCCTATGTATGTGCATCTCTCTTCATTCTCTTCAATGGTTACTACAATTTTCTTCGTTTTTTCTTTATTATCGTATGCTTCTCCTATGGTGGCCTCTCTCTTAGGCATTCGTACCAAAATTTTTCGGTCTTCCACTTCATATTTCTTGAATTTTTCTGGTACTTCAAACAATGATTCCTCCTCTTCTTGTTTCACTGCTTTTCTTTTCTTTTTCTTTTGATCGCCTTCACTTCCTTCCTTTGAATTTATAGTTTTAATACTTGTGAGAGGTTCTTCTTCTTTTTGGGTTAACACTCCTATGTCTTCTAAATAGTGTTCCTCTGAGTCAAAGTAAGTATCCATCACAATGGATTTTCCCCATCGCTTCCACAAGGAGGTGGTCGCAATAGCAACACCAGCACGCGAATCTACAATTGCTTTGGTTGTGTAACCTTGATAGGTGATCGGAAGATAAGTATTAACTTCTTCACCTTCACTCATGTCTCCTATTTTATCAAGAGGTAATCAAGTTCTGGAACCTGATCCTTCACATGATTCCATAGCTCGGGTTTTGCTTTAAGCAGCTCTTCCACAGTGAGATGACACTGAACCTTAGTGTTCTTCACGACGTCAGTGTTTCTTGGAATGACTAAGTCTTCATTCCTTACCAATATTGTGGGAGCTCTGATCTAAAGAGATTCAGATTCCCATGGACCTGTGAATTGTGGCAACTCTTGTAAAGAATTAGATTCAAAATCTAATCTCTCATCCTCTTGTTGCTCTGTTTGATCTCCATAGATAGACGGAATGTCTTGGGGAAATTGATCATGAAGATCATCAATCTCAAGAATAGGAGGGGGATTACCCTTCTCCTTGGTACATTTCTCTTCTTGTATTTCCCACAAGAACTCTTGAGAGTACTGTTGCATTGAAAGAGGTGTTCCATCATCCACAGAATCATGGACATAAGCTTTTATTGGTGGTAAGCTTCCTCTTTCAACCATTGGTTGAGCCTATGAAGGTAAAGAAACCCGCGGCTTGTTTACCAACTGCTCTAATCTTTCTAGTAAGCCCTGGAAATGCAAATCCGGTTTGACAAAGTTTGTCTTATTGAACTTTTGACTAGTCTCGAGCATAGCTTGAGCTAGTTCTACCATTTTCATGCACATTTTTGTCCGTTCAATCTCTAAGTCTGCTTTAGGGTAACTCTTGTCTAGGTTTGCGAATGTTGGCCCTTCTTGAAGACAAGCCTGATAGGCCTTGAACATCATGTTCAAGCCTTCTGAGGTTGGATATGCAAGAACAGACGCTGATTGCGGTCTATTTACAATGGGCAGTGGGGTGGAATGAGGTGGTGTGGATGGAGGTTCGGCATGAGAGGGGCTTTGAGATGCAATGTCTTCTATTTTTGTTTTGGTATCCCTTAGGCTTTCTTCTATTTTGGATATCTTTTTGTTCCATTTGCGATTAGCCTTCTCTCTGGTATCCTTCCATGTTCTTGGTTTCCTCTTACTAGACTCTCCTGAGTCACTTGGCTTTGGCTGCTCAATCCGTTTATCCTGTTTTAATGCTTGTGCCCTAGTAACTACCTGTACAGGAGCCACATTACTGCTACTTGAACTTGAATCTGCCACTAAGCCTACCACATTGATGGGTGTAACCTTGGGTGCACTAGAGGGTTTCTAGGACATTCTCTTGGGAGATGTTCCTTACCGCACTCAGGACAAACACCTTGTATTGTGATGTTTTGTCCTTGTGCTGGAATGAGTGAATGGGGGCATTCACAAATGAAATGGTCACCCTGACATCTAAAACATGGTCCTCTAGGGGCTTGTGGTCTTACTTGTCTCAATTGGGGCCTAGGATTTGGATTTGTATACATGACATTGGAGTATTCTGGCTCCCACTTTTGTTCTATCGGTGGTGTCTCATATTGATACGGAGAAGTCTTACTTTGCTCAGGTGACTCTATGTAATAAGCTTGTAAACTATCTTCATGGAAGTATTCTAAACCTTGAGCGTGAGAGTCATTTTCTGAGACCAACGGGGTTAGTGGCACCAATGCTCTATTAGAGTTCTCCTCCGCCATCGTATATTTAATTGGGATCACATTGGTATTTTCTCTCAATGGTGCAATACAGAGCATTAGGGTTTCCTTGGGGCTGAGCCATCATTGGACAAATGTTAGCCATGTGGTCTCCTCTGCATGTATAACATCACTTCAATGGGTTGACCCTTGGCATTTGTCTTTTTTGAACTCCTAGATTTTTGGCAACCTGCTCCGCTATCTCATCTATTTTCGTGGAGGTTCTAGAGGTATGACTAGTAGAACTATCAGAGTCCTTATAGAGTTTGGACAATTCTAGCTCCTCACCCAAGTTGTCTTCTATGTCTATGCACACCCGCACACACCCTTCTATGGATCTAGGCTCTTTCAAGTACACATATGATCTCAACTTGGTGCTTAGCAAGCCATCTAAAAACAAGGCCACTTGTTTGCCTGTTGTGGGCAATTCTGATACAAGGCAGCATCTTTCCAAGTACTGTCTAAACCTTCTTCCTGCAAGTCGCACTGTTTCTTGGGGTGTCTGCTTGAAGTTGTGGATCAAGGATGATGTGTTATGTCTGATACCACTCTTGGGAAACTCTACAATGAATTCTTCCAGCAGTTGACCTATCTCTCGATAGTTGTGGCTATTCAAGGACTGAAACCAAGCTAAGGCAGTACCCTTAAGAGTCAAACCAAATGCCTCGAACTGGGTGAAAAAGTCCTCGACCTGTTCAGCTCTTAACACGTGTTTGAACTCGACCACATGATCATAAGGATCTCCTGACCCATCAAAATAGTTCTTCATTGTCTTAACCACTTGAGAGGGTCTAAGGGTTCTTGAGTGCTCTCGTGGTCTAGGAAATGGGAAATTATGTTCGTCTCTTTGATGCCTATGTACGCGATGTCTCTCTCTTTAAGGTCTTTCATTTTCAGTTCCTGATCGGTCTCTACCCACTGTGTGTGCAAAGCTTACCTCAGGTCTCTCTTTGGTTCTTTTCCTCTAGGTTTCATGAGCCTTGGATGATCCTGCTCCTTGGAGGCCTTGGGAAACATTAGATCTTGATGGAGGGAAAATTGACTCACCTTGCCAAGTGTATGCATGCCTATCCTCCTCTATCACCAAGAACATTTTCTCAGATGTGTGGTCTAGATAGACAACTTTCCCTGGTGTCTCCGGATCTTTGAACTCATAGATGGTGACTATAGGGCTCAGTTGATCTGGCTTGAATTTCCAAAAGGCTTCCTCCGTTTCTCTATCCAAGAATAGCTCTATGCTTTTGTTGTCTTGGGAAATCCATTATGGAGTGATCACCCTCGTCAAGACTGACTTACCTCTTAGAGTCTTGGGTTCTCATCCGAAGTCTCCTTGCTCTAGGTCTCCTATCTCATTCTCAGGAATGATATTTCCAAACTCATCACTCCTATCTGGTAAGTTGGTTACCACATACATGGTTCCTTCCTTATCATTGTATGAAACCTCTTCAAACTTGACCATTGGGTGTTCATGTCCAAAGGGTTGATCGGTATTTTTGAGTTGGACCACTGATCGTCTCAGGCCATCCTCATAGATGCGAGCACCTAATTGGTTGGTCTTGATATATTCCAATTGTGTCTTATAGGGACCTTCTGGTGTCTGTACAGAGGAAGTACCTGAGCTACGCGTGGGTCTTTCCATGTTGAAGGACATTTCTGAGTCACTTGTGTCGGAACTTAGCACGTAGGGATAACCACTTAGTTGTTGTGCCCAAGACTTAGTTGTATGGTTGACACTAGCCTGAGATGATCTAATGCTTTGCCTATCCTTGCCTAAGTGTCTGCTAGATTTCAAGTTCATAAGCTTTGTCTACAAGTCCAAAATTTCCCCTTGTATTGCTCAAAATCCTTTGGAACTCCTTGGTTTCCTAATCCAGTTGAGGGTCAACTTCAAAATACTATATCTAATAATCCGCGTATTAGTTTTGTTGGAGATAGACGTCTGTAGAAGCACGCGAACAACACAAGGAAGGAGGAGAAGCTTGAAGCACAACACACAATATTGAATGTATTACTAGAGAATGTACAAAGATAAGTAGCCCATTAGGGCAATAGGCGTATATACAAGCCGAGGGAAAAAAACCTCCTAAAGAGGGAAAAAAGTGCCCCGACGATCCTAGAGTGTTCACACACATCACTACCTAAATATATCAACAAATCCCCCCTGGGAGTGATCCGGTGAACAAGTAGCTGGCACTCAGGTATAAGGAAGAGCCTTCGTGAAAAGGTCTGCAATGTTCTCTTGCGTGGGCACATATGCCAAGTTGATCTCCCCAGCAGAGAACCTCTCCTTGACATAATTGACTGTTAGTGAAGATGGTGGTGGCTGAAGACTGACCAACACCCAAATTAGCCAGAAGGCGTCTGAGCCACACACACTCAACAATCATTGTGAAAGCTGCCCTATACTCAGCCTCACAACAGGAAGTGGCCACAGTAGGCTGCTTCTTTCTCAACCAAGATATACATGAGCTACCAAGCATGAAGCAAAAGCCACTAGTGGACACATGAGTGTCATAGCAACCATCCCAATCAGAGTCAGAAAAAACATGCAAATCTGGTGGTAGTGATCCCCCCTTGGGATAAAACAACCCAAGTAGCTGAGTACCACTCAAGTAGCGAAAGATGCGCTTAACCGCCTGCCAATGCTTGACTCCTGGGCAATGCATAAACCTGCTCATCTATGAGACAACAAACTGAATATCTAGCCGAGTAATGCATAAGTAAATCAAGCATCCAACAGCCTACTGATAGAGAACAACATCAAATGCATCTCCAGCATCATGAAGACTCAATCGTAAAGCTGTCTCCATAGGAGTGGCAATAGTCTTACAGTCTTCAAGGCCAAAATGTTGCAATAATGTGTCAATATATTTTGTTTGACACAAATCCATTCCACCATCAACGTGCATAAACTGAATGCCCAAATAATGATGCAAATGCCCCAAATCAGACATCTCAAATGAGGCATGCAAATCAGCGTTAAAATCAGCAATATGCCTCTCATGAGGACTAGTGAGCAGCATGTCATCAACACAAACCACAATGATCAGAAGTACATCATTAGCACGCTTAACATATAAGGTGCTTTCAGTTGGACTGTTATGAAAACCATGTGCAATCAGATAGGCATGTATCTTTTCATACCAAGCACGTGGTGCTTGCTTTAAACCATATAATGCCTTCTTTAACCTACACATCTGGTTCTCATGCCCTTTCTGCACAAAGCCACAAGGCTGAAAAACATACACTTCTTCATGCAAGTCACCATTCAGAAATGCACTTTTAATGTCCAACTGATGTACATTCCAACCATGATGGGCTGCAAGTGCACAGATGCTCCGAACAGTAGTCATATGACATGTAGCTGCAAAGGTCTCATCAAAATCAATGCCTCTTTCTTGTGCATAACCCTTTAAAACAAGCCTAGCCTTATACCTGTCAACTGTACCATCAGGTTTACGCTTCAGCTTGTATACCCACTTAGTGCCAATGGTTTTCTTGCCAGGAGGCAAGTCACATAAAGACCAAGTACCATTCTTCATTATTGCATCATATTCAGATTGCATAGCAGCCATCCAATTTTCTGAATTTTGTGCTTCATCAAACGAAACAGGCTCAGTCTCATCACAAAGACTAGATGCAGCCATAGCATAGCAATCTGATGCAAAACACGCACTATGAGAGCCTGATCGAGTACGATATGACATAGGTGCATCTAATTTGCTGTCATGCAAGGTCTGCACCAGCCATTTTGGCATAGTTCTTGCCTGTTCAATATCAGCTCTCTCATGAATAAGTGCATCATGTAAATCTGCATTAGAAATGGAATTATCTGCATCATCACATGAAACCTGTAAAGGCTAAGAAGTTGCCTCATTAGGACCAACACTAGACTATCCACCTGTAAAAAGACGCAGCAAAGTATCATACATGTCTTTGGAGCTAACATATGTGTCCTTAGTACATGAAAGCAATGGCTGAATAGCATCTTCCACAAAAACAACATCATGGCTAACCAGAATGCATTTAGTTTGTGGATGATACAGACGATAGCCTTTACTTTTAGAACTATACCCAACAAAAATACATTTTACTGCTTTATCATCCAATTTTCTACGATGTTGTTCAGGCACTAATGCATATGCCAAACAACCAAAAACATGCAGATGAGCAGCAGATGTCTTGCGGTCATGCCAAGACTCATATAGAGTGATAGACTGCAGCGCTTTAGTGGGACACCTGTTCAGTACATATGCTGCACACATGACAGCCTCAAGCCAGAAACTATGTGGTAAAGCCTGACTCTTGACCATACACCTCGCCATCTCCTTGAGAGACATGTTCTTCCATTCAACAACTCCATTTTGTTGAGGTGTATACGGCAGTGTACACTGGTGTTTTATCTCACGTTCAGCCAAAAATGCATTAAAATCAGAAGACATATATTCCCCCCCTCGATCAGAACGGAGGGTGCCCATTTTACATGCTGATAGATTTTCAGCCAAAACCAAAAACTATTTGAAGCACATGAACACTTTAGACTTTGCCTTCAATGGATATATCCATGCATGCCTAGAAAAATCATCGATGAAAGTCACGAAGTAGAGATAATTCCCAAAAGAAGGTGTCTGCATAGGACCACAGACATCACTATGTACAAGCTACAATTTCTGAGTAGCCCAAACTGAACCATCTTTTGGAAAGGATGAACACCGCATTTTGCCCAAAATACAGCCTTCACAAACATGTTTTCCAAGTGCCTCAAGTTTGGGCAAAGAGGACACCATTTTAGATTTCTGCAGGCGTAGCAAACTAGCAAAATTCAGATGACCAAAGCGTGCATGACAAAGCTTTGCATCTGACATAGCCTGAGAATCATTTATTGCACATGCCAAATCATTTCCAGATCTTTCATAGTCTATGAGCTTATACAACCCATGACAAAAATTCCAGAAGCAATAATCACATCGCCATTTGACAGATCATGAACTGTACACATGTCATCAACAAATTTCACAACCAAGCCAATCTTGGCTAATTCAGAAACTGATAACAGGTTGTTCTTGATCCCTTGCATAAAATAAAGCATCTGACAAAGTGAAAGAACTACCATCAGCAGTAGTCAAAATGATCTTACCAACTCCCATAATAGGATAAGAGGAGTTGTTGGCGCATGTAACAGTATTCCCTGTAGGGGCAGGCTCGAGTGAAGAGAAGAAACTGCGCTGGGAGGTAATATGTTTGGTTGCCCCATTGTCAAAATAACAAACATCTGAGTCTACTGCAGACATGCACTGATCATGAGAAGATGGGTCAAAACTGCAAACAATAGTAAACGCCCATTCTTCTTCCTGCACAAGATTAGCAGACTCCGTTTTTGGTGTAGAGGCTTCTACAACAACCATTCCAGCCTCTTTCTTCTTTGCCTCTTTTGCAGCGAGTTTTGGATAGTTCTTTATGATGTGATGATTCCCTTTACAGTACTTACAAAACAATTTCTGCTTTTCTGATTTTTTTCTCACCTTTGTCTTGGTTCTTCAAATATGCAACATTTGCAGATTTCTGCTTACTAGTAGAAGAGCTCCATTTTGAAGAGCTCCATTTTCCTTTGCCCTTCTGACTAGCCAGGAAAGCTTGATCTGCAACACACATAATGGACCTGTTCTGCCTGGATTGATCTTCTTGCAACAGAACAGAGACTAACTCCTCAAATGACAAGGCATTTGGATTGCCTTTCATCATCAACCGAAGAGTAGAAGCAAAACTCCCATATGAATCAGGAAGACCATTCAGAACGGTCTGCATAAGTGAGCTATCTGGTATAACCTCATCAGTAGAAATCAACTGTTCCTTCAAGTCTTTGATCTTTGTTAGGAAACTGTCCATAGGATGACCTTCATTCATGTGCTCACTCTCCAATTGTTTTGGGAGGTAAGCAACACGAGCCTCATTCCTAGCTTGGTACAATGTGGTAAGTGTATCCCAAGCATCCTTCGCTATTCTGCAAGAGTGAGTGTGAGGAATAATGGCACATTTGACAAACAAGGCTATCAAAGCATGTGCCTGGGCATCTCTGTGAAGAGAGATGGTGGATGCAATCCAAAGATGAGTACGTGCTGCTACAACCAGCTTCACACCAGCCAACTGAAACTTCAGAGTTGATTAGTAGACCCTTTGAGCTTCCTAAATTAACCAAAATATCAGCCAAGTACTTTGGAACATGTATCCCAAAAGTTTAAGTGAAGACAGACTAGTTGCGAAATGACTAGCTCCCAAAACTTGCTATTTTTGGACATACACCTGCTAGAAAAAATGAACAGTGCTCTCAACCTGGTAGGAATTAGATAAATTCCTTTTGGGCATAGCAAATAGACTTAGCAAGCTTCCCAATCCAAGTTAAAACACTTCAAATGATGGACTGAGCACTGAGAACAGGATTTATCAATTTCTGGAACATGCCCACAATTCTCGGGGCTCTGCAGAGATAGACTATTGAGCAGTAAAATGCAGATATCTCACAAACTGTAAATCCAATGACCATGAAAATTTATGTGCAAAACGTAGACAGTAAGAGCTATCCAATGCACATTAAAACACGGAAAAAGCTTGTGTATAACTCGAGATATGACCTTCTGAAGTTACTGCTCTGAGTGAGTATAGCAGAGAACAAAATAGAGAAGTAGATGATGATAAATGTATAGATTCACATATGATTACAACCACATTGGCAATGAATCTTTGCAAAACGGGAGTAGAATGATAGAGCTATGGAGTAAGCTCTTCAATCTCTACAAAATGATATGAAGTGGTCACGTACAAGGCTTGCTAATCACCTCTTCCTTCTTGCTCTTTTTATAGCTATTCTTGGAGGGAGTTTTGAATTCGAATTCGAATGGCTCCACCTAAAAGTGATCCCCAAAGTTAGGAGAGATTCCCTCAGCTCTAAAAAGGTAGTTAGAGGCACGAATTTTCTTTTACATCATGGATGAGGTAAATCATCCTTTTCCTTTTTTCTTTTTCCATTTACAAGAGATAAAATGTACTCTTTTACAAGAGGTGTTCACATGACTACACATGTGACTTAAAAATGATGATAATATCAAGCATGTAGGCTTGGGTAAAATGCACCAACAGCTCCCCCTCAAGCTTAACATGCTTGGCCTCCAAATACATCTTCAATTGTCCTTGATTTCCTGCAAGCCAATCATCAACTTGAATCTACTTAACTTTGTACCATCAAGAGCTTTAGTCAACATGTCTGCACATTGCATATCTATAGAGACATAGGATAGTTGAATATCCTTGCTCATTAGTTTCTCCCTTACATAATGGTACTGGGCTTCAATATGCTTGGTTCTAGCATGGTATACCGGATTAGCTGCTAGATGTAGTGAGCTTGTGTTGTCACAAAAAATATGAGGTGTTGAAGAATGAAGTCCAAGATCTGTGTACAAAGACTTTAACCACATGATTTCTTGAGTTGCATTAGCCAAACCTCTATATTCCACTTCAGTAGAAGATAATGCCATGGTTGGTTGCTTCTTCGATGACCAAGAAATGATTTTTGAACCTGCAAATGATATATACCCGGATGTTCTTCTTCTATCATCTCTAGATTTGGCCCAATCTGCATCTGAGTAGACCTTTAGCTCAATATCTGAAGTAAATGAATAAAACAAACCTTCATTCATGGTCCCCTTTAGCTACTTGAGGACTCTCTTGGCCGCTTCCATATGTGGTCTTCTGGGCTTATGCATAAATTGACTCAATATGCTAACACTATAGCATATATCCACCCTTGTGAGAGTTGCATAATTCAAACTTCCAACCAAGCTTTGATAGCTTGTGATGTCTTCAATTGGCTCTCCTTCATAAGCACTAAGCTTATGATTTTGCTCCATAGGTGTACCTACACACTTGGTATTTTCCATCTTGAATTTGACGAGCATGTCATGCACATACTTCCTTTGTGTGATGTATATACCTGAATCTGTGTAGATTAACTCCAATCCAAGAAAATAAGTGAGTGGTCCGAGGTCACTTATTTTGAACTCCTCCTTCATTTGACTCTTTATCTGTTTGATTCTTTCAAGATCATTTTCTGTGATAATAATATCATCAACATACACACATAAATAGATCACTTCGGATCCATTCCTCTTTATGAACAAAGAGGTATCCGACTTGCTAGCTTTGAATCCTTGGTCCTGCAAATAAGTCACCAATCTGAAATTCCAAGCTCTTGGAGCTTGCTTCAATCCATACAAAGCTCTCTTTAGTTTGCATACATAGTTAGGATGATGTGCATCCTCATATCCAGGAGGTTGTGCCATATACACTTCCTCAGAAATCCATCCATTCAAGAAAGCATTCTTTACATCAAGTTGATAGAGATTCCAATTTCTAGATGCAGCAAGACTAATGAGAACCCTAATTGTAGGCATTTTTGCAACAGGAGAGAAAGTCTCCTCATAATCAATACCATGGGTTTGAGCAAACCCTTTAGCAACTAACCTTGCTTTGTGTCTATTTATACTTCCATCTGGATTCCTCTTGATTTTGTATATCCATCGAGATCCGATTACCTTCATAGATGGCTTGTTAGGTACAAGCTCCCAAGTGTCATTCTCCTTCAAGGCTTCCATTTCTTCATCCATTGCATCTCTCCAAGCTTTCTTGCTTTGTGCTTCTTCGAATGTGGTAGGCTCTTCATTGGTTGAATCTTTTGCAATGTAGATTGAGTGCTTGGTGACCAAAGAAGTATCATAACCAAGCCTCTCTGGTTTCTTCTTCTCCCTTGAAGACCTTCTAAGTGGTTGATGTGAGCTCTCAGGTCCATATGTAGCATCCTGCATCTTTGCTTTACCTTTGTTCTTCCATATCTTTAGTCTTTCCAAGACTTCTAGGTCAATCTCCGAATTGCTTTCTTCAATCTGCTTTGGCTCCTTTGGTTGAAGTGATGGAAAATCTTCATCCAAGTCATATGGCAACTTCACTTTCCTGTCATCATCAAACCATGATTTGTTTTCATCAAAAATTACATCTCTACTCACAGAAAATCCTTTATTGGTTGGATTGTACAATCTATATCCTTTCTGGTTTTGATCATTACCAATAAATACACACTTCTCTGCCTTGGGATCCAATTTCCCTCTTACTTGAGAAGGAATGTGAGCATAGGCTAAGCATCCAAAGATTTTGCAATGCTCTAGACTAGGTCTTCTTCCATTCCACACTTCATATGGAGTGGTTCCATCTAGTAACTTAGATGGAAGTCTATTTATGAGATATGTGGCTGTAGACACAGCCTTTGCCCATAGGTAGCTTGGCAATCCCTTTTCGTTGAGCATGGGCCTTGCAGCTTCGACAATAGCTCTGTTCCTCCTCTCTGCTACACCATTGAGTTCCGGTGTATACCTTGTAGTGACTTCCCTTTTAATGCCTCTTTCATGCAAGAAGGCATCAAATTCAGAAGAGAAGTATTCTCCTCCACCATCTGATCTGAGTCTTTTCAAAGTCCTACCTGCTTGGTTTTCAACAAGAGCAATATACTTCTTAAAGCAATTAAACACTTCATCCTTATGCTTCATGAAAAACAGAATGGTCCACCTGCTACAATCATCTATGAAAGACACATAATATCTTGAGCCTGATATAGATGGCTCCTTACTTGGACCCCACACATCCGTGTGCACTAGATCCAAAGGATTTTGATACATATATCCTTTCTTATTGAAAGGTTGTCTATGTGCCTTGCCGAGTTGACAAGCTTCACACTTGTAAATCATGTGTTGCCTTGTGATATTAGGCAAACCAAGTACACTTTGGTCCCTGCAAATTTGTTTGAGTGTCCTTTCACCAATGTGAGCAAGCCTTTTGTGCCATATCTCTAACTCTGTTAGAGTTTGAGATCCATAGCTAAACAAAGCTATGTTCTTTGTATCTTCCACTTCAAAAGTGAAAAGCCTTCCTGTCTTTTCTCCTTTGGCAATCCTTCGAAAGCCTTGCCTTGGGTCTTCAACATATGCTCCAAATCGGTTGAATCTAACCTGCAATCCTTTTTCAACAATCTGTCCAACACTTATTAAATTTTTGGTAATTGTAGGGAGATACAAGACTTTGCTTAAGAGGTTCATATTCCCATCTGATGTCTTCACATTACCTATCTTCTCCACTGAGTGCTTTGTGTCATCTCCTGTCTGCACTTCATGCTTGTTATGAGGATCTTCCAAATCAAAAAGTAAAGCCACATTTCCTGCTACATGGTTTGAGCATCCCGAATCAATGTAAAATATGTGATCATCATCCTTACCCTTCCTCGTTGATAGATTCATAATCAATAATGAATCTTCTTGGCTTTGGTCCTCTGCATAGTTATTGTAGTCTATCCTTCCTCTATGGCCACTTTGATAGTTGTTATTGTTGTAATTGTTGTTGTAGTAGTTGTTGTTGTTGTAGCCTCCATTGTACCTGCCTCTATTTGATCCAGAGCCACCTCTATTGAATCCTCTTCCTCTTGAGTTCCTCGGGTTCCTGAAACATTCTTCAGTAGTATGATTAGATAAGCCACATATATTGCAAGGTTGAGATGATTGGAATCTCCCCCTGCCTTGCTTTCCACCTCTGCCTCTTCCTCTAGCTCTTCCTCTACCTGCAAAGTTTGCTTGGAAAGAGCTACCTTCATCTTCATTCTTCCTATTCTTTGACTTGTCCTTGACCTTAGCTTTATCGGAATATAAGGCAGAAGTTTGATTACCTCTTGAGGACTCACCACCTTTGCTAATCTTTGCTTCATGATGAAGAGTTGTCCCATGAGTGTGTTGAGGTCGGGTACATGCATGTCCATGTATAAATCCATGGCTGTTGTGAATGACTCCCACTTATCCTCTGCTTTGATTCCATTTATGATTTGTCTAATGATTTGCTCCTCTTCAATTACCTCTCCAATGCTTCCAAGTTGGTCGGAAATCTCCTTCATCTTTGTGACATAATCAGTCACATTTTTCTTTGGGCTTTTCTTCATTGTTGTGAACTCCATCCACAATCGGTTCTTCCTTGCTCAAGTGTTGGAAGAGAAGCAAGAAGCAAGTGCATTCCAGGTCTCTCTTGATTTCTTGCATCCCTTGACATGAGGTAAAAGAAAATCAGAGATTGAGTTTAGAATATAGGACCTTGCAAGTGCATCCTTCGAACACCAATTTGAAAGTCCTTCCACTTCTTCATGTGATGGTTGCCCTTTGTTCCTCATGGTTGGCATTGCTTCATCTCCGGATATGAATCCATATAGATTCCTCCCTTGAAGGTAAGCCTCCATCCTTAGAGACCATGCCGGGTAGTTGTTTCGATCCAACTTGTCAATTGTTGATGGAAATCCATCTCCCATGTTGCTTGACTATGCTCTGATACCACTATGAAGAGAGATGGTGGATGCAATCCAAAGATGAGTAGGTGTTGCTACAACCAGCTTCACACCAGCCAACTGAGACTTCAGAGTTGATTAGTAGACCCTTTGAGCTTCCTAAATCCACCAAAATATCAGCCAAGTACTTTGGAACATGTATCCCAAAAGTTTAAGTGAAGACAGACTAGTTGCGAAATGACTAGCTCCCAAAACTTGCTATTTTTGGACATACACCTGCTAGAAAAAATGAACAGTGCTCTCAACCTAGTAGGAATTAGATAAATTCCTTTTGGGCATAGCAACTAGATTTAGCAACCTTCCCAATCAAAGTTAAAACACTTCAAATGATGGGCTGAGCACTGAGAACAAGATTTATCAATTTCTGGAACATGCCCACAATTCTCGGGGCTCTGCAGAGATAGACTAGTGAGCAGTAAAATGCAGATATCTCACAAACTCTAAATCCAATGACCATGAAAATTTATGTGCAGAAAGTAGACAGTAAGAGAAATCCAACGCATGTTAAAACATGGAAAAAGATTGCATATAACTTGAGATATGACCTTTTGAATTTACTGCTCTGAGTGAGTATAGCAGAGAACAAAACATAGAAGTAGATGATGATAAATGTATAGATTCACATATGATTACAACCACATTGGCAATGAATCTTTGCACAATGGGAGTAGAATGATAGAGCTATGGATTAAGCTCTTCAATCTCTACAAAATGACATGAAGTGGTCACGTACAAGGCTTGCTAATCACCTCTTCCTTCTTGCTCTTTTTATAGCTTTTCTTGGAGGGAGTTTTGAATTCGAATTCAAATGGCTCCACCTAAAAGTGATCCCCAAAGTTAGGAGAGATTCCCTCAGCTCTAAAATTCGTGGTTTTAGGTAGTTAGAGCCACGAATTTTCTTTTACATAATGGATGAGGTAAGCCATCTTTTTCCTTTTTTCTTTTTCCATTTACAAGAGATAAAATGTACTCTTTTACAAGAGGTGTTCACATGACTACACACGTGACTTAAAAATGATCATAATATCAAGCATATCAAGCATGTAGACTTGGGTAAAATGCACCAACAATCTCTGCCATCCCAGCGAATCTGCTCTGTAGTAGGTGAAACAAAAACCGTACCACGAACAGGAATATGCAGAATATCTTCATCTTCGATACCTTCTGCATCAGCTTCAATACCTGTAGTTGTAATAGTTGCAGGTGTGATAGGACGTTTTTTGACACTCTGCACAATGTTCCACATTCCTTTTGCAACCAACACATGTTGCATCATATAAGCCCATAACAGGTAGTTGGTACCATCCAACTTATCCTCAACAACCAACATACAGAATACATCACTACCTTCAGCCATGGTCAGTGACTAAAATACCTTGATGCAAAAAATTGACTATATCTCAAAAAGTTGAAAGGTACTACCCAGACAAATTCTGCTAGACTTGTAGCAGACTTCCAGATGCTTATAGTGGCGAACAGAAACTGGTATATACCTTTGGCACAAAAAGACGAAATAGCCTACACAAGCATTGTGATAGTGCATTCGGAGGCCGAAAGGAGCTCAGATCACGATTTCGGCACCGCACAGCAAAGCTGTTTTGATCTCGGAAACACACTGAGTATGCTCACCAAAATTTGTGCGATTTTGAGACTGCAAACGGAGGAGTGTCGACGGTGCCCTAGATGAAGCGACGACCTGCTCTGATACCAATTGTTGGAGATAGACGTCCGTGGAAGCACGCAAACAGCACAAGGAAGGAGAAGAATCTTGGAGCACAACACACAATACTAAATGTATTACTAGAGAATGTACAAAGATAAGTAGCCCATTAGGGCAATAGGCGTATATACAAGCCGGGGAAAAAAAACCTTCTAAAGAGGGAAAAAAGTTCTCCGACGGTCCTAGAGTGTTCACACACATCACTACCTAAATATATCAACAAATTTTACCGTAACCAGTGGAAGTTTTTATTGTACTCCCCACGAGCTTTCCAACAAACCCAAAATCACTGCAAACAGATTTCGTATGAGAAAGTTATGCCAGTTCAGGGTTCTGGGGTTAAAATAGGGAAACATGACCTCTCTAGGATTACTGCAGAATAGGCGATACACGATACTTAGCAAGTATCACGATACTTGAAGTAGGCGATACTCGATACCTGATCAATAACGACATACGACACTCGACAAATATCGCGAGAGAAATCTTCGATACTCGACACCCGACAATTGTCGAGAGAAAGTCCCATGATACTCAATGCTCAACAGATATTGCAGGGAACAAAATCACGATACACGATATCTGACAAGTGTCACGAGAGAATTCTCACGATACACGATCAGTCAGGTATCATGAAAAATTCAACGATACACGATATTGCACAAGTATTGAGAAAAGAAATTCACGATACACGATATTCAACAAATGTCACAGAAAAATTTGATGATACTCGATATTCAACCAAGAAAAATCCCACGATATTTGATACTCGCCAAGTATCGCTTTCAGAGCTCCATGATACTCGATATGCCCCAAGTATCGCGAGAAATACTCAGCGATACATGATATCTCCCAGGTATCGTGCAAGAAACTTTCACGATATATGATATGTGACAAGTATCATGAGAACTTCCTCAACGATACTCAATATCTCACAAGCCTAAGTATCACGATTTCGACCACAGGAGTTCACGATATTCAAATATCGTGATACTCAACCGCGACGAACATGATACTTGGATTTTTTGGAGTCCAAATTCAAAAATTTTTGGAAATATGAGTACCTTGTGTCCTCCTTGTCACTCCTATGTGTCTGTAGATGTCAAATCTCCCTTCAAACCCGCGATATTGCACTCACGATACTTGGTGCAGGTTATGTCACGTTCGGGATAGATCACTCCGATTTTTGGCTATTTTGGTACTATTTCTTCAGCATTTCAGTTCTGCAACCTCTCTAAGGCTCTTTCTCACAATCACAAGTAAAAAGTGAGGTTAATGTACTATAAAAAATGGAAAAAACTGAGAAGATGAAGGTGGGTAGACATGGTGATGATGATGAAGATGAAGGAGAAGAAAAACTCAAAAACTGAACTAAAAATGGTGATTTTTTTACCTTCAAACGTCGCTACTCTACGTCTTACCATCACACACTCGTCCTCCAAGCTCTCTCCCTGGCAACAATGCCAAATTTAGTGTCACTCTATGTTAGAAGAAGCATTTTTTTGAAGAGGAATATTTGTAAAATGATTAAAAATTGTAGAAATATTTATGCAAATGATGTAAAAATGAGGAAGAGTCTTCCTCATGTAATTAGAATCATATGTAATTTTTCTAGAATTTTTGGAAACTCCTAGATAGCATATTTTTAGATTAGAAGAGAAAAGGACCAAAATTCAAGTGTGACACTTGAAAATGTATAAAAGACAATTTCCTCTATTTTGAGAGGGTTGGTTAATTGTATTTGATGCTATCCAAGTAATGAGAAGAGTTTCATGCAGAAAATTGTATTTCTTCCTTTCAAGTACTTTCTTTGATTTGTGAGTCTATTCTATGTGTATCCATGGAATTTGCAAGCTTCTATTGTGTATTTCTGATGAATGTGTATGAAGAGAGTTGACTCATGATGTGTTGAGTGAGAAATTGCTGAAGAATAGTGCTGGAGATGAAATTTGTAAATTTTCACAGAATCGCAATTGTCTCGTCTGAAGGTTACAGGTATGATTTTTGAGATTTGACTTCATGATTGTGTTCTTCTGAGAAAATAACACACTTTAAACACCAAGATCATTGGAAATGATGTAGTATTGCTCAAGATAATCAAAACCCTAGAAATTCCTCTTCATTTTTACTATTTCTCAGAAATCTAGCCAGTTTTCTCTTATTTTTTGGATTCTATCATCTAAAAGGGGCTGTGGTCTCTTGTATACTTCCAGGATTGAAAAATATAAGATGTATTGTTGATTCTTTATGCTAAAATGATTGGAGAGCACAACTCTAAAGGGTAACAACAAACATTTGTTGGCGCCGTTGCCGGGGATTAAAGCAAAAGCTTCATTGAAGTTGGACCTTGCTGGATCTTCTATTGATTGATGGTATTGAACACATTGAACAGGTAATACTCTTTAATCAAGAAATGGAAACATGAAAAGGTAGGTTTCTTTGTTTGTCTTTTGGGAAAAGAAAGCAATAGATAATCTTTTGAGAATAAGAAGTGTTGAAATTCTTGCAAATTGATAGTTGCTCATATCATTTTTTGAAAGTAAAGTGAAGGTGTGTGAAAAACTGAATCAAGAAAGCTGAAGATAAGGTAAAATGTGTCTATCTTTGCATTTGTAGAGTGCTTTTTGACCAAGCACCAAGCAAAATTGTTGATCTTGGGATAGATAACATGATTGCATTGAGGAAAGTCAAGTAAAGTAGCTAAATGCAAGTAGACAAGATCCATCTGTTAACCAAGGCAAAGCAATAATCTTGAGAAAAAGTTTATTTGCATCTTGAAAAGAAAAATGTTTGAGTTTATCTTTGCATAAATTGATATTTGCACTTCTTAGCACATTTTTCTTTGGGAAGTTTTGCTCATGAACTAGTTAGATAGCAAAGCATAAAGGAGTATAACCAATCAGGAAACATAGGATCAATAGATCACTAAACAAGAAACCCTAAGTGAAGTGTTTACCTTAATTTAGGGCAAAATACTAAAAAAATTCATAAAATCCATTAAAACATTCAAACAAATTTCTTTTTTTCCTTAGGAAGTTGGACTGAAGTGTTGTTGTTAAGAGTAAAGGGGACCAAGTGGAAACAAAAGCAAAAAACTGAAAAAAAATGGAAGTTCAGAAAAACATGATTCTCTTCACAGGATCGCTAATTTTTTATTGATGGTGTAAAATTGCAGGTGACAAGTGATTTGGAGTTGGTGAAGAATCTTGAAGAAGATTAAGAGGAAAGAAGAATCAAAATTGCAAAAAAAAATAGGAAGTTCAGAAAAAATACGATTCTCTGCACAGGATCACGATTTTCTGTAAGGAAAAGAAGTTGAATTATTTTCTGCACATTTGGGTATAGAGGTAAGAGATGGTACGAGAATTTCATAAAGTGGGGTTGTTGGATTTTATTGATCTCCAAAGTACAGCTAGAAGTAGGTGAAACCCAACAGGACCTAGTTGACTTTTTCACAAACTTGTATGCACAGACCAATTTTCTTGCAGAGAAAATTTCTCTTTACTCACTTGGAATTTTCCAAAACTCTTTCACACACATAAACTAGACTCTAAGAGCTTTCCAACAAGATATAGAACACCTCAAATGGATAAATACACAATGAGCTATGACCTCTACAATATGCAGCTTTAATGGAGACCTTGAAATAGAGATGAACCTGAGGACACACATCACTTGCAGAGACTACTACTCTTAACTCACAACTCCAATGACTTTCAAACTTTCCAGAATAAAAGTAGACTTAACGATCTTTCTAACAAGCCAAAGAACACATGATTTGGATACATACACAAGGAGATATGACCTCTGCAAGTTTGAGGTTTAATGGAGACCTTCAGCAGGGATAAAAAACAGAGAACACACACTACTTGCAGAGAGTATTGCTCTCAGCTCACAAATCCAATGATTATGACAGTTTATAGGAAGAAAGTAGACAGTAAGATCTTTTCCATGAGCTATCAAACATGTAATTTGGATATATAATGAGGGAGATACAAGCTCTGCAATCTCTGCATACAAAACTACAGCAGTGTAGAGATACACATATGACTCTCTTGGACATCCCACAAGATCACGACGTTTCTCCTCTTTTTATAGCATGGGAAACTAATCTAAAACCTTCCTAATACATCTAAATTCGTGGTAGACACTTGGATGGAGGTATTACATGACTCAAGTGCTCAAATAAGCAAAGTATTGATGGACTTTGAGAACTAGCCATATTGACCTTCCACTAGGACACCACTGAAGCTCCCTTGTGACTCACTAATTTGACTCACCATGTTCTAGAACTCACGTGGTATTTTTGCTACATTTTATGAATAATATGAGCCTTCTTGAAGTATTTGAAGACTTCCCAAAGGTATTTACATAATTTGAAACTTGTACCCTAAATAAAACAAATGTTCGCAACAGGGGTAAGGAATTCAAATTTCAAAAATATCAGAGAGAATTGAGCATGAAATGAGTAAAATTGAAAATTAAGTACAGAATCGCGATTTTTACCAGTGGGATAAAGGAAGTAGCTTGAGATGAAAAGTTAGGAATTGACTCAAAACCATAAAATTGTGAAGGGTAAAAACTTGAACAAGTGAAAAGTGAAGATTTTGAAAATATTGAACAAAATCGCGATTGTGTGAAGTCTATAAAAACCTGGAATCCTAGAAAAAAATTCATTTGAGTAAGGAAGAGAGAGAGTGAGAGTGGACAGAATCGCGATTTTTTGCAAACACAAGTTTCTTGACATTTTCTGATCAAGCAAGCAAGGTAAAGATTTCCTAACAAATTTTTGCATTATTTCAAGTTCTCATATTATGTTTAGAACATAAAAAACTCAAAAATCAGTAAAATCTTGGAATCGCGACTTTTAGAATTTTGAGTTTTACTGAGAAATAATAATAATTTTGTTAAAGTTCTTTTATTGCATGCTAAAATTTTAAATAGGCGATTCTTTTGGAGAAACAAAAACTCAAAAATAAACAACCTAAAATTTTTTAAAAATCTGCACAGAATCGCAATTCTGTGGGCAAACACAAAATCGTGATTCTCTAAAATAAAACATAAAATCGCGATTCCCAGAGCACGATTTTCATAAGAAAATCGTGTTTCTAAGATTGTGAGCAATCACGATCGTCTGGGAACAGAAACGTGAAAAACACAATTCTCACCACAGAGTCGTGAAAAACACGATTCCCACCACAGAATCGTGAAAAACACGATTCTCACCACAGAATCGTGAAAAACACGATTCTCACCACAAAATCATGAATTACACGATTCCCACCACAGAATCGTGAAAAACACGATTCTCACCACAGAATCATGAAAAAAAAAACACGATTCCCTCCACAAAATCGTGAAAAACACGATTCCCAACTCAGAATCGTGAATTGCACGATTCTCATCATAGAATCGTGAAAAACACGATTCCCACTACAGAATCGTGAATTATTTGAATGATTCTTAAATCTGGTAATAAATTGAACACACATTCCAAGCAAGAGTTAGGAAGGAAGGAGGTAGAGCCAGTGATAGGAGAATTACAAGAAAAAGATTTTGGCCAAGAAATCAATATGGAGAATTTAAATGAAACCAATGAATCCTCTGAAACTGGTGATTATAGAAACATTCTCAAATACATGTACACAAATAGGTTTGGAACCTATGTATATCAAGATGGGATGCATAAGTTTCTCATTAGATTGAGAAACTTGGAAGTTCCCCCGAATATAACACCAGTAGCACAGTTCAAGGATGGTAGATATGAGGATAGACAAGGATGTGTATACATCTTTTCACAAGACCCAGAAAATTCTAATGACCTAGGGCAATGTGCAGACAAGAGACCTTGGGAACAAAACCTAGGGCAACCAGACTTGCCAAGACAACATGAAACTCACAATAATAGTGAACAACAACAAGGTAGGAGACTACATACTTCCCCAAACCCTTTTGAGAGAGAAGCAGAAGGACTTAATGATTTTCCATTGAGAAGAAGACATCAGTGGCAAAATCAGGGAAGAATGCTTAGGCCCTATCAAGTAGCCAAATGCATGAAGAATCAATATGAAGGATTTTCTGATCCTCATGCTCATGCTACAAAATTTAGACAATTAATTAGAGCAGAAGAAGTTGAGGATTATAAAGTCCAATTTAAAGCATTTGGTCTAACCTTAACTGGACCTGCACTATCTTGGTTCATCCCCTTGAGAAAGGAAATGTATCTGGATATTGAATCTTTCCTAGAAGCCTTCATCGGGGAATTCTCAAAAACTGGAATAAAACATAGCACAGCTACCTTGATACATAGCTTTAAATAGCAAAAAGATGAAAATGTTAGAGAGGCAGCTAGGAGATTTAAGCAATATATTGACAGATGTCCGAGAGAAGAAGTACCTTCCATGGCAAGACAAGTATCCCTATTCATAGAAGGATTGAGAAGTGCCCAATTAAGAACCCTGGTGTATTATAGGAGGTGTCCTGATCTAGAAGCATGTGTGAAAGAGGCAATAGATTTGGAGGATAATAGAGGACAAGACCTATTAGCATTTGATCAACCTAGAACAAATGAAGATAAAATCCCACCAGCAGAAGAATTGGCACAAGCCATTGCTAAAGCCCTAGAAGTTAGCACCAAAACAAATTTGATAAACACCAAGATAAAAACAAATAAAAAATGCTATAATTGTGGAGAAAATCATTTGGTACAACAATGTCCATATCAAAAACCACAACATTTGCAAGATAAGAAAACACTCAAATATTGTACACTAGAAAGAAAATGGACAAATCATACCAGAGAAGAATGCTTTTACAATAAACAACCCATTAAGGAGAGAGAATATGCGAACCAAAGACAATCTGGATTTATTGAGCAACCAAGACCGGTACTTGGGCAACAACCTCCATTACCAACAAATGTGGTACCAGTCAAATACACACCAATAGAAGAGGGAAACTCAAGAATAAGATCACCATACAAAGAAGATTATCATTGGAATGAAGGATATCAGGAAGAGTGGGAAGGATATGAGCTGAGAGAACCAGAATTGCCAGCCCTAGATTTGGGAAATGGGAGAATTGAAATGGATACAACTACATTCATGTACATAACCAATAATTACATGTCTAATCAGAGACCTCAGTTCAAAGGGAGTCAAAAAATAACTTGTTATAGATGTGGAGGGGAACATTTCATTAGAGACTGTCCACAACCTCCCACACTAAGAGTAGAAGGAGCCTATTGCAAGGATTGTGGTAGGGAACATTTAATAAAGGATTGTCCAAGAAATCCTCAAAAACAACAAAATACTTCTAATAACATACCATTACAAGCAGTGACACAACATCATGGAGCAAGAAGAATTGAGTGACCCTGAACAAGTAAATGTAAATGCTATAACAAGGGCACAAGCCAAACAATAGGAAACAACCAAGGAACAAAAGAAGAATTCATCTCCAAAGGAGAAGAAAAACAGACAAAAAGGGAGATGGGAGAGAAAAATGAGAATGGGTAAAAGTCAAGAAGAAGAAAATATGGAACTGCCAAAACATAGCCCACCCCAAAAGACACAAACCCAGCAAGAGATAAGAAATTCACAAAGTTTGGAAACTATGATAAAAGCATACAAGGGAAGAATTCAAGAGGGACCAAATCCCACAGACCATGCAATGGCTTATCCTATACCCGATATAGAGCATGAAAGAATGCAAAAAAGCAAATAAATCATACAAGAAGCACAACTTAAACTGGGGGAACTAGATAATTCTCAAACAACAGCTAGAGAAACAAAGGTAATAGGAACAAGGGAAATTATTGATCAAGAAGATAACTCACAAATAACATTCCAGGTAAATATAGACAAACAATGTACAATCTTATACCACACCACAATGGAGGAATTGGTAAAACAGAATCCTCACTTACAATAGAAAATGGTAAAATGGGAAGCAATACCAGAGAATTTTGATCCGCAACCACAAGAAGTGGAAGAGTTGCTATACATTCCTATTGATAAAATAGGAGGATATTGTGAAGGAGAAGAAGGGAACTCAACTCTCAAAATACAATTTGGTACAAATCATGCCCAAGCTATATTGGATAGTGGATCAAGTGTGGCTATCATGACTAAACAAACTTGGGAAATATGGGGAAAAAATGAATTAATACCCACTAAAATGAGATTGCAACTTGCAGATGGACACATAGAAAAACCCCTAGGAATATGGGAAAAGGTGATTGTGGATATATGTGGAATAGAAATAGAGCATACTTTTGCCATAGTTGAATTTCCACAATCCACTTCATATGAAATCATCCTAGGAAGACCATTTATGAGACAAATGCAAATTGTGCAAGATTGGGGTAATGATTGCCTATATCTTCAGAGCAAAGGAAGGATAACTAGAGTGAATCTAAGAAATGGTCATTATTGTGACATGTCCCCTCAAGAATGGTTCAAAATACATCAAAATCAAGAATTAAGTGAAGAATCAGAGTTGGAAGATCAGAATGAAACAGAATCATCAATATGGAAGTGCAATGGGTTAAGAAATCTTACAAATAGAAAAAGAAGATTAAGAAAAGAAGAGTGTGTAGAAGCGAGAAAATTACAAGATGAGAGCTATGTACCACAAAAATTCAAAGATGAAGAATTTGAGCCTTATGGTTGGAACCAGATTTTGGCTACCATGGATCTAGCCAATGATGATTATGTGGGAGTGAATTTCCAAAATGAAGAAGGATATGATGTTTTTCACATAGGAATACAAATGATAAAGGTATAAAAAACAAAAGAGGACCAGGAAAAAGAAATGATATTGAAAAATGGAAAAACACAATATTTGGAAGAGGTAAAAGCTGCAGATGCAATAAAAGATAACATCTCAGGCAAATATAGAAAAAACAAACATAAGGAAATAGAAAAAGATCAAGAGGATGAAAAAAATGAGAAAATGACAAACAAGGATCAACAGTTTGATGTACCTGCAAATTTCAAGACTTATGAAGTAGAAGACATATTACTTCTAAAAATGAAACCAAAGAGAGAAAAGAAAAAAGGGAAGGCATATGACAATGAAGAACAAACTAAGAAGGTAATGATCACCCAAGAAGAGGGGGAAGAAAGACATATTGTAATAGCTGATGACATGACAAATCAAGAGGAGGAAACATTAAGAAATTTGGCCAGAAACTATAGGGATGTGTTTGCTTATAGCTACAAGGATTTGAAAGGTATTGATCCTAAAATCTGTGAGCATAAGATTCCTATTACACCTGATGCAAAGCCTAGCAAACAAAGACATTACACATTCAATGATAAATACTATGCTAAAATAAAGGAAGAAATTGATAAGCTGTTGGCTGCCAATTTCATCTATGAGATTGAATACACAGAGTGGATATCTCCTATAGTTGTAGTACCAAAAAAGAATGGGAAACTTAGGGTATGCATTAATTTGAAAAAAGTGAATGCTGCAACTATAAGGGATAGCTACCCATTGCCTATAACAGACCATCTTCTAGAAAGAGTTGCAGGGAAGGAGGTTTATAGTTTTTTGGATGGCTTTTGAGGATACAATCAGGTACCCATAGCTTTGGAAGACTAACATAAAACTGCCTTTTCCACAGAATGGGGAATTTATGCTTTTAGGGTTATGCCCTTTGGGTTAACTAATGCCCCAACAACTTTTCAAAGATTGATGTGTCATATCTTCAAAGAATTCCTGAGGAATGTAATGGAAATTTATGTGGATGATCTTTGTACTTTTTCATTAAAAAGACAGGATCATTTGGAAGATTTAGAAAACATATTCAGGAAATGCAAAACATACAGAGTATGTTTAAATCCAGAGAAGTGTGTGCTCTTTGTAAGACAAGGAAGAATGTTAGGTCACATATTCTCCAAAAATGGAATTTCAACTGATGAGAGAAAAATTAAGGCCACAGTGGAGCTTCCAAGACCAACAAATGTAAAGGAACTTCAAACTTTCATGGGACATTGCGGGCATTATAGAAAATTTGTACACAAGTTTGCTGACATAGCTAAACCTTTGTATGCTTTGATCACAAAATTTGACTGGACCAGAGAGTGTGACCAAGCTTTTGAGACTCTAAAAACTTGTTTGGTAACAACACCAATTCTGAAAACACCACAGTGGGATAAAATTTTCCATGTCCATGTGGATGCTTCAAATTATGCCTTGGGATGTGTGTTAGCACAACCAATAGAAGGAAGCAAATTGGATTTCCCAGTTGCTTATGCTAGTAGGCAGCTGAATTCAGCAAAGAAAAATTACACAACCACTGAAAGGGAAGGGTTGGGAATGATATTTACTGTGAAAAAATATAGACATTATCTTTTGGCCAACAAGTTTAAATTCTTTGTGGATCACCAAGCTTTACTCTATCTAGTAAACAAACCTTGTCACACTGGTAGGATAGTCAGATGGTTTCTTCGACTAATGGCGTTTGAGTTTGAGGTGGTGGTCAGACAGGGAAAAACACATTTGAGAGCAGATCATTTGTCTAGAATCCAGGCTAAAGAACCAAGTTCACCTTTAGATGATGACCTGCCAGATACATATCTATTCAAAGTAGAAAGTATTCTTGAATGGGCCATGATGTAAGGAATTGAACTCACAACCTCTTGGTTAGGAATGTGATGGGCTAACCACTTGCCCCAAAAGCCATGGTTGAGGATTACTTCCTAATCCTCTCTCTTAGGGTGTGGTTCAACCATCTCCTACCAGGATTATGTTACATTCTTCCCCCCTTGGTCGATCATTGTCCTCAATGATCTACTCTTGTATCCCTCTAGCCTCGGTGATAAGTCCCTTGAACCCCTAGGTGCCCTTGAATTGATGTCCCTCAACCTCGCACAGTTTCTTGAACCTTGTTCGCAACCTTGGTCTCTTGAACCCTTGCTCTCAACCTTGGTGTCTTGAACCTTCTTGTTCACAACCTTGGTGTCTCGAGCCCTTGTTCTCAACCTTAGTCTTGAACCTTGTTCTCACCCATGCTTGGTATCTTGAACACTCAATCAAGTGCCACCCAAGGATTCCCAAGGAATTCACACTTCCAAGCTAGCTCATTGGAAAGTTCATTCCGAGAGCTTTCCAACGGTATATTACACGCCTCAATCCGACCTACGGATTGAGAGATACACCCCAATCATTGTAAGGTCCATCCTTGAAATCGACGCGCGCGCTTTCCACAATTCCTACCCTTTCACATGGAGGATGCCCAAGCGCCTTTTTTAGAGGCCATTGGATCATTCCACTTTGCCCAAGCCTACTTCCTAGGCTCTGATACCAATGTAAGGAATTGAACTCACAACCTCTTGGTTAGGAATGTGATGGGCTAACCACTTGCCCCAAAAGCCATGGTTGAGGATTACTTCCTAATCCTCTCTCTTAGGGTGTGGTTCAACCATCTCCTACCAGGATTATGTTACACATGACTTTAGTACCTTTGCTAACCATGGGACCTTGTAGAACATTTGGAAACAACACACATTTAGTATTACAAAGCAGGAATTTTATGTTGTTAGCTGGGCACTTGTATCACCCATGCATATTGGAATATTGTGCTCCAGAAGAGGAGCAACAGGAATATCTGAAAAGAGCTCATTGTTGGAACCCTTGTACTCATGCTTCCATAATAGTCACCTTAAGTAATCTCAATAGGATGGGAGTACATTGGCCTAATAAGATTCAAGATATAACAAAATATATTGCTAACTGTTGGGAATGCCAATCCTTGCAAAATTCAAAACTCATAACTCTATATTGGTTTCAGAAAAACCCTGAATGGAGTGTGAACATAATTGAGGAATTGAAAAGAAACAAGAAAGGAAAACAAGAAAGAGTTAGTGCAGAATCAAAGAATCTACAAATGATTTCTGAAGAGTATCAACTGATAGGAGAATAATTGTATAAGAGAGGGATGGATGGATATTTAAGAATTTGTGTTCTTGAAGATAAATATGTGGAAATGTTAGAAATGGCACATTCTGGAGTGGCAGGAGGACATTTCTCAAGTGAAAGGACTGCTAAACTCATATTATATTCTGGTTTTTGGTGGCCAACCCTATTTCCTGATGCAAGAACATATGTAAAAAGATGTGACATTTTTCAAAGGGTGAGTCAACCAAATAAAAGAGACAATATGCCAATAGTTCCATTGATTTCAACAAGAGCATTTAGTAAATGGGGTTGGATTTTCATTGGACCCATACATCCTCCAGCAAAACAATCCCATGCTCAATATATACTAGTAGCCACAGATTACCTGACCAAATGGGCAGAGGCCAAGGCTACAAAAAGAAATGATGCTCAGACTACTGCAAGGTTTCTCTATGAAGATATCATTACCAGATTTGGACTACCAATTGAATTGGTAAGTGATAGGGGGACTCATTTTTTGAACCAAATCATAGAAAACATAATTGAATATTTCATGATTAGTCATAGAAAGTCAGCCCCATATCACCCACAAGCCAATGGGTTAGTAGAAAGTACTAATAAAGTACTTTGCACTGTATTGTCAAAATTGGTAAACACAAATAGGAATGATTGGGATTTACAACTTAATCATGTCCTATGGGCCTATAGAGTGGCATACAAAACTGCATTAGGAACCACACCATTCAATCTGGTATATGGACAAAATGCAGTTCTGCCCATAGAATTCCTTATTCCAACACTAAAGGTGGGAAGTCAATACAAATGGACTGGACATGAATTATCTGAGAGTGATGGAATTGGAAAAACTGGGAGCTTCTAGACTCCAAGCAATTATGAGCATATATGCAGACAAGAAAAGACCAAAAGCTTATCATGATGTTCATATTAAAGAAAAAAATCTACAAGAAGGAGATCTAGTTCTGGCATACACAGTAAAGGAACATCAGAAGAAATTTCAGAAAAAAGGACATGGGCCTTATATTATACATCATATAAGTAATAATGGAGCTATCCAACTAGCTAACATAGATGGAGAAATCATGCCAAACTTCATAAGTGGATGTAGAGTTAAAAGGTATGATTTTCCATTAATAGTCTCTGAATGGAGAAGAATACATCAAGCTCAAAATAGGAAAAAAGAAGAGGAAAATATAAGAAAGGAGGCTCAACAGGAGGCAAAGAAAAGGATAAGAAAAACCAAAGATCTTAGAGAAGCCCTTTTGTGTGAAACACCTCTAAAAAAAAGAGAACATTTGCCTGTTATTACAATGAATTTTCAGGATGAAAAAATCAAAGTCTTGATAGATTCAGAAGCACAGGTAAATTTGATCAGTTCAGCTTTATTGAATAAGTTTAAGTATAAAAGGACTGAAAGCAAGACATTTATCAAAACCTTAGAAGGGCAGATAATACAAAGCTTGTCTTCACCATCTATTAAAGTTAAGTTCAATGAAGAATATATGAGAATAGATTGTGAAGAATGGCCAGACCACATGATGACTGAGAAATTGATTTTGGGACAACCATGGCTAAGACAAGGTAAAGTAATATTGGATTTTGAAAAAATGAAGCTTAAGTTAACAATAAATGACAAAAGGTTTTTAATGTTTTTGTGCAGTACTAAAGAACAGGAAGATCAACAGGAGATTCATGACTCAGATCTGGAAGGATTTACTTTTTCATTAGAAGTTACAAAGGCATTACCAATACAACCAGTTTATGATCAAGCTTCATTCAATAAAAAACAGGATAAATTTGAAAGAACACAAGATGGTGAAAAGACAAAAGAAAGGGGGTAGCTATGGAGTAGTCAGAAGCATCAAGGCATCAGAACAGGAAGATTGTGGAAACAGAGTACACACAAACACTGCTTATCAAAACAGAATTCCATAACAAAATGGATATGGAAGCCAAAAAATTCCAAGAACAACCTATCAAAAGGAGAAGGGTTTCTTCCTAGAACAGGGTCCGCAAGGGTTAAATATTATTGGGTAAAGAAATAAGATTTAATTCAATGGAAAAATAACATGAGAATCTGATATGCAGTTAGGATCTTTGATAAGAAAATTAGAGTGTTACAGAGAAGAAATTATGACATTTTGAAAATAATGGCAATTTGTTCTACCTTATCCTTTTTCTGAGAAAAGAAATAGGAGGGGAAGAAATGAAGTAAAGGTAATTATTGAAAAAAAAATAAGAAAAGGAATATTATTATTATTAAAAAAAAGGAAAGAGAGAAAAGAGAAAAAGAGAGAAAAATTATCCATCTTTTCTTTTATAAGTTATACAGCACAAAGCAAGATATAGATAGAAGTGTAGCAGGTTTCTATTTTTTATTTTTTATTTTTTAATTCAATTTTCTTCAACTATTTATAGTTTTCAAATCTTTCATTTCTTTATAAAAGCTGTCAGAAGAGAAGAGAACACTAGACATCTTACTACACATGTAATGATCACTTTAATTGAGTTTTTTGAGGAAGTCAGGATTTAATTGAGATTTTATTTTCATTCTTCTTTCATTTCATCTCAAAACAAATGTATTTTTTTATTCCTTGTGACTCATGTGGGTGGAGTTTTTCTTTTGTGTGATGTGATATTTTCTTCAGAATGGTGAATCCATAGGAACTACCAATCCATGATTTCAAGGCAGACTCAATCACTATCTAGAGGACATTGGTTCTTGGACAGTGAAGCTACAATAGAGGAGGTGGATCTGGAGTTTGATGAAGAGCAGGAAATTCCAAAAGCAAAAAAGGTAGTTAAGGAGCTTAAGGAAACTCTGGGTATTATTGGCCAGTACATATTTACAGTAGGAGTTGGAGGTTACAAGTACACTATGCTATGTCAGGAGTTTTACAAATTCCAAAGAATTGTAGTCAATTACAAAAAATGGAAAGCAATAGGAATACACAGGTTGTTGGATGAACCCATATTCTTTATAGACTTTGAAAGAGTGGCACAGGTGATGAAGAGTTTGTTGGAAGTTGGAAAGGGCAATGAGGCATATTTTAGGTGTGCTGTCAAGAACAAAGAAAATCAGGAAGTAAACATTACTATAAAAGCAGAACATATCAGGGCAGCTCTTTAGTTTTATACCATGGGAACCAAGTTAGACAACAGATTTGTCAAGAAAAATAGAGCTACATATGCAGGATATTCCAAATTCCCTAATTTTAAAGGAAAAGAGAATGAAGAGAATGATATTAGAATGTTTTTGCAATATTTTTGTTTTCCAAAACTACCTAGATACACCATGCCACAGAAACCAGTAACATTGATTATGTTCAATAATAAGGATAAAACTAAGCCTTTTGGAGTGATGGATGTAACTCCATACATACATGAGCAATTAAAGGAAGCAGCCAAACATTGGGAGCAAAAGAAGTACATGAATGGAGCCCAATTCTTAACCAGAATCATATATCATGTTCTAGGGATGGAGGATCAATTACAATTGGCTCTAGAAGCCCAATACTTCAGAAGTCTGATGATAGGAATCAAAAGTCCTTCTAGGAATATGTATGTAAGAGAAGCAAAAGCCCAACCAAGCATGAGGGGAGCAGAAAGGAAAAGAAAAGGAGTTTCAGAAGAAGTCATTCCAGTAAAGAAAAGAAGATTGGATCCAAGAAAAGTGGAATTGGAACAGGTGGAAGCAACTAAGGAAGAGCATGAAGCTGCTCAGAAGTAAGTACAGTCTTCAAATGATCCACACCCACCTCAGACAAGCAAGGAGCAGTTGTATACCTATTTGACTCAGGGAAATAATAAAAGGGCAGTATATGAAGCTCAATATCAAAAGATGTTAGAGGACTACTCTTGTAAAGCAACTGATTGGATCCAAGAAGAAGTAGAACACTATGAAGAGCTGCATGATCAGATGATGGCAGCAGAAACAGAGGAAGTTTTTTTCAAAAAAGAAGTGGAACTGTTAGCATATTTCAAAGAGCTAAACTAGAACTACAGTTGTAGTGAAGAAGAAGGTTCAGAAGAAACCTGTACAAAAGAGGAAGTTAACCAAGAAAAGTAAAGGAAAATCAGTAGAAGAACCTGTACCAAGGATGGAGACAGAGGAAGTAACAGTAGAAGAAAAAAGAAGGAGGAATCCATTGCTGTGAAAGAACCAAGAATGGACAAATCAGGAATAGTAGGCTCTTCACAATTTTCATCAGAATCTGAAAGTGACATCTAAAACTTTTTGTTGAAAAGTTTGAACTTATCAATGCCTAGCACACCAAATGTGATAACACAAGTCTTTGAAAAAAATAAAACACTTGAAGACTTGAGTGAGAAGTCACAAGGAAAGCAAATCCAAGAAGAAGCAGCAAAGCAGGTCAGTCCTGGGGAAGAGAGAAGGTTACTGAAAGGCAAAACAGTGGTGATGGAAGAAGAGATTGAAGTAAGGAAGGAATTCAGCTGTGGAGTAGTGGATTCAGGATTGAAGACAATATGGACAAAACCTTTACATCAAACCTATTTCAAATTGGATGAAGGAAAGTTAGAAGCAGAAAAAGAAGTTCAGTTATGCAGTTCAGTATACAAACAAAAAGATACAAATCAAATCAAGGAAACAGAGGAAGTAGTGGAAAAGAGGAATGCTCAAGAAGTAGAAGAAGGGGATACAAAAAAAGAGATAAACCAAACCGCATAGAAGACATACTATATGACTTGAATCATAATGAAGAATTTACAACTACAGAAGATCAGGGACAAGAGGAAGATCTGGATCTCATGGATATAGATGAGCAAGAGGAAGGACAAAAGGAGAAAATAATTAATGATCAAATAAAACTCTCTGTGGAGATTGATTCAACTCTAAATCAGGAAAAGGAAGTATAGGAAATGGAAGGACATCTCCTTAATTTCAATTCTGCCGAAAGATTCTTACCCCTTTCTTGAAGCTCATGCTTGTCCTTCATCGGTTGATCGTAGTCTTCATTGTTGATGTATGAAACACCACAAGAAATGAATTAATGTGACACTAGAACACCTCTACTGTCATCATTAACTCATTGCCACTCCAAACTTTGAGAAATGATAGCCAAAACCAAGAACTTTACTTCTTCAGAATTTCCTAGTCACTGGAATTACATACCTTCCGTATTTTGCTAATTTCTCCTAGCTCAAATATTATTTCTCCAAGATCTTTTATAGGCTAAAACTAGAAGAGTATAGCTTTCCAATAAGATATCATATGCATGGCCTTCACAAGATGCCTATGTATAACTGCCAAAATTGGAAATTCTCTTGTTTTAGTAAAAAGTCCCGGTCTAAAAATGGAATTCGATGCCTGGCATCGACTTGCAACAAGAATCTGATGCGGCGCATCGACTTGGGGTGTTTTTAGCCACTTTTCAGTAGGGATTCGATGCCAGGCATCGACTTCCCTCGTAAAGCCTTGACCTTTCGGATGCCAAAACAATAGGTGATTTCATGCACACTTAGAATATGACTTATCAACTAGAATTCGATGCCAGGCATCGAGTTGCTCCAACAACATCATGTTTTTCAAACACTTCAGCACTGAATGAAAAAGATAAATGAAAATATGACTTATCAGCAGAGATTTGATGCCAGGCATCGAGTTGCTTAGAAAACTTGAACTTTTGAACTCATCACACAGTAGACAAACATGGAGATCATGGAGAGAGTCTCATACACAGAACTTTAACTATTTCTTCTCATAGCTATGAAAAAATCCGAAGCTTACAAGTGCTTTCTCACTCAGAGAAGCCCGACTATAATCAGTCATACAAATTGAGTTCTAACTCACTCTATCATTGTCTTTCCTTTCTTCTCTCTCATCGCGTCAGTTGATACAAACTAACTTATATAGATTTTCTCATTCCTGTGACTTTTAAAAAACTTCTAGAACTAAAGTGAACTAACTTTACAAATATAATACACTTATGAATTTGTCCGTTCACATAGGCATGCGGTTTTCTTCTAAGATTTGACCTTCAAATATATGTCCAATTAGTGATTGTTTCTCCAACAGCTCCCTCTCAATCACTATTTGACATTCTCTATTTCTTCATATCATCTTCTTTTCTTTTACTCCTGCCATGCTTTTGAATCTGCTAGTCTGCACACCATCCAAGCTCTTTGTCATTATGTCTGCTATTTGATCCTTTGTAGAAATGTACTCCACTTCAATTTCTTTCTCCATTACCTTTTCTCTTAAGAAATGATAATGTATCTCTATATGTTTTGTTCTTGCATGAAATATTGGATTTGCTGCAAGATAAAGTGAACTCATATTATCTCCATGTATTGTAGGTATACCTTGATCAATGCCCAAGCTTTTGAACAATGTTTGCATCCATATGACCTCCTTGGCTGCTTCCACAAGTCCTTTGTACTCAGCTTCAGTTGATGATAATGCTATTGTATGTTGTTTCTTTGAACACCAACTTACAAGCTTATCACCAATGTATATCATGTAACCATGAGTTGATCTTTTGTCATCCTGGTTACGTGCCCAGTCTGAGTCACTATAGGCTCTCAACTTCAAATCTGATGTAAAAGGATAATATAATCCTTCCTTTATAGTTCCTTTGATATATCTGAGAACTCTTTGACCTGCAATCCAATGTGGGTCCTTTGGACAATGCATGAATTGTGACAAAACTTCCACTACATAACTAAGATCAAGTCTTGTTAGTGTAGCATAAATCAAACTACCCACAAGAGATTGATACTTCCTCATATCTTTGTATTCTGCACCATCATATTTACTGAGCTTTTGATTAACTTCAAGTGGAGTTGAAGCTTCTCTGCAATTTTCCATATCAAACTTCTTCAATAGATTCAGAAGATACCTTTCTTGTGATACATATATGCCATGATCTGTATAAGTGACTTCCATTCCAAGAAAGTATGATAACTTTCCTAGGTCACTGATCTTGAACTCTTTCTCAAGTAATCTCTGTACCTCCTTAATTCCTTCATCTGAAGTACCTGTGATTATAATGTCATCTACATAAATACAAATGTAGATTGTACCTTCCTCTGTTCTTTTGATAAGTAGACTTGGATCTGCTTTTGAACTTTGATATCCAAGTTCATTTAGATACTTTACCAGTCTATAGTTCCATGCTCTTGGAGCTTGCTTCAACCCATAGAGTGCTCTTCTCAACCTGCAAACAAAATTTGGATACCTGGAATCTATAAACCCTTGAGGTTGTTCCATGTATACCTCATGTGATATGTATCCATTCAAGAATGCATTCTTTATATCTAGTTGACTCAAAGTCCATCCTTTTGAAGCTGCAATAGCAATAATTGTCCTTATAGTTGACATCTTAGCTACATGACTGAATGTCTCATCATAATATATGCCATAGGTTTGGGCATAGCCTTTCACCACCAATCTAGCTTTGTATCTGGCTATACTTCCATCTGCAAGCTTCTTCACTTTATAAACCCATTTATTTCCAATTACTTTCTTACCATTTGGTTTAGGAACAAGTTCCCATGTCTTGTTCTCCTCTAATGCATTGAATTCTTCCTTCATTGCTTCTTCCCATTGCTTCTTACCTTTAGCTTCATCATAGTTCTAAGGTTCTTCATCATCTTTGATCATATATGCATAGTTCTTCTGAGTTATGTAAGAAGTATCATAAGAATACCTTTCTGGCTGTCTTCTTGTCCTACTTGACCTTCTTGGTTCACATTCTTCATATGTGTCTGGATACACCTCTTCATCAAATATAGGAGCTTCTTCATTCCTTCTTGTTAATCCACTTCTGGATATACTTGCTTGCATATAGTCTTCATCTCTATTTACTTGCACAATTGATTTTCCTTTCTCACATCTTCTTACCTCTTCTTCAAATTCTTCAGTTGTATGACTTTGATCTGCATACCAACTTTTCTTTTCATCAAATGTAACATCTCTAGAAACAAGAAATTGTTTGATTAAAGGATTCCACAACCTGTAACCCATCTGCTTTTCATCATAACCAATGAACACATATTTTTCTGCCTTTGGTTCAAGTTTATGTCTAAGTTGTGATGGCACATAAGCATATGCAATTGATCCAAACACTCTACAATGATCTAGTGTTGGTTTCTTACCCCACCAAGCTTCATATGGAGTCATACCATTGAGAGCTGCACATGGTAATCTATTCACAAGATATGTAGCTGTATTTACAACCTCAGCCCAAAGATAATTTGGACAATTCTTCTCCTTCAGCATAGCTCTAGCAAACTCAACCAAAGTCCTGTTCCTTCTTTCTGCAACACCATTTGTTGTGGTGTATACCTGCAGGTTATTTCTCTCTTAATACCTGCATTCCAAAGATAATCATTGAACTCTTGGGAGAAGTATTCTCCCCCTCCATCAGACCTCAGTCTTTTAAGCTTTTGACCTATGACTCTCTCTGCATATGCATGAAAATGCTTGAAAGCTCCAAACACTTCTGATCTTTCCTTCAAAACATATAATGTTATCCATCTTGTAGCATCATCAATGAAAAGAACATAGTACCTTGAGCCACTGATAGACCCTTCTTTTGTTGGTCCCCATACATCTGTATGAATGAGCTCTAGTAGTCCATCATGTTTGAATCCTTTCTTTTGAAATGGTAACTTGTGTGCTTTACCCATTTGACATGCTTCACATTTATAAACCATACGTTGACTCTACACATTTGGTAGTCCTAGTACAGACTGATTAGCAACCATAGCTTTAATTCCTCTTTCATTGAAATGACCTAATCTCTTATGCCAGAGATCAAGTTCTATAATCACTCCTTCACCATGTGTAAGCAAAGCTTGACCAATGTTCCCTTGTACTCTTAAAGTAAAGAGTCTACCTTCTTTCTTACCAGAGACAATCTGATTATATCCATTCTCTAGATCTTCAACAAATACTCCTTCATTTGTAAACCTGACTTGAAAACCTTTTTCAACTATCTGTCCCACACTAATCAAGTTTTAGGTATTGTAGGAACATACAAAACATTGGTTAGCAAATCTGCTCCACTCTTGCATTTCACTTTACCAATTGAATGTACACTATGTCTGGTATTATCACCTGTTTGAACTGTATGACTAGAAATACCTTTTTCCAATTCTGACATCAATTCTATGTTTCCTGACAAGTGATTAGAACATCCAGAGTCAATGTAAAATACCTTTAGATCTTCTTTATCTGATATGCTAATTGAATTCATCATCAATGATGTATGACTTTCATTCTGTGTGTCATTTGCATAGTTGTAGTAGGTGGTGTTGTAGGATTGATTCTGTCCCCAACTTCTTCCTCCACCTCTACCATAGCCTCCTCTTTGAATTTGTCTACCTCTTTGAAAATTACTTTGATATCTTCCACCTCGACCTCTGCTATTTTTGTTTTGATTTTGGTTTGATCCTTGTTGATTGTCCCAACAGTCATGAGCCAAATGATTACTCAATCCACAGATCCAACAAGCCTTCTTATTGTTATTCTGATTTCCTCTTCCTCTTCCAAAGCCTCTTGCTCTTCCTCTTCCATTGCCTTTACCTCTTGCATAATAAACTTGAGAAGTTGATTCCTCTTCAGCCTTTGCTTTACCTTTATCTCCTTTCTTCTTGTTCTTCACGTACATTGCAAAACTTTGTCCTTTATCTCCATCTCCCTTCAAGTCTTGCTCATATGTGAGCATCAAACCAAGTAATTGATTCAAATCTGGAACATAATGATTTAATGAAAGTTCTGTTGATAAGACAAAAGGTTTCCACCTTTCATCCCCTCTCAAACTCGCAAGTAGTTGAGCAATCAATCTGTGATCTTCAACATCTTCATCTATGGATCCAAGACTATCTGCAAGATCCTTCATCTTAGTGACATAATCACTAATACTTTGACTTGGCTTCTTCTTGAATGTTGTAAACTCTGACCATAGACTTGCTTTCCTTGCTTTAGTAGTGCTTTGGAAATGATACTCCAATGCATTCCATATATCTTCAGATGATTCCAATCCTCTGATGTGTGGTAGCAAATGATCAGAGATTGTATTGTAAATGTATGCCTTTGCACTTGCATCCTTCTTCTGCCAATGCTTTAAAGCATCAAGTTCCTCTTTCTTTGGTCAGCTTTCATCTTCAAATATTGGCTTCTCTTCTTCACATGTAACATATATCATGAGATCCTTACTCATAAGTAAGGCTTCCATTCTCATTACCCATGCGGGATAATTATCTCTATCCAGTTTGTCAATGGAGATATGATCTGCCATACTCCTTCCCTTCTGCTGCAACCTGTGAGCTTAAAGGATAAAGGATAATACCTTTTGGAGTTCTTTGTGTATGACGATACTTTTGAAGTAACCTTTTGATGCCTTGTGTCTTCAAATGCTTCACCTTTCAAACTTTAATGAAAAAACTTTTCAAAACTTTTCGTACCTTTGTCGCCTTCTGCTCTTTAGGACCTTTCTGCTCTGATACCACTTGTTGATGTATGAAACACCACAAGAAATGAATTAATGTGACACTAGAACACCTCTATGGTCACCATTAACTCATTGCCACTCCAAACTTTGAGAAATGATAGCCAAAACCAAGAACTTTACTTCTTCAGAATTTCCTAGTCACTGAAATTACATACCTTCAGTATTTTGCTAATTTCTCCTAGCTCAAATATTATTTCTCCAAGATCTTTTATAGGCTGAAACTAGATAAGTAGATCTTTCCAACAAGCTATGATATGCATGAAACAGATGTCTAGAACTCACGTTATGGCCTTCACAAGATGACTATGTATAACTGCCAAAATTGGAAATTCTTCTTGTTTTAGTAAAAAGCGCCTGTCTAAAAATGGAATTCGATGCTTGGCATCGACTTGCAATGAGAATTTGATGCCAGGCATCGACTTGGGGTGTTTTTAGCCACTTTTCAGCAGCGATTCGATGCCAGGCATCGACTTCCTGCATAAAGCCTTGACCTTTCAGATGCCAAAACAATAGGTGATTTCATGCACACTTAGAATATGACTTATCAATTGGAATTCGATGCCAGGCATCGAGTTGCTCCAACAACATCATGTTTTTCAAACACTTCAGCACTGAATGAAAAAGATAAATGAAAATATGACTTATCAGCAGAGATTTGATGCCAGGCATTGAGTTGCTTAGAAAACTTGAACTTTTGAACTCATCACATAGTAGACAAACATGGAGATTATGGAGAGAGTCTCATACATAGAACTTTAACTATTTCTTCTCATAGCTATGAAAAACTTAGAAGCTTACAAGTGCTTTCTCACTCAAAGAAGCCCGACTATACTCAGTCATACAAATTGAGTTCTAACTCACTCTATCATTGTCTTTCCTTTCTTCTCTCTCATCGCGTCAGTTGATACAAACTAACTTATATAGATTTTCTCATTCCCGTGACTTTTAAAAAACTTCTAGAACTAAAGTGAACTAACTTTACAAATATAATACACTTGTGAATTTGTCCCTTCACATAGGCATGTGGTTTTCTTCTAAGATTTGACCTTCAAATATATGTCCAATTAGTGATTGTTTCTCCAACATTCATCAGCCTCGAGCATTAATTGTTGTGTGTCTAGTGCAGTTCTGATCATGTCCTGCACCAGGGGCTTGAGCTGAGCGATGTCGACATTCAACCATGTCCTAGGTATGCTTGGAGCTTCTCCGGTTTGTACATCTTTTCCTTGCTCGACATGAACAGTTTCGTTGTGTGGTTGTCTAATTTGTAATTGTATGTTTTGTACTTTTTCTTCTTCATCCAAATCAATAGCTTTTGTGGCACTCCCTTGAAATGTGACATCCATGGGGGAGGGTTCTGCCACGACCCTTATTCGTGTGAAGGGTTCCTCTTCTTCTACTGTCATTGCTTGAGTCTCTTTCTTGGGTATCTTTATTGACACCTCGCTTATGGGTGTTGTCTCTTTGATAAGGATGGTGGAAGTCTCATTGATTTTGAGTTCATGTGTCCCTTCTTGGTTTGCCTCCTTGCTTTTGGTGTCTCTAGTGGGGTGGACAGAGTTGTCATTTACCTTTGTTCCTTCGTCTGCTTCCGCGTAGTCAACTGCATTCAACTCCTCCCATTGTCCGTCATCTTTTGATTCACTTTGAATGTTCACATTCAATAATGAAGTGTCAGGTTCTTCTTGTGAATCTGAAGATGAGCTTGAATTATCCAACCCGATTTCTCTGTAACGGTGTACTTTTGTGAGTTTCTTTTTCACTTGCATCTCTTGGTGGGCTTGCTGATAATGGTGCCCTTGCACTGGTAAATTGACTTGCCCTTCTGTATATTGATGCGTTTCTTCTAGGGCCCTAGTTAAATCTTCCTCTGTAATTGGCCTGTGCTCTTCAATCGTTGTCTTTGGAAGTACGTGTATCCTTTTTGTGGCTGGAACTTCCTCTTCTACTTGCTTGACTTCCTTGAGTCTCTTCGTGCCTCTCATTCTGGGTTGAGAGCTAGTTCCCTCCTCTTCCACCATCTTCAATCCTCTTTTCTTTTTAGGAACTGTGGCGACTTTGCCATACTTAGCAATAGCAGTCGAAGATGGCATTTCTTGCAGATGCTCTCTAATGCCTAAAGCATGGTAAATCAATATTGTCAGAGCGATGCTTCCATTGAGGAACTTCTTATTATTCAACCGCTTCTTTGCTTCAAATAGACTTTCTTGTATGTAAGGAGTCAGATTAATTTGATTTCCAATTTGTTTGATTGCATGTGAGAGCAATTGAACAATAATCTTTTGAGGAGCCGTATAGCGATGCATATTTGGGAAGCAGAAGTGCTGGTGGATGAGCCTGACTTCCTCTTCTATGTCAACTCTGTTAATGTCTGTGAATGTTCTGGTCTTGGCCCCACGACTCTCTTCCTTTACGACAGTGATACCATCCTTCTCCCATCTGAATGCTTCCTTAATGAAATCATGTGTGAATTGGATGACTACCCATTCACCTACACCATCCATTACTCTAGCCTCAGGCACCAAGGGATCATGTAGTGCAGGCTATAGTGTAATCATAACTTGAGTGCATCTGTGGAAGTCGGGCTTATAGATCGGAAGTTCAAAATATTTGTGTATGCCCGCTTTCTTCACGATTTCTATCGTAGACGGGAGTCCATGTAGTACTCTGAAATCCTGGGACATGATTGGGAATTGATGATCTGTATCCATTATTTTGATAGTTGCCAGGAAGAGGTACTCCCCAGCCGGTTGATCTTCCCTGAACCAATGTCCCTTTGCTTTGGTGATGCTCTTGAGAGAAAATTCCAATACTTCCTCTTGTACTGTTGCTTCAGAATCTTCAGAAGCCATCTGCACTTTTAAGGAAAAGCGCATTAGCTTCAATGGAAAGTATAGCAACTGTGTAGTGCATTGCAGTGATTTGTTGTCGTTCTATCACTCCGTTTCCCATGGTTCTATAAGTGAGATCTCTTACCCCATCTTTTTATTTCTTTTCCTGAAAGAAAACAACCATAAGTGTAGCCGAAGCATTTATTTATGTACGTAGTAGGTCCATTCCTAAGAAAGTGGAAGCTATGCCCTAATTCTCATTGGAGAATGTGCACCACTAATTTTATCATGTAACTCATGTGCCGAATTCTTGGCCTTGTAATGTGGCCCTATTATGCATACTTTAGGTGCATTTGATACTTCATGAGTGCAATTGAAATCCTTGTTGTTGTGGTGGTCCATTCCCTTTCGTTGTTTTGGCTTCCAAATCCATTTCGTTGTTGCTTTGATATGTTGTTGCATTTCTTTGATTCCTCGGGCTTCAGGTGTTCTCGTGGTTTCCTCTAGTGTCCTCATCTTAGAGGCTCTGCTCTTCATGTGTCTAGAACGAGTCTATTTTTGCTTTGTCATTCGAATGTTTTGGTGTAGCGTATCCTCCTGATTGAGTATCTCTTGCTTGGCTGCTTGCTTCACCTTCTTGGGAATCCATATCTGCTGTCGTGCTTTCTGAGCTTCAACCAAAGGCTTAGGGAGCCATACTTGCAAGAGTATTTTTGTTTCAGATTTTTGTGATGCTGACTCGTTATTCTTCTTTTTCTCATGATTTGGTGATGATGTTTCCGATTTCTGCACTTGATCTTTGCGTACCCATTTGAATTTATTCTTCCCTTGATGTGAATGTCTAAATGTTTTCTTCCACATTGGTGATCCTTCTGTCATATGAGAGACTTCATGAGAGTTGGTTTCTTGATTGTTTGGCCGAATAGGATGATATCACCTCTTCCTTGGACACATTAGGGTTTGAGCTTCCTGCTTCTTCTAGACTGGTTTCTGAAGTATTGGGGTTGGAATCATGTTCCGCTAGATCTTCTTTGCGTTCTTTCGCGCTCTCGATGGTTTTTGGTTGTGGTAAAGGCTTCTCTCCTAATAGACTAAAAATTTCCTTGTGTCCTATTTTGGCTGAAATGTAGCCTTGAGCTAGGTTGATACTAACTTCATTTTCAATTATCCAATCCTGTCCTAGGATCAACTCTTCTATTAAATCTCATGGAAGAATTTCCGAGGTGCAGGGATACGTGAGTTACTCCCATGCATTCGATGACTTGACCTCCAATTCCTATCATTTGGGCTTTGGTGGGACTCATAATCATTTGAAGATCTTGTATGACCGTATTACATATGCAACTAAGTCTTGCTCCTGAGTCTATTAAGGCATTTATCAATTTGTACTCTGTTTTGCTGATTCCTAGGTTTAAATAAGGTTGTGGCATGAAGCAATTTGTCGTGTCAGATTTATGGACTTGGTAAATAGCCATAGGGATAGGCTCTTCTCCTTGGAGATACCGTTCATCCCTTTGCCCAATCCATTCTTTCCTTTTCTTGATGCGTTCTAGGGCTTCTTGTCGAGCCTCCTCTCTAATCCGTTCTTCCTCTTTCTTCCTATTTGAGCACCTTTTAGACGTGCTAACATGTGATCCGTCAATGGCTCCATGAACCGTTTAACTCTGCATCCACTTATGTAGTTAGGAAGAATGTCTCCATCTAAGGTGGCGAAATTAACTGCTCCACTAGTAGAGATCCTATTGATGATCAGAGGTCCATATCCACGTTTTTGTAACTTCTTGGCATGTTGTTTTAAGGTGTAAACCAGGGCTAAGTCTCTTTCTTTAAGTCCCTTGTCTTTTATGTGTGCATCATAATATGCCTTTTGTCTTCTCTTGGTTGCATAGATTCCTGCTACCGCTTGTAACCTAGTTTCATGCAACTTCTCGATTTGGTCTAGTTGTTGGGATAATTCATGTCCGTTCCATTCATACTGTTGGGCTACTCTCAAAGTTGGAATTAAAAAATCAATTGGCAAAATTGCATTCTGTTTGTACACTAAATTGAATGGAGTAGTTCCAATGGCAGTCTTGTATGCTACTCGGAAGGCCCAAATTGAATGGTGTAATTATTTGTCCCAATCAGACCTCCCATTATTGACAATCTTTGTCAATACTGTGCATAATACCTTGTTGGAACTTTCTGCTTGACCATTGGCTTGGGGATGGTATGGGGCTGATTTCTTGTGGATCACTAAAAATTCATTCATTAGGGATTCTATTACTTCGTTAAGGAAGTGCGTTCCTTGGTCACTCACAATCTCAATTGGTAATCCGAAACGAGTGAATATATGTTCAAAAAGGAACTTAGCAGTGGTTTGAGCATCGTTCTTTCTAGTAGCCTTCACTTCTACCCATTTCGTCAAGTAATCAGTGGCTACTATGATGTACTCAGCATGCGATCCTTTGGCTGGTGGATTAATGGGTCCTATGAAGTCAATACCCTATTTTGAGAATGCTCTCGCACACACCATAGGTCTCAATGGCATGTCATCTCTCTGAATTGGGTATTTAGCCCTTTGACATGTTTCACAACTTCGCACATATGTTTCAGCATCCATATGTAAAGTTGGCCACCACAAGCCTGCGAAGAGAATCATTTTTTTTGTTCTATTGGCTGAAAAATGACCTCCTGCTGCACCGGCGTGTGCCATCTCTAATATGGGTAAATACTCTCCTTCATGAACACATAATCGTAATTGGTCGTCTTTTCCTCTTCTAAACAAGTTTCTTCCTATGAGAACATAATCCTTGCTCATCTCCTCAAGGGATCGTTTTCTAGTCAAGCTAACTCCTTCCTCATGTTCTCCTGTCTTGAGGAATTTCACTAATGTTTTACTCCAATTGGGTGCTATCGTTGAAAAAGGTATGGACGTATGATCCTCTGGGATTGTCTCCTAGCATTCTGCACAAACTTACATAGTCATGGACATCCTTGGGCATGTCCGGCCAGTATACTCCTAATCTCTTTAATTCTCTGATGGTTCCATGAGTCGCTTGGTGTGTTCTCCATTTGTTCACATGTGCTTGTTCAATTAGCTTCGTTTGTTCATCCTCCTCAACACATCTTAGCAAAACTCCATTGGGTTCCTTATAGTACACACTTCCCGCAATAATATGCAAGTTTCTTGATTGGAGAATTTCCTTTCTGCTATCCTTATTGATTGAATGTTGTGGGCCATGGGTGAGTATAGGAATTAATTTCTCTGCCCACTTTGGACAAACTTCTAGATTAAACAAATATGTGTCTGGATCATCGGGCACTCCACTTGGTGGTTCTCCATGTATTAACCTTGAAAGATGATCCGCTCTTACATGGGTGTTCCCCTTCTTTACTATCACTTCAAAGTCAAACTCCATTAATAGTAAGAACCATCTTACTAATCTTCCCGTATTACAAGGTTTATTGACTAAGTACAGTAAAGCCTGATGGTCTATGAAGAACTTGAATTTGTTGGCTAAGAGATAGTGTCTAAATTTCTTAATTGCACAGACCATTCCCAATCCTTCTCGCTCAGTAGTGGTATAATTACGTTCAGCTTGACTCAGTTGTCTGCTTGCATAGGCAATCGGATGATCTAATTTTCCTTCATCGGCTGGTTGGGCTAAGATACATCCTATTGCGTAATTAGAAGCATCAACATGAATATGGAAAGGCTTGTTCCAATTTGGCATTTTCAGAATTGGAGTCGTGCTAAGCCTCTTCTTTAACTCATTGAATGCTCTCTCACATTCCTCTGTCCAAGTGAATTGAGTTAATAGCCCATACAGAGGTTTGGCTATTATGGCATACATGTGGATAAAGTGACGGTAATATCCACAATGTCCCATAAATGCTTGCACCTCTTTTGCATTCTTTGGTCTAGGAAGCTCTAATATGACCTTAATCTTGTCCTCATCAGTGGATATTCCATTCCTAGAGACTATGTGTCCTAGGATCTTTCCTTGTCTTTCCATGAAGACAGACTTCTCTGGGTTTAAACAGACTCTGTACTGTCTACATTTATTAAATATCTTCCTCAACTCAGAAATATGATCGTGTCTTTGATTGGAGTATGTACATAGGTCATCTACATATACTTCCATGCTCTTTTTCAGGAATTCCTTGAAAACATGACACATCAATTGTTGGAAAGTAGTTGGTGCATTCGTGAGTCCAAAAGGCATCACTCGGAAAGCATAGACTCCCCATTCGATCGTGAATGCAGTCATATGTTGATCGTCCGTAGCAATGGCTACTTGATTGTATCCTGAGAATCCATCTAAGAAGCTATATACTTCTTTTCCTGCTACTCTTTCCAATAGATGGTCCGTAATGGGTAATGGGTAGCTATCCCATATGGTGGCTGCATTGACCTTTTTCAAGTTAATGCACACTCTCAATTTTCCATTCTTCTTAGGCACAACTACTAGTGGCGATACCCACTCGGTGTGTTCTATCTCATATATGAATCTTGCGGCTAATTTTAGCAGCATAGATCTCATTGTATGTATAAGGGTGTTGTTTTGATGGTTTTGCATCTGCTGTCATTGGGATCCTATGAGAGCAAATCGAGGGTTCCACACCTTTGAGATCCTTATATGTCCATGCAAACACGTCTCGATATTCTCGGATCAATTGTATGAGTTCTTCTTCCTCTTCGACTGATACATCTTTGCCTATGTATGTGCATTGTTCTTCTTCGTCTTCCACTGTTATTATAATTTTTTTTGTTTGTTCTTTGTTGTCGTACGCTTCTCCGTCTCGGGCCTCTCGTTTAGACATTTGAATGGCTACCTTTTGCTCTTCTACTTCGTATCTTTTAAAATGTTCAAGAACTTCGAACAGGTCAGGGTCTGGTCCAATTTTACTCATTTCAACTTCTTGTTTTTGTACTCTGGGAGCGGCTTCTATTGCTAAGATCTTTGTCGGTTCCTGTCTCTCTTTGGTTTGAATGGTGTCTAGATAGCTCTCTTCTGAATCAAATTCGGGTTCCATTTCGATACTCTCATATTCCTCCTTCCACTCTTTTTCCAAGATTTCCCCTTCTTCCACTTCTTGAAGGACAACCATATAAAGATTTACATCATAGCCTTCCTCGTCTATGCACTCATTCATTGTCAAGACTTCCTCATTTACACACACATCTAAGGTTGCTAGGATTTCCATCCATCTATGCGGTTCAAAGGTTTCATCCGGAAAGATTTGAGGCATGTACCTTGGGTCCTCTACCGGTTTGTAGTTAGGATGTCCTATTGGCCATATCTATATGTTGTCTTCTTCTTTCTTAGCTTCCTTACACATCCATAACTGAGCATCCTCGTGTGTCCGTGATTGATCGCTCGATCCAGCACTATGAATGGACAGGTCATCTTCCTCCTTGTGTATGGGATTCCACTATAGAGGAGGAACATCCCGATAAACAAACGTATGCAAGTTTATCTTGGTTGTATTTCCTTGATGTTGCAGGTATAACGAATCTCTTCCCCAGTCTTGCACTACTCGCATTTGTCTCATGAAGGGTCGTCCTAATATCATTTCGTAGTTGTTCGCTTTTTCGAACTTACAAATGGCTAATGTGTGTTCAAATTCTACTCCACAGGTGGTTAATTTGATTCTTTCCAATATTCCTAAGGGTTTCTCCACATGACCATCTGCTAATTGGAGCTTCATGCGTGTGGGTCGTAAGGCAGGTTTTCCCCATTTCTCCCAAATCTCCTTAGTGGCGATTCCTACCCGGCTCCCGTGTCTAGTATAGCCTTGGTCATGTACCCATTGTAAGTGATAGGTAGACATGTATTGCCTTCGTCTCCTTCACTAAACTCTCCCACTTTATCAACTGGGATTTGTATTTTAGAAGTGTTTTCTTTTCCCTTTCCTTCCTTTTCTTCCTTCTCTTGCCCTAATTCTAATTGGCTAGGGAATTGCCTCCATAATTGTGGTTTTACCTGAAGTAATTCTTCCACGATTAATTTGCATTGTACTTTTGTCTTCTTAAGTTCTGTTCAATTGTGTGAACTCTTCTCTGACTTCCCTTTTCCTTTTCCATGTACTGCGGGTGCTCGTATTATCATAGATTCCTTTTCGTACTCTCCCATGTAATTAGGCAATGTTGAAATGCTCTGGGTTTCTTCTCTATTTCTATCGAGTCTCGATACTTCCTCATACACTTCCTCCAGGTTGGGGTTTGGTTGATAAACTTCCACGTCTATTTCCTCAAAAGGAGGCTTAGATACTCCATTTTTCTTCCATTGTTCTTCTTGGATTCTATTCCATAACTCCTTTGGTCATTCTGCCTCTAGGTCAGGTATGGTTGACAGTGGTTCATCCTGGGTTCTAGTTTGCTCGCACTTGTCATCCTTTCCTCTAAGTTCTTTATCCAAGGCTCCAACGTGTTCTTCATATTGATTATCTGGTATTCTCGTCCCTAGTAGGGCTGGAATAGTCTTTTCTAGGGTAGCTTGTGCAACCTCTATAAGCTTTCGACATATTGCAAGCCTTTCTTTTTCTAATTCTCCTTGTGGGTAAAGTTTTTCATGTTGTTCTACTTTCGGTCCAGTCTTCATTCTAGCTTGGTAAGCTTTCAGCCACATGTCTAGGTTGTCAGATTTTGGGTCAGTTAAAATGGATTCTGGTTTCTCTACTTCTTGAATAGGTGGTGGAATGGGCACTTCTTTTTGAATTTCCTGTTCTTTTTGTTCTTTCATGCTTCTAGTTTGTTTCTTATTATTTTGACTTTTGTTTTTCATCCATTTACCTTTGAGTTTTTCTCTTCTTTCCTTCCATTTCTGTGCTTTAATGGTCTGGGTACTTTCACGTGGATCCTCAGAATCTTCAACTATTCGGTTTTTGAGATTTTCCTTCCTATTATCTTCTTGTTCCCGATCTGTTTGGTTTTCTTTTTCGTTCTTTCATTTGAGCTCACGTAATAGCCTTTAAAGGCACGATGTACTCCTTATCACTTCCCGATGCTTCTATCACTTCGATTAGATTAACAGGTGTTGTATCCTGGGTTTTATTAGGATTTTTTGGACAATCTCTAAAAAGATGTTCCTTTCCACAATCATTGCAATATCCTTCCCAAGTCCTAGGGGGTGGTGGATTGTAAGGCCGAGGACATTCTATGATAAAATGGTCTCCTCCGCATCTATAACAAGGTCCTCTCAGTATAGGTGGTCTAATGGGTGGTCTCATAGGTGGTTGTGCTTTAGGAGCGGTATACATTAGAGTTTCTACCTCCATTCCATAAGCTTGATCATATCCTTCATATCCATAATAAGCCGAATCATAAACTAATTCATGCTCTAACGTGTTGGCTTCATATGGATAATAATCTCCTGAGGCCAACTCATATCTAGGGTTTGTTGATTCCACATTGATCATCGTCAATGCTGGCACTATGGCTCTTTCCAAATTTTCTTGTGGCTGAGCATACTTCATCGGGACCACTTGTTGAGGTTGGGACAGTTGTGGCCCTAACACTGGTTGGGGTGGAGGATATGGTGCTTGTTCATAAGGTCTTGGTGCTCCTGCTGGTGTTGGATAGAGATTGTATATGGGCATCTCTCTGCCTGGTTCTCTTGGTGGATACCCATATGGTCAATACTGTGGTGGTTGTAAGGGGCACGACTGCCTATTGAATGGATAGTTCTTCGTGGTGTGATTAGTGTATTTTTGTTCTAGGTGGCAATACAAAGCGGTTCCTTGTTGGTGCTGTCTGTTGTATGCATATGTCTGGTGTGCGCCAATCCCTCCTCCCACACACATGTGTGTGGGGTGATCTCCTCCACATAGGCTACACCTTCGTAACATAGGCACTCTTAGGGCTGGGTGTTGGTAAGTTCTTTGCCCCTGGACTCCTAGTCTCTTTACTAGTAGTTCCGCTAATTCTTCCATATTACTAGAGTTGGAAGTAATGGTACTTTGAGAGTCTTCTGATTTAGTGGGACTGGGAGTGCTCTTGAGATCCTCCGTGAGGTTGTCTTCTAGGTCAATGCATTCTTGAAGACATTCACTAAGGGTTTGTAATCTTTTCACGTAAACTAAAGTTCTGAAGGTTCCATTCATGAGTCCATCAAAAAATAACAAAATCATTTTTTGTTGAGTGGGCCTCTCGGCCGCTGGGCATCTATCAACATACTGATTGAATCTCCGTGCAACTGGTTTCACTGTTTCATTAGGGTTTTGTTTAAAACTATGGATTAAAGATGCAGAATTGTGTTTAATCCCTCTTTTAGTGAATTCTCCAATGAATTCTTGAAAAAATTGCTCCATGTTTCCAAATTGATTAGGGTCTAAAGGCTGGAACCAAGTCAGAGCCGTTCCTATGAGGGTGAGTCCAAAGGACTCATACTGCACAAAGAAGTCGTCTACTTGTTCTGTCCTTAGGACTTGTTTAAATTCAGCGATGTGATTGTAGGGTTCTCCTAATCCGTCATAATGGTTTCTTACACATTTGGCCACTTGGATAGGTTCTCAATCTTCTCATTGGTTCTGGCGGTCTAGGCATTACGGGAAAGACAAGAACTGCTGGCCTAATTGGAGGCATTCCAGGCTGTCCTCCTACTGGTGGTCGTGGTCTTACTGGTGGTCGGTACTGATTCTCTACTCCTGGGTGGGTCTGATTGTTTGTTTGCACTCCTGGAGTCGCAAATTGTACATGAGTACGGTTTGAACCACTCCGTTGGCTAGTTTGTCTTGACATGGTGTCTTCTGTCTCTTGTTGATTTCAATCGAGCTTTGTCTAAGGCACTAACCAACCAATATCTTCTCTGATTTTTGTCTAGGTATGTGATTCTAGTTTCGTCTTCTGGATCTTTCAGCTCATAAAATGTGATAGGGCTTTCTTCTCTTCCTGGAGCCAGTAAGTATGTTTGAAGTAATACATCTGATCCATGGATCATATAAAATTCCAATAGGTAGTCATCTTGAGGTATCAAATCTCCTCTCAAGACTCGTGTTACTTGGGATCTACCTCTAGGGGTCGTCACTAGCTCCTCAGGGTTCGGTCTTCCTGGGTATTCTTGTTCCACTAACTCTCCCCTTTCATTGATCATCTCAAGAAATTCAGTCACTATGTATATGTGACCTACCTTGTCTATGTATGCTCCTCCTTCGTACTTAACAACAGGTCTAGCCACGATCGTGGCATCCATGGAGGTTACCATCCTAGCCACTAATCTGTTTAAGCCATCCAGGTAGATGGGAATCACCTGGGCATTAGTAGAAACATACTGTAAGGAGGTACGGTACTCTCCCTCTACCGCGGTCATGAAGTTTCTACTTGGAGCTGGACCATGCATGTCTTCTGAGGCCATTGGTATCTCCTCCTCGGAGTCACCAGAGGTATCTGAATATACACAATGGTGACTGACCTGAGCGGCACTTCCTACAGAGGATATGACACTTCTTCGGCTACTTAGCACTCTCCCTGACCTCAAGTTCATTCACCCTCCTGAGGCTCTCTAGGTCTCTAAACCTCTCCCTAAGTGGCTCTTCAAATGCCTTAAGTATGCCCTACAAAATGCTACAATAGCTCTGGACGATACCATTTCCAGGCGATACTGCACTAGGCGATACTACACTAGTGATACTACTTTGGCCACGATATGATACCAGAAATCTAGGTGATACGATACTTGGAGTAGCAGACGATACGATACTGCGCTTGGACGCGATACGATATCAGCTTCCCTGACAATACGATACCACCAGAGTAGACGATACGATACCTGGGATTCTCACGATACGATACCAAACTACCCGACGATATGATACCACTTCTTGGACGATACGATACCAAGAAGGATGCGATACGATACCTAAATAATAGCCGATACGATACCACAACTGGGAAATGATACGATACCAAATTGGTATCGCGATGCGATTCCTGAAAATGAGACGATATGATACCAACGGTCCTCGCGATACGATACCTAAGAACCGAGGCGATATGATACTGATCCGTTCATGCGATACGATACCAATGCAAGTGGCAATACGATATTACCAACTTGCATGATACGATATTAGAATGAAGGGATGATACGATACTTGGTACGATATCGCGACACTAAACTAGGACATGTCACGACACGATACTTCAGGGGTTGACGATACGATACCAACAGTTGTGCGATACGATACTTCAAAACCCGCACGATATGATACTGGATTGGTATCGCGATACTAATGTGGGAAGAGGGCGATACGATACCAAAAGTGGACCGCAATAGGATACCACTTTGGCAAAGTAAGATCGCGATACCAACCCGACGATACGATACCACGAGTGGTATCGCGATACCAAGGTTGGTGACCGGTGATACGATACTTCGGCGAGTATCGTGATACAAGGGAATTTTTGGTATCGCGATACCAAAAACTCAACCGATTGCAATACTCAAGCCAAAATACCTGCAATTGTAAAAATTTTTACACCCCCTTGCTCCTCTCTCACCCCTCTTCACTCCTAGCCTACTATCTCTATCAAGAAAGCTCAAAAAACAAACAGTTCCCCCCTACGATACCGGTTGTGCAACTAATCACGTTTTGGTGCACTTTTCCTGTGTTTTTGCCAAATAAATCTTGTGGAATCTTACCTTTGTGAAGTCTTGATTGCACCTTGAGCTCAACAACTAGTCTTAAATGCCTGCAATGCGCGATAGTGCACCCACGATACCGATCGCTACTCTCCGACGATACCAGAATGCAGGAAAGTGTCAAATGAATTCAAATTTTTGGTTTTTATATCTTTTTGGTGGCAAAAACTGAACTACACTAACTTTGGCAAATTTTTTGGGCTTTTTTGGTGATCTTGGCCTACTCCTACTTCACTTCTCTTCTCCTCTCCTCTCCTCCTAACCTAACCCTAACTCCTCCTTCTCTCTCTTCCTACTAACTCTAAACCTAAAAACTCATTATACACACCTTCGGGATGTGAAGTAACAAGTGCTGAAGTGATTGACTACTTGCCACGGAACGAGTTCACTTCTACAAGTACGATTTCATCACACTCGATCTATAACCACCACGAAGGCACCTTGGCTGATTGTTCCCCGGCAACGGTGCCAAAAACGTGTGTACCTAAGTCAAGAAGACTCAAGGACTTGTGCCAAAGATACTAAACCTCATTTGCAACACAAGTGCATATAGTGGGAAATTGACACACGCCTATATGTCAATCCGATCAAACGACCTAACCAAGTGTATGAAGACATGTACACACATGATGGAAAATGAAGTGGTTCAACTGATATGCATGAGAAAAGACTAATACACCTCTCAAACTCACTGAAAGACTGAAAGTTTCTGCCGTGATACCTCTTACAGCAGTTTTCAGTAAATCGAGGATTCTCTCAGCTCCAAGCTCATAATATAGTCAATAGGGTACTCATTTCGAAGCTCTCAACGAGATGCATCTATTGGAAGTACCCACAACCCTGCTTAAAGTTATGACCAAAATAGTGAATGGTGGGAAGTACCCACACTCACGCCACAACTCCTACAAGCTCACACACACACTACAATAGTTCAAAAACAGTGGGGAGGGGTAGAAAACAGTCCTACACACACATTCCAAGCATTATACACACATAGAAGATCAAAGAGAAGATGGAAATCTGTAGGAAAGAGGAAATTCGAGATTCCAAAGCTCTCCTTGTTCACAATAGCAAAAAGTCTCTACAAAGAGTCACAAAGTGACTTATATACATGTGCCCTAAAACTGGTCCTTTCACACAAGAGACTGGCACTTTATTAACTAAAAAGTGAATCTCCTACTAATTTACAAGAATTATATTACAATGAGTTGGGATTATGCATCTAGAGGACTCCTCTAGTGCATTTACAAGGCTTGAGGGAATTCTCTAAGACTTTGAAGAAGAAAAATCATGCCCATTAATTTGAAAATTTTGGGGCTCTTCTTTTGTGCTTCTTTGCTCTACAACAGCATGGTTTTTTGCCTTTGCTGCATTTGCTTCTTCCTGTAATGGGGAAATATTTGCTTCTCAAATATCCACTTTGTGTTGTAAGTCATGTCGAAATATTATCGGTTGCCTGCTTCATTTGCATAGGTAAGTGCTGAGAAAATTGGATCAAGAGTCGACCCATCGATTCGAGTTCATGAAACATCGGGGTTGGAGAAGGAAGCACCGGAAGAGATTGAGATGTAGAAGCTGAGAACAGGTGAGGGGAAGGTGGTGGAGAGTAATTGGGAGAAGACGAGGAAGTAGCGGGTGCATCGGGAACAACAGATTCGACTGGGACAATGGGCTCTACAGTGTTCATGGGTGGAGGAGGTGGAATAATTGGCGTCAAAATGAGACCGGTGGTATCTTGCTTGGATGCCTCAACCTTGTCGATGACGGCGTCAATCATAGCAATGACGTCGTTAAGGATGTCAGCAGCAATATCCTTCACCGAATCTTGATTCTGCATATGAGAATCCTTTCGAGAAGAAACTTCGTCAAAGTCTTCGGTGTGGGCATCTTGTTCCTGCTGCTTATTTGGAGAAGAATGATCAGAAGATTCGACATGAATGGATGTAGCGGTGTCGTGGAAGACTTCTTCTTCATTGCCAGCCTTTGATCCCTACACCTGGCTCTTAGAAGGACATATACGTCTGTGTTTTCGGTGAAGAAGTTGAAATAGATCCTCATTGTCATCCTCTGCATCCTCGAGCACTTGAGCAGATTCTTCATGGAATAAGATGGGAGCGGTTGGAGGCGGTTGCGTAGCTTGGATTACTGGAAAGAGAAAAGTGATGATATGGGGTAGACGAGAGCGTGGAAGGTCACCCTTATTGACCTGTTTGATAACGGCGACACATTCACGGTGAATGCGCCAGAAATAAAAAGAAGCAACATTGACAGACTCACAAGAAGCCATGTCTATCATCGAATAGAAGGGGCGCGAGATACCGTAAGTGCGTTTTTGCAAATTCAAAATAGCAACTAAAAACTGCAGAGCAATTCGCTCTGGTTCGAGTCTACACAAAATGGCGTACTCATTAGATGAGTGCTGGGGAAACAACTCTTTCATGGTGGCGATAGGAAGGAGTGGACCATTCTCCAATCCTTCCATGGGGAGGCAAAAAGCTTCAACAAATGAAGCTAAAGTGATAACAACACGGGATGGGAAACAGGCGATGGGCCAACACTGCTCTGTAGTAGGTGTAGAGGTGATGGTAGCAATGATTTGCGCATAGAATGGTTGACATTCCACTAAATGCCAGGGCAATTCAGCGAAATTCAACAAACCACGAGTGCGCAAGTAATCACTTATTTCAAGAATGAGTCCTGCACGAAAAGTAGCGACATTCGCTAAAGCTTCCATGGCATGCACAAGTAAGCACAAAAATACAGACGACAACGAACACACACAAGCACACAAACGCAGTAACGATTATCAGTAAAAGAAACAAGATTAAGTAGTCACACAGACAACATTAGGCGGTCGAAAACCCTAATCATCGTGCGATATTGGAAAGATATCCATCATAATTACGACATGCATGTAGGAGAAGAAACAGTAACACAAGGCGGCGGTTAATCATAATTAGATACCATAACGAGGAGATTACGGTCAGTGGTCAATTGAAATACGGGGAAAGAAATAATTTAAAAAAAACGAAGAACACGTCAGCGATGATTAGGCTGTTGGTGATATGGCCGTAACTTGGAACCATTAACCACTTTTGGGAGAGGAACTCCGGTTAATGTGGCCAACCTAAAAGTAGCGCGTCCCACTTGGTCAGCAATACGGTATGGACCGAGCCACCGTAATTTAAATGTTCCAGCAGATCGATTTGCTTTAGCATTATAAAATAAGACGAGTTGATCAACTTTAAAGACAGGGGTTTTTAGAAAGCGGTCATGTGTACGTGCTTGACGAAGCTGCACTTCTTGAAGTACCAGAAAACTTTCCTAGCGCTGTTCATCCAATAATCTGAGTGTATCCAACCGAAATGGCAAGGATTCTTCCGGAAGCAATTTCTGAGCTAAGGCAATGCGTAAACTCGGCACTACTACTTCCATCGGTTCAATAGCTTCCAATCCATAAGCTAGTTTGAATGGGGTCATGCCAGTAGCTACCTTGTACGTAGTCCGGTAAGCCCACAGAACTGTAGGTAGTAACTGGTCCCAACGTTTCGGACATTCCAAAAGCAATTTATGGAGCAATGTCAACAAAGTCTTATTGGTACTCTCCGCCAACCCATTGGCATGGGGATAATAAGGCGAGCTAAAATTGTGGACAATCTGAAAGGTCTCGGTCAATACTTGCATTAAGTGGTTAGCAAAGTGGGTACCTTGGTCCGTAACGATTTCCAGAGGCAACCCATAACAAGGAAAAACGTCCTTCATCAGGCATTTGGCCACCGAAACTTCTGTGGCCGACCATAATGCCCAAGCCTCCGCCCACCGAGTGTCATAATCGGTACAAGTCAAGATATAGCTACTATTGGTGAAAGTAGCTGGGGGTGTTATTGGACCAATAAAATCTAGACCCCACTTCTGAAAGGGTTCCAGAGGTAATACAGGTTGAAGGGGAAAGAAGTGCCGCAGTAATGGCTGTCCAAACCGTTGACAGGTATCACATTTCTGCACAAACTGAGTCACATCTTTGTACATGGTAGGCCACCAAAGCCCACTTTGAAGAATTTTACGGCGAGTAAGATCAGCTTCGAAATGTCCGCCCGAGGGTAAGGAATGAGCCATAGCAATAACCGATTCTGCTTCATGTGGTGGGATACATTGAAGTAAAACACCAATATGGTCCATGTAATACAGTTGACCTATAATCAACCGGAATCTGCGACTATAAACTGCAAATTTCCGCCGCAGAGCAGGGGGAGTGTGAGGAGGAAGACACCCGTCAGTGAGAAAAGTTAGTAACGTATCGTAGTATGTAGCGGGTACCAAAGGTTCTGTAGATTCTTCAATAGTTGGCTCAGTAGCGTAAATTGCTGGTGTAGTGTCATCAACCCCCACTGGAGCTTCACCAGAATCCAACCGAGATAGAAAATCCGCCAAGGCATGTGCTGTGCTGGGTTGATGAATAACTTCATAGTCGAACTCCTGTAATAATAGAACCCATCGAGCCAAGCGACCACCTAAATGTTGCTGTCGGACCAAATACACAGGTGTGGCATGATCCACGTGGAAGGTGAACTTTCGGCCCAACAAATAATGGCGGAACTTCTTCACAAAGTACACCACCAACCCGAGACATTCTCGTTCGATCACTGAGTAGTTTCTTTTAGTAGGGGCTAATCGGCGACTTGCATAATATTCATGCCAAAACCATTTTTCAGTTTGCTGCATGAGTACACTACCAATGGCGATGTCCGATGCATCCACAAAAACATGGAACCGACGATCCCAATTGGGGGGTTGCAAAATTGGGGCCTGCGTCAATAAAACTTTTAAACTATCAAATTCATTTTGACACTCTAGTGTCCAGTCATACTACCGCGGAGCACTAGTCATAAGCCGATTAAGCAGTGTTGCTAAATGAGCTAACCACCGTAAATGTCGGCCATGCCACCGGATTTGACCCAGGAAGCACATAACTTCTTTCGATGTTGTGGGGACTGGTGCCTCCAACATGGCTGCGACTTTATCCGGATCAACTTGTATCCCTTGTGCAGAGATAATATGTTCGAGTAGTTTGCCACAAGAGACCGCAAAAATAGAATTTGTCGGATTCAAGCATAATCGGTATTCGCGATATTTTTCAAAGCAGCACCGTAAATGATACAGGTGCACCACAGTCTTGCCAAATAAGGAAAAGTCATCCAAATATACTTGCATAAAAGTAGTCAAGTAGGGTGAAAAAACTTCTTGCATACATCATTGAAAGGTACTTGGAGCATTCCTTAATCCAAACCACATTACCGTACAAGCATAAACACCCGAGTTCGTGATAAAAGTTGTTTTAGGTATGTCCTGTTCTGCCATCCTCACCTGGTTATACCCACTGTATCCATCCAAAAATGAATACATCTCATGCCTTGCCACCCTGTTGAGCATTGTGTCCAGAAAGGGGAGAGGAAATGGATCCGGTACAGTGGCAACATTCAGTTTTCGATAATCAACACAGATGCGCAGCTGTTTATTTTTCTTCGGGATGATCACAATTGGTGATATCCATTCAGCATGCTCGATTGGGACAATGAATCCCACCTTCAATAACCGATCAAGTTGTGCTTTGACCTGTGCTGCATAATTGGGGCTCATTCGATAACTGGACTGTTTGATTGGCCTCGCCTCCGGTTTGAGCACTACCCGATGTTGATAGATCTGCGGGTCCAGACCTTTCATATCTCGATAATCCCAAGCAAAAACATCGGAGAACTCACGCAAGAGTCGTATCAAATCATCTTGAAATGTCTCTGATAATCCTGCCTTAATCTTAACTGGTCATGGGTTAACCGCATCACCCAAATTATATGTTACTAACTGATCTTCCGGTACATAAAATTGTCGAGGTTTTACCATATCATCAGCGGACTACAAAAGTTGGCGTAAGGTGGCTCCATCCATAGCGACACTATCATCTGCATCTGCATCTCCAGTCACTGGTAACACCGTGCAAGCGGCCGGACTCCACTTGTCTACGACCGATTGGAGATCTACAGTACTTAATGAGATCAGATCCTTGTTGGTCTTCAGAAACGCCTCTTCCTCGTCGTCAGATAAGCCATCCAACATATGGACCGGCTCTGCTACATATGGTCTTGCATGAAGCTCGCAAGGCTGCATGGCATCCAATTTAACTCCTGCGCGGACCAATCCTGTACGACTTTGGCTTGTTTCAACCATGGTCGTCCGAAAAGTAGATTGTAGTCGAGGTTGGATTCATGTAGTTCGAGAACAAAAAAAGTCATTGTGAACGTGGTACACTGCAAGGTAATCAAAATATTTCGTACTAGTCCCACCGGATGGACTCGGGATTTGTCTGCCATGCATACAAAAAATTGTACGGGCTCGATTTCGGTCCAACCCAATTGCTTGCAAAGTGCTGTCATTGCTATATTCACACTTGAACCGCCATCAATTAGCACTTGAGTAATCTTTTGGTTTTTATGCCAGACAGTGATCAATGGGACTGAATGATCCACCGTAGAATCAGCTTCCGGTTGTACTGTTGTAGTTGTCGGAGTACAGGGAGATCCGGGACTAACCTGCTGTTGGAATTGCTGCCGGACTCCTAGCACCAAAGCGAGCAACTGCCCCAAAGGGAGTGTAATTGAAGCTATAGATAGGATGTCCCATACCTGATCTGTTTGGATCATACTTCTCGCTGATTCTGATGATGACTCTATTGTTGTTGGGGCAGAATTTTGTTCATTCGATCTTGCGATAGGCAGGGGAACCTATGTTACCGGAATTGGATCAGGAAACACAATTGGCTCTTTAGCTATCCATTGACTAGCCTTTGTATACATTCACTGCTGTTAACGGATACCAGGCTCAAACACCTCAGTTGCGGGTTGCAACTGCTTACCTGATCTGGTCTGAACCACTACTGCTTGTGATTCAACGGGTGAAATATAGACCATGTTGGTCATTGGATTTTGTCGCTCCTTCTTCCTTTTGTCGTACGCTGCTGCATCTTTGCAAAACCTACGAATGTGGCCAATCTCACCGCAAAAGTGACATCGAGGTGGTGGAAGAGAAGTACCTTCCGCTAATGTACCCGCCTGCCATCGATTTGAATTGAAATTGGTATTTTATTGACCCCGGTAATTTCTATATCCTTGTGATTGGTTGGTCCGCATCTGTGGTGGCATGTAATAGGCTGTTGGCTGACCTGGTTCCTCTATGATGGCATTTCAGCTGCTCGCCCCTGCACCTTGGCATTATACACACAATTTTCCGTTGAGTGTCCTGTTGTGTTGCAGATGGCACAATACATCTGGTTAAGGGCACATGTAGTACTGGTGTGCCCTAGATTCTTGCACTTGGTGCAATACATCTGTTTAGCCAAATCATCTGTTAGGTTCTTACTGGCTTTCAGCCACTCCAAGTCATTGGTGAATCCCCCAACTTTATGCTTTTTGTCTTAACTGTGGGGTCAAACCATTAATGAACCACTGGGTTATAACATCATCCGGTAGATTAGCATGTGCCGGAGGCAGTTGTCTTAAGTGAGTTCTAAACAATGTTGTGTATTCCTGAACAGACTGGTGCGGCTTCTGTCGATTGTTCTGCAAATAGTCGAAGATTTTGACAAGATTCTTCTTCAACCGGAACCTCTATAAAAATGCATCCCGCACAGCATCATAGTTAACGAAATGATTAATATCATACTCAGTCAACCATCTAGCCGCTTCATTAACTAGGTGGCCTGAAATACGATAGCCTTGTACACTGGATCGGGTGGATGGTTCAGCACTGCATAGCTTATCTCAAATGTGTGCACATGTGCATCAGGTTCGTCACCTGGAAATCCACCAAATTTTGTGTAAGTCACCCCTGTTGGAACCGGTCGAGGTGGGATGATTGGATGTGGTTGTTGCTGTTGCTGATGTTGTTGCTGTTGCTACTGTTGTTGCTGCTGTTGACCACTCATGGTGCTATTATTGATACTGTTGTTGTTCCCTGAGTTTTGAGGGGATGTCTCTTGTCCTTTGAAATCTGTATTATCAGACTGCTCACCTTCCGGCTCGAAAATGGTGTTGAATCTCTTACTTATCTCCAAATCAAATAGTCTGTCCTCAGCTTTAGTATCAAGAGTAGGCAAGCTTGCCCCGAACAGTGGTGAACGTAACAGGGATCCACCAGGTAGTACTACAGTATCACCGAAAAATTTCAGGCTCCCGCTACATGGTACCGAACTCCCACCGGAAATTATCGAACTTTCACCGTACCAGGTTGTCTTTTCACCGAAAACGGTCTCGCTTGGCAACACATCTTTATCACCGCAAATAGTCAAATCCTGACCAGATAACATCGGATGAACTGCGCACTGTGACTCTGTACACTCAGAATTCACTGGACCTTCTTCAGAATGTATCGGAATCACACCCGAATCTACCGGAATCTCATCATGTGTCACTGAACTAGTATCGGAATCACTGCGAACTGGCTCCGATCCTTCAATGACTGGGCTTAAATGGCCTGCACTTCTACCGCCTGGGGGTGTCCCTAATAGATTTGGAACTGCCCAGGGATGCTGATCTCTTCTATACTTCGATAAGACTTGTCGGACCGAGTAACCGGCATATATCACCTATGCATGGCTTGCCTTATGTACTGCTCTACCTTTACTGATTATTCTCAATCTATTGCCATCTTCCCACAGACGGCGCCAGTGTTAAAAAGGGACTGTTAGTAGATCCGCTTTTAATCTCTTTTCGGGTTCTTGGGGATGGTAGGGGTCTGACAATGCAGAGGCCCTTTTTCTGATTTTCCCAATTAACTAATTACCCAAACAGTAATTATACGCTCAGGCATTACTTCTGTTACACAGTTATAATCTTCCATTTATGGTATCATCACACGTTAACTTATCGCACAGTCGTTCAATCACATAATCGAACAGATCTATTCATGTTACGACAATAATACTGTGTAGTATTAGTTTACAGCAATTCAATAAGAACCGACTTAACCGTACTCAGATATATGCAAACTCTGCAATACGACGTCTCCGCAAGGTCGCAAATTGCCCAGACAGATAGTCTGGCGATCCTGTCTCCTCCACCACCGGAGAACCACGTAATGTCTCTCCATTAATGAATACAAGGGTTACATCACTTCGCTATGCCCTTTCAGTGCGTGCGGTATATGAAAATATGAAAGTTACACTGTGCCAATCCGGCGGCCTAACAGAAAGTGCATCAGTTGGACATAAAAACAGCCTTCTTGAATGGTGATTTGCAAGAAGAGGTCTATGTGAAGCAAACTCCTGGATTTTCTATGAAAGGGAAAGAGCATATGGTTTGTCACTTGCATAAAGCCTTGTATGGACTCAAGCAAGCTCCACGTGCATGGTATGAAAAAATCCATAAGCACTTGATTGCTCTTGGCTTCACATGTAGTCCGATTGAAAGCACACTCTATGTACGCAAAAATAGGGTTGATCTTACAGTGCTTGTTCTTTATGTCGATGACATACTATTGACTGGGTCATGTGATGCAAAACTTGACATTCTTATGGCTGATTTGCAGCATGCTTTTGATGTCACTTATCTTGGTCTTTTGAGCTACTATCTTGGCATCCAGTTTGTATCCGTTGAGGGGGGAATTTTTATGCATCAAGCAAAGTATGTTGAAAAACTACTTCAGTGTTTTGACTTTGAGGATTGTAAGCCAGTTTCCACACCAGTTAAGATAGGATTCAGGTTCTGAGTTGAGGATTCCAGTGATGCATTTGACACTTCTCTTTATCAGCAAGCAGTGGGATGTCTTATATATGCATGCAACACAAGGCCGGATATACAGTATGCAATTTCCCAGTTGAGTCGATTCATGCATAGCCCTGGCACTAAGCGTTGGCAAGCAGTGAACCATGTATTTAGATATCTCTGAGTCACTTTGAGCTTAGCTCTTTTTTATGGCAGAGATGTTCAACCATGCTTGCATGCTTTTATAGATAGTGATTGGGCTGGTTGTTATGATACTCCTGTGTCCACTAGTGGTAATTGCTTTTTCCTGTGAGACTCATGCATATCTTGGTTGAGTAAGAAGCAACCTACAATGGCGACATCGAGTTGTGAAGTTGAGTACAGGGCAGTCTTCACAGCGACAATGGAGTGTATATGGCTGAGACACCTATTGATGGATCTTTGCATGGAGATTGATGTTGCTATGCATATTCTCACAGATAGTCCGAGTGCTTTGGCCGTTGCACGAAACCTAGTGTTTCATGCACGGACCAAACATATTGAGGTGCATTATCACTATGTGAGAGAATGCCTTCATGCAGAAGATATTGATTTGGTATATGTGCCTACACAAGATAATGTGGCAGATATATTCACCAAAGCTCTTCCACCGGAAAATTCTGAAGCTTTTCGCAAAGCTTTAGGCTTATTACCTTGTGGGGGCTGATCAATGACTCCCAGTATGTGTTCACATCATTCGCTCTGGGGGTTTGTTACACTTATTGATGGAGAGTGTTAATCTCCAAAAGAACAACCTACTCTTGAATTTAGAACACCTCTATATCAAGAGTAAGTCAAAACCTTCACCAAATTAGAGGTCCAATCTCCAAATTATCAAAAGTTGAAAACTTCTATGAAGAAGATAAAACACAGAAAGTCTGCTGCACAATTTCTTCTCATTGACCTACCAAACATGTAAAGTTTTCTATGAAATTTTGTATGAAGTGTCGCCTAGAGGTTGCGCATCTCCTCCAAGTTAAAATTCTCCAAAAGGTTTAGTATAACTTGAGAAATCAACTTCACAAGTTACCTATGTCCAAATCTGTACTTCTGAGAAGTCGATTTGACACCCCTAACTTCTTAACTTCAATTCTCTCAGTATAAAACCCGTTTAAGCAAATGCTTCTAGCCACGAGGCTTACCTTCCAACTTAAAGATTAAGTGCTTGCTTGCACAAAACTTTAAACTGTGGAGTGAGAACAGACCAAAAGTTCAAGATCGAAATTTGCGCCTGTTTCAGAGAACTGTGAACATTCAACACATATGAATGTTCCTCTTAACAATTCTCCTAACCTGTTTACAATTAGACTCTGAAACTCAAGTCATAGACTCATTAGCTATGAACTTAGATATCCTCAAAAGGATTTCACAAATGATCTAACACAGATGGAGCAGTCACAGAAAGATCGGGCGCAATATTTTCTTGATTACTCAGGAAATTACAGTTGAGTGATGAGAGAAAAACTCAACTAACATTTCACATGTCTCATGACATTTAACTTCTCCTTTTTGACTTCTATGCTCATTCATCTATTCTTTCATATGCTCTCATATCACGCCTCAGCATTTTCAAGGTATTTATAGAGAAATTTGTACAAGTCTATGACTAATCAAAGATCTAAGTGAACTATAACTATACTAATGTACATATGTGTACATTCCTCACATCCTCTGAATGTATCCTTCTTCTAAGCTTCATGAATTGAATCTTCCTTCATTCTTTAATCTTCCAAACATTCAATTGGTGATTGGTCTGCACCAACAGCTCCCCCTCAATCATCAATTGAGGTTTCTCTTATCTTCTTTATGCCTGCCATGTCTTTAAACTTCTGTAGCTTTGGTCCATCCAAGCTCTTTGTAAGCATATCAGCTATCTGATCTTTTGTTGAAGTGTGTATCACTTCAATCTCCTTATCCATCACCTTCTCTCTTAGAAAGTGATACTGAATCTCAATGTGTTTGGTCCTAGCATGAAAAACAGGATTAGCAGCTAAATACAATGAACTCATGTTATCTCCATATATAATTGGTATCCCATGCACAATGTCAAAACTCTTCATCAAGGTCTTGAGCCAAATCACTTCCTTTGCAGCTTCAACCATGCCTTTATATTCAGCTTCTGTAGAAGACAAAGCAACTGTATGTTGCTTCTTGGAACACCATGAGATAAGTTTATCTCCCACATAACACATGTATCCATAGGTTGACCTTCTGTCATCTGGATTACCTGCCCAATCTGCATCACTATAAATTTTGATATTTGTATCTGATGTAAACCCATAATACAAACCTTCATTGAGTGTACCCTTAATGTACCTCAACACTCTTTGTCCTGCAATCCAATGTTCTTTCCTTGGACAATGCATGAATTGAGACAAAACCCCTACTACATATGATAAATCAGGTCTAGTTAAAGTAGCATAGATAAGACTACCAACCAAACTCTGATATTGTCTCATGTCCTTGAATTCTTCACCTCCAAACTTACTCAATTTGTGATTCACCTCCATTGGTGTAGGTGCTACTCTGCAATCATCCATTTTAAACTTGATTAACAAGTTCTTCAAATACCTTTCTTGAGTCACAAATACTCCATGTTGAGTATATGTAATTTCCATCCCCAAGAAGTATGACAAGTCTCCCAAGTCACTTATTTTGAACTCCTTTTCCATCTGCTTCTTTAGTCTTTGTATTCCTTCTTCATCTGTACCTGTAAGGATTATATCATCAACATATATGCACATGTATATGAACCCACTATCACTTGCTTTGACAAGTAAGCTACTATCTGCTTTAGACACCTGAAATCCAAGTTCTTTCAAGAACTTTACAAGTCTATAGTTCCATGCCCTTGGGGCCTGCTTTAAGCCATACAAAGCTCTCTTGAGCTTACACACATGATCTGGATACCTTTTATCTCTGAACCCTTGAGGTTGCTCCATGAACACATCATCTCAAATATAACCATTCAAAAAAGCATTTTTCACATCAAGTTGACATAGCTTCCAACCTTTGCATGCAGCAATAGCTATAAGTGTCCTGATGGTTGTCATCTTTGCCACAGGACTATAAGTCTCATCATAATCAACACCATATGTCTGAGCAAACCCTTTGACAACAAGTCTAGCTTTGTATCTAGACACACTTCCATCTGCAAACCTCTTGGTCTTGTAAACCCACTTGCATCCAATGATCTTCTGGCTATTTGGTTTAGGAACCAAATTCCAAGTTTGATTTTCCAATAGTGCATCATATTCTTCCTGCATAGCTTTCTCCCATTTTTCCTTACCTTTTGCCTCTTCATAGGTAGAAGGATCGTCATCTGTTTTAATCATGTAGGCATAATCTTTGGTAGCTAGAAATGAAGTATCATAGCTATACCTTGTAGGTTGCCATTTGTTCCTTGTAGACCTCCTAAGTTCTCCACTTCTTGAGGTTTCTGGTTCTTCATGTTCAGGATCAAATCTTGGTGTATCTTCCACTTCAACCTGCACTTCATTATTCTCTTGCTCATCAAATATCTGAACCTTTGATTTACCTTTCCTTTGGCTCACTTCTTCTTCATCACCTGTATTGATATTGATTGTACATGCATACCAAGTACTTTGCTCATCAAATGTAACATCTTTAGAAATCATGAATTGTTTTGTAGATGGACTCCACAATCTGTAACCCATCTGCTTATCATCATAACCAATGAAAACATATTTTTCAGCTTTAGGCTCCAACTTGTGCCTTAATTGTGATGGCACATATGCATATGCCACACATCCAAAAACTCTGCAATGATCCAAGGTAGGTCTCTTACCCCACCGAGCCTCATATGGTGTCATACCCTGCAAGGCTTTACATGGTAACCTATTGACCAAATAAGTAGTTGTATTTACAGCCTCAGCCCACAAATAATTAGGGCAATTTTTCTCCTTCATCATGGATCTTGCAAACTCAACAAGTGTTCTATTTCTTCTTTCTGCTACACCATTTTGTTGAGGAGAGTACCTGCAAGTAACTTCCCTTTTTATACCTACATTCCACAAGTAATCACTGAACTCATTAGAGAAATACTCTCCCCCTCCATCTGACCTTAATCTTTTCAATTTGTGTCCTGTAATCCTTTCTGCATATGCATGATAGTGTTTAAATGTATTAAACACCTCTGACTTATCTTTGATCACATAAATAGTGATCCATCTAGTAGCATCATCCACATAAATCACATAATACCTTGACCCATTTATACTGAAATCCTTTGATGGTCCCCACACATCTATGTGTACCAACTCAAGCTTCTCTGAGTACATAAAACCATGCTTGGAGTAGGAAAGCTTATGAGCCTTACCTAATTGACATGCCTCACATCTGTATGTCATATGTTGACCTGCAACATTAGGCAAACCAAGCACTGAACCATTGTTAATCATGTCTTTAATACCTCTTTCATTGAAATGTCCAAGCCTCTTGTGCCAAAGATCTAACTCAGAGATCTTATGTCCTCCATATGTGAACATAGCATGACCAATATTGCCTTGAATCTTCAATGTAAATAGTCTTCCTTCTTTCTTCCCTGAAACAATCTGTTTATACCCTTGACTAGGGTCTTCCACATATACTCCATCATTAGTGAATCTTACTTCATATCCCTTTTCAACAATTTGTCCTACACTTATCAAGTTCTTAGGAATTGTAGGAACATACAGAACCTTACTCAATAAGGTACTACCATCCTTAGCCTTCACTGATCCAATTGACTTCACATTGTGTTTTGTGTTGTCACCTGTTTGAACAACATGATTAAAAACCTTATTCTCCAAATCAGTCATCAAAGCTATATTACCACTTAGGTGATTGCTACACCCTGAGTCAATGTAGAAGACTCTTTGATCTTCACTCTGTCTTTCACAAGTTGCATTCATTATCAATGTTGAATCCTCCTTTTGATCTGAAGCATAATTGTAGTAGGTATTGTTATATTGTTGACTTTGGAATCCTCTACCTGCATTTCTTCCAAAGTAACCCCTACTACCTCTGCCTCTGAAATTACCTCTTTGATTTCTGCCACCTCTTCCTCTTGCATTATAGTTTTGACTGTATCCATTATTACCCTGAGTATTATACCAACAATCATTAGCTAAATGATTTGTCTTACCACAAATCCAGCAAGCTTTGCCTCCATCTTTTTTATTCCTGCCTCTTCCTCTACCTTTGCCACCTCCTCTTCCTCTTAGGAAGTTGGCTTGACTAGTTGTTCCTTCATCTTCATTTGTTTGTTGATTTCCTTTGCTATTCTTCTTCTTGTCCTTTGAGTACATTGCATGACGTGCACTCTTGTCACCATCTCCTTTAACATCCTGCTCAAATGTTAGCATATGACCTAACAACTGATTTAAATCAGGAGTGAAATGATCAAGTGATAACTCTGTAGACAAAATGAATGGCTTCCATTTGTCATCACCTCTTAATCCTGTAAGAATTTGCCTTACCAATTTATCCTCCTCAATGTCTTCATCAACAGCTCCTAAAGCATCTGCAATATCTTTCATTCTTGTCACATAGTCTGAAATGGATTGAGAAGCCTTCTTCTTAAAGGTTGTAAATTCTTCCCATAGAGATGCCTTCCTTGACTTTGTAGTGTTTTGGAAATGCTCCTCCAAAGCATTCCAAATATCTGTTGCACTTTCAAGACCTCGAATATGAGGTAACAAGTAATCATTGACTGCCATATATATAATGCTCCTAGCTTGAGCATCTTTCTTCATCCAATTTTTCAAATCTGCTAACTCTTCCCTAGTTGGAACACTAGGATCTCTGAAAACTGGCTTCTCTTCTTCTCCTGTGATGTAGGCTATTAAATCTTTGCTCATAAGATGAGCTTCCATCCTCATTGCCCAAGCAGGATAGTTTTCCCTATCCAATTTCTCTATCTGAAGAGAATCTCCCATCTTTCTTCTACCTGTGTATTGAAATCTTCAAGCTTTATAAATGATATATGTACCTTTGCTTCGAATTAAACTCCTATTGTCCTTCTTAATGTCGTATGGTCTCCTCCACAAGCTTTACCAAGCTTTACCTTCAAGCTTTCACCTTTTAGTTCTTCAATTGTTGAATTTCTTGAATCTGCAGCAGTCGGGATCCTCCTTTCCTTGATTCTGATGTCTCCTGCTCTGATACCACTGATGGAGAGTGTTAATCTCCAAAAGAACAACCTACTCTTGAATTTAGAACACCTCTATATCAAGAGTAAGTCAAAACCTTCACCAAATTAGAGGTCCAATCTCCAAATTATCAAAAGTTGAAAACTTCTGTGAAGAAGATAAAACACAGAAAGTCTGCTGCACAATTTCTTCTCATTGACCTATCAAACATGTAAAGTTTTCTATGAAATTTTGTATGAAGTGTCGCCTAGAGGTTGCGCATCTCCTCCAAGTTAAAATTCTCCAAAAGGTTTAGTATAACTTGAGAAATCAACTTCACAAGTTACCTATGTCCAAATCTGTACTTCTGAGAAGTCGATTTGACACCCCTAACTTCTTAACTTCAATTCTCTCAATATAAAACCCATTTAAGCAAATGCTTCTAGCCACGAGTAGCTTACCTTCCAACTTAAATATTAAGTGCTTGCTTGCACAAAACTTTAAACTGTGGAGTGAGAACAGACCAAAAGATCAAGATCGAAATTTGCGCCTGTTTCAGAGAACTGTGAACATTCAACACATATGAATGTTCCTCTTAACAATTCTCCTAACCTGTTTACAATTAGACTCTGAAACTCAAGTCATAGACTCATTAGCTATGAACTTAGATATCCTCAAAAGTATTTCACAAATGATCTAACACAGACGGAGCAGTCACAGAAAGATCGGGCGCAATATTTTCTTGATTACTCAGGAAATTACAGTTGAGTGATGAGAGAAAAACTCAACTAACATTTCACATGTCTCATGACATTTAACTTCTCCTTTTTGACTTCTATGCTCATTCATCTATTCTTTCATATGCTCTCATATCACGCCTCGACATTTTCAAGGTATTTATAGAGAAATTTGTACAAGTCTATGACTAATCAAAGATCTAAGTGAACTATAACTATACTAATGTACATATGTGTACATTCCTCACATCCTCTGAATGTATCCTTCTTCTAAGCTTCATGAATTGAATCTTCCTTCATTCTTTAATCTTCCAAACATTCAATTGGTGATTGGTCTGCACCACACTTATGTGTTCCTCGAGTAGCTTTGATGTGAACCTTTTCCCTATACATGGGCACTTTTTACTCTAGTGCTGGCTAGAGCTTTTTTCCCCATGTTACCACATACTTGATAATCTCATATGTGGTGGTACTTTGTACTTAGGGATATTATTCAGCTCTTACTTCAGTTCAGTTTTATCGTCAATAGAGAGAGCTATTCCACCCATCGTCTTCTCTCTGTGTCTTGTTGTGTTTGTCCTCTTTGTGTGTGCTTCTCGTGTGTCTCTTGCACTTCTACACACACCCAACATGTGTATGTATTAAGTTAGCATATTAATGTTTACGTTAGTGAGTGTGTTTACACATAAGAGTTAATGGATTGGATGTGCTAGGATGCATGAATGTATGTATGCATATATAGTTGAGTGCATGATCATGAAGGCACACAAATGAGTTAGCATATGATTATAATGCATAGGTATAAGTGTTTGCATTTGTGTTAGAATGTATGCTAGCATGAGAGTGAGAATAGAAGTAAGTATGTAGATGCATGAGCTAATGAATGTGTGCATGTCAATTAGTTTTGGTGCACATTAATTAGTGTTAATGCATTTGCATGAATATATGTGTTTAGAAGTGAGTGTGATATTAGCATGCATGTGTGAGCATGGGTGCAGTTAAGTATGTGCATGGATTTATGAACACATGAATGCATATATATTTGTAAAAATAGCATAAGCATATGTCTTTGATAAATGAAGAGTGTCAATGATTTAAGTATGTTAGATGTAATTTTGTTATCATAATTGAAGTAGGAATATGCATATGATTGAATTGATATAAGCGTGATAAATGTAAGGTGAATTAATGCATATAGAAGTACATAATTATGAGTGTGAAAACATATGCATGACAAAGGCAAGTCATAATGCATGTGTATGTTTATGAGAATTAAAGCATTTGCATGAACATATGCATGTATATGAAAATGTTATATGTACATGTGAATTATGTCTTTTAAACTTTTTAAGTTTATTGGTGATTCATGTAACTTTACTTATACCCTGATGTTTTTTTTCAGTGACAAACATTGATGAAGTAAAGAGCAATCAAAGTATAGAAGATCAAGATTGAAAGATTGAAGAATTCCATTCAACTTATAGCTTTCTTTTAGTCATTTGTATTATCCATATTATCTTATATTTGTATTAGAGAAATTGATTCTTTAGCTTTAGCAAAAATCATTTTTCATAATCAGATATAGCATTGATATTTATTCATTTTAATCATATTTTATTTATTATTTTTTATGTCTTCTGCATTTTCCGATGAGTCCAAAAATGAAACTAGGAACATATCTGAAAAAAATAGTCTTGAAGAAAACACTATAGAAGAAATAATTAAAGATAAGATTACTGAAGAGACATTAATTTCTCCTTCATATAACCATTGCTTAACTAAATTTATAACTCTATTTTCCATAGTACCACCAGAATTCCTTGAATATCAAACTAATGAGAATTTTCCGCCACCTATAAATAGACTTGATCACCCTAACCTAAATGAAAATGAAGTAGAAGAAACTATTAAAGAACGTTTATCTGAAGAGGCATTAGTTTTACAGTCTTACCAAGATGCTATTGCTAAATATAGAGGTGCGCATCCTTACGGTCCATAGTTGCATAAAATATTAAAGATTTTGTTTCTAAATTGACTTTAGTTTCCATTAAAATAGGTAATTAAAATTAATTGTTTCATCAAAAATTTTTTTTCTTCATGTACTTGAGTTAGCTCCAGACACCCAGCTTATGTTGACCGATTTGGCAGATGACCTAATCCATCATCAGAGCATCTCCACAACCCGACATTGGTGAACCCGACGTGAAACATCGGCTTGCGACTCAGAAATATATTTCCAGTTTGCATTGCATATGCATTCATACGATTCTACAATTAGGGCAGCAACATTTTCATCCTTGGAAGTGGTGGCTCTCTCGTGATAACTTGCAATCGTCTGGGTGCCGAGGGCTGGTTTGTTGATCTGAGCACCTCCACGAAGATTGGCAAGTAGGCGATGCTCCTCTTGCCACCCCTCTCATCAACAATTGAAGAACAAAATGTTTGCACTCATATTAGCAAAAGATGTATTTAGGCTTTGATTAAAAGACAATAAATGTATTAAAATTCACAAAGCACTATTTTGAGCCTCTTCTTTGAGATGTTGGTATAATTTCTTTTACTCTCAAATTCTTGGGTTAACAGTGCAAAATTTTGTTTAAGGGCAAAATTTTGGTATAGATTAAAGGAAAAATTTTGGTTTAAATGTAAATCATAGGTTTGATTGCAAAACATTGTTGTTATTACAAACATTAAAACTGGACTCTAACGGAAAGTTGAGCATAAAGAAAGAGTAAAGAAAGAAGTTCAAGATATTGTTAGGATTGTTCAAGCTAAAACAAATCAAAATACAAAAATGGATGAACTATTTAAAAATATGATGCATGAGACACAGGGTCAAAAAGTAGTTGAAACTTTATTAAAAGATAAAGGGAAGTTCACTCATATGAATGTCACAAATTACTTAGACACATTTGAGGAATTAACCAAGCTTCATGGCTTGCCTGAGACAAAATGGAAATCATATCTAGGTAGACTTGCCATAGGTACGTTTAAGGCTATTATGGAACTACATGACAATCATGAATGGGATGAGTTCAGAAAGGAGTTACATAAGGAATTTTACCTAGAGGACTGTAGTCAACATAGTAGAGAGGGATTCATGAAATGGATTAGTTCCCCTAAGCCTCATGTTTCTTTAACTCAACTCCATAACGAGTTTATGAAAAGATTTTCCCAATTACCAGAAGAGGATAGGGTTGCCCTTATCCCAAATATAGTTTTATATTTCCTTAAGATCTTGACCCTAGATATAAGGGTAGAGTTTGAACATAGACTTGAAGAACCGGGTAAAAAATATGGACTTATAGATGACTAGGGCATTGTGAAAACAGTGGTTGAGGAAATTGCTCACATGAAGCAACACCAAACACTTCTTTATGATTCGATGCCTCAACCATCTTCCAGTTTCCCTCCTACTCATGCAACTAGGGATACACATATAGCCTCAAAAGTTGAGGCAACAACATCCACATCTAAAGTTCCAATTGAGTTACAATTTGAGATTTTATTTAACAAGTTGGACAACAGGTGCATTCATGTGAGAACATATGCATGAGAGTGCAAGTGCATATTAAAATGTGCATTAGTGTATGCAAGGCTAGTATATATGGGTATGAATGAATGAATGGTTAGCATATGTTTGAATATATGTTAGTATGCTTGAATGATAAATGTGAATGTGCAAATGAGCATGTAAGCATGTGTTGTTACACTTATGTGTTCCTCGAGTAGCTTTGATGTGAACCTTTTCCATATACATGGGCACTTTTTACTCTAGTGCTGGCTAGAGGTTTTTTCCCCATGTTACCACATACTTGATACTCTCATATGTGGTGGTACTTTGTACTTAGGGATATTATTCAGCTCTTACTTCAGTTCAGTTTTATCGTCAATAGAGAGAGCTATTCCAGCCATCGTCTTCTCCGTGTTTCTTACTGTGTATATCCTCTTTGTGTGTGCTTCTCATGTGTCTCTCGCACTTCTACACACACGCAACAGTAGTATCAGACCAGGTTCAGCTTCTTCTCAAGTTTCGGTTTTTCGCATCGTGGCGTGCCTGCACTTTAACAGTGCAAATCGACTTCGGAGCATAGAACTGTGAATTTTAGCAGCTAGGAAACATTTCCACCAGGTGCGCTGGGGTTTTACCCCCATTTCGAAGCCATTCGTGCAGTCAGAGTCGCCATCAGAGTGACGGTTTGTGAGCTGAAATTTCAACACTCATTTTAGTTTTCGTCAAAGTAAAGTTTTTGTCTCATTCTTGTTCCTTTGAGAAATGGCGGGTAGCAATGACTTGTTTGCATGCTTCAAGCTGAATATAAGCTTGATGGGACCAACTATCCGATGTGGTCTTACATGATGAAGCATGTTCTTGTTGAAAAACAACTTTGGAACATAGTGGCAGATGTAGATCGAAGACGGGCAGGTGCTTCTACTTCACAGTCTATTGTCACAGATGGAGCTTCTTCTTCGAGTACAGTGGTTTCTCCTTCTCCACCTACAGAGGAGCAGCTTAGACGAGATGGAAAAGATGCTCAAGCTCATGCTTTGATTGCGCTTTTAGTGAAGCGTCATATAGTTCCACACATTCGGTCATGTTCTACATCGAGACAGGCATGGGACACTCTTGCTTCTTTGTATGCCGTGTGTAATGAAACAGGTATTGCATACTTGAGGAAGCAACTTGAGGATGTATGTATGGCTAAAAATGAGTCTCTTTTTCTCCAATGTATGCAACTCGTTCTTGAGTTGCAATTTTCGTGCCTTTGTACTGGTCTTGTACAATGTGATCAAACTATTCCAAGACTCTTTTGGAGTCTTGGCATCCTGTATGTGCCCAATCATGCTATCCTGTATGCTAACAGATAGCCAGTACATTACCTTTCGGGCTCCTTGATTCCATTCCTCATATGCTCTTATCTCTTCTGCAGTCCAATTCTGCTCTGGTAACTGCGGAGCATTTTCGTTCTCTCCTTCGATGTACTTCCAGTAGCCTTTTCCCATCAGGAAATTTGTCATCCTGAATCCAGGCATGGAAGTTGTTCTTGTCTAGCTTATCACTCATAAGCTGATTCATTCCATCTGCGCTTGCCATTTCTGCAGCAATACACAACACTGCAAACCACTACAAGCAGCACTTCTACTTGAACATTGTCGCACTATGACGTGATAGTTTGATCTAAGAAAAACCCAGTTTTTGTGTATCAACAGTACACGGAATTTCTTGAAATTCTAGATCTAGAATATATGAGTGTTTCCAAACACAACGCAAGTTACAGTTTCTGAAACTGACCTGGTTTTTCTGCGAGCCCCACCTTGCGGGCTCAAAACAGAGGCCGAGATGGCTTCGAAACTTCGATCTGACAAAAACAAGTGATCCTAAAGGGACAACTCTCGAAAATATTTTGAGGTCTTCTACCTTCATGTCAATTTTCGTAGCAAACGGAGGCTGTTTGTGAAATCGCATTATCTCCACGCCTTGCCGCGTAGTTTTCACTGTCGCCTTCTCCACGAGCTCTCTACAGCCATGCTCACTCTGATACCATGTCACGAGTGTTGATGTCGTGAAAAAAGATTGTTCACTAACAAGACTGCGGAAAATTACCACGCCTCAACTAGAACTAAGCTAGAGTGATATTAGAACACCTCTATAATCATCAGTAGCTTAGCAACCTTCTGAAACTGAAAACTTTATAACTGTATTTAGTGAAAACTAAAAATTCACTTTACAGAAAGTTTCGTGTTTCCTTCAAGCTTCAATTCTGGACTGATTTACTTCAAACTTTACACTACTGTGTTTGCTTACAGTTAGATAATCTTTTCGTTACTTAACTGTGCAGAAACTATGTTTTGAACTCACCCAAATTTCACCGAAACTTTACCGGACTATTATCGGAATGTCATCGTAATCAAACCGGAATCTTACCGGAATCAATTGCAATTCTGTTTGTAATTACTTCAAATGATTGTTGATGAAGTAAGGAAGTAATACCTGAGCTTCCTTCAGTAATTGAACTCTTTCTGAAGTTTAAGAAAAACCTTGACCAGTTCAGGATGCCTTTTTACAGTCAGACTTTGTACTGTGTACTCGTCCCGTTTTACAAAACTCTTTTGATCAGTTTATAGTTCAGACTCCTAGCTTCAAGATGAGCTATCACTCATGAAAAACTTTACACTGTGTTACGAGATCTAACTCTCAGAAGTACCGGAAAATGTTTACTGAGAAAAACTGTAACTGTTAACTAACTTTCACAGTAACATGAAATCACTCGGATTTCTTCACATACGAAGAATGTGCTCAATCTTCCACATGAACATGTGTTTTCTATTAGAGAAGATGTGTACAAAATAGCTTGGCCTCACTTTGCTCATAGCTATGGAAAACTCTCCTACTCTGAGTAGTTATTCCTTACCAACTCTCTTAGATGAATACCCGACAATTCACGTTTTACTATTCATCCCTACATACGCAATCTCTGGCGTCTTCTTCTTCCTCTATATGCGCTATTCTATTCCTTCTCTTCTCACCTATTTATTTCGGTTCTATGCTCTCTCTTATATACATTTTGATCCGAGATTCAAACTCGTAATTATGGAAGTTTCTACACCTTATATTACAGGCGTGAATTTGTCCCTTCACTAAGGCTTTGATTTTCTTGAATGTTTTGTTTCTGCTTCTCTTTGTCTTTCTTTGTTAGTATGTCTGTCTGTATGTCAACTTTGTGAGTGATTCTTCAACAGCTCCCCCTCAATCACTAATTTGCATTCTCTGATCTTTCATATATTCTTCTTTTCTTTTATAGCTGCCATTTCTTTGAATCTGCTTGTCTTTACTCCATCTAAGCTCTTTGTCAGAATATCTGCAATCTGATCTTTTATAGGAGTGAATACTAATTCAATCTCCTTCTCCATTACCTTTTCCCTCAGGAAATGATATTGAATCTCTATGTGTTTTGTTCTTGCATGAAATACTGGATTTGCTGCAAGATACAATGAGCTCATATTATCTCCATGTATGATAGGTATACCTTGATCAATACCTATGCTTTTGAACAAGGTCTGCATCCATATCACTTCTTTATTCGCTTCCACAAGTCCTTTATATTCTGCTTCTGTTGATGATAAAGCCACTGTGTGTTGCTTCTTTGAACACCAGCTTACAAGCTTATCTCCTAGGTATATTATATACCCATGTGTTGACCTTCTATCATCTTGATTTCCTGCCCTTTATATCTGACGTATAAGGATAATATAATCCTTCCTTTATAGTTCTTTTGATATATCTAAGAACTCTTTGTCCTGCAACCCAATGTTGATCCTTCGGACAATGCATGAACTGTGAGAGAACTCCCACTGCATAACTGAGATCCGGTCTTGTTAGCGTAGCATAAATCAAGCTTCCCACTAATGACTGATACTTCCTCATATCTTTAAACTCTACACCACCATATTTGCTGAGTTTATGATTTACTTCAAGCGGTGTTGAAGCTTCTCTGCAATTCTCCATGTTAAACTTCTTCAGTAAGTTTAGGAGATACCTTTCTTGCGAAACATATATGCCATGATTTGCATATGTAACTTACATTCCAAGAAAATATGATAATTTTCCTAGATCACTGATCTTGAACTCTTTTTCGAGCAGTCTCTTTACCTCTTTGATTCCTTCATCTGAGGTTCCTATGATTATTATGTCATCTACATAAATACAAATGTAGATCATACCTTCATCTGTTCTCTTAACGAGTAGACTTGCATCAGCCTTCGAACTTTGGTATCCAAGGTCATTGAGATACTTCAATTCATCTGATATATATCCATTCAAAAATGCATTCTTTATATCTAGCTGACTTAGCTTCCATCCTTTTGATGCTGTTATAGCAATCAATGTCCTTATGGTTGACATCTTTGCCACCAGACTAAACGTCTCATCATAATCTATGCCATGTGTCTGAGCATAGCCTTTGACCACCAGTCTAGCTTTGTATCTGGCTATCCTTCCATCTGCAAGTTTTTTAACTTTGTAAACCCATTTATTTACAATCACTTTCTTACCATTTGGTTTTGGAACAAGTTCCCAAGTCTTGTTCTCTTCAAGAGCATTGAACTCCTCCTTCATTGCTTCTTCCGATTGTTTCTTACCTTTTGCTTCACTATAATTCTGAGGTTCTTCATCTTCCTTTACTAAGTAAGCATAGTTTTTCTGAGTCAAATAAGAAGTGTCATAGGAATACCTTGTTGGTTGTTTCCTTACTCTGTTTGACCTTCTTAGCTCATATTCTTCATGTGTATCTAAATACACATCTTCATCACATCTTGATTCATCTTCGTTTCTCATACCTGATCCGATCGTGGACGTACTTGCCTGCATATGATCTTCATCTCCATTTACCTGCATATGTGATTTTCCTTTTTCTTTTCTTCTTATCTCTTCTTCAAGTGTTTCAACATTATGCTCTTTATCTGTATACCAGCTCTTTCCTTCATCAAATGTCACATCTCTGGAAACAGTAAACTGTTTGGTTAGAGGACTCCATAATCTATAACCCATTTGTTTTTCATCATATCCGATGAACACGTATTTTTCAGCTTTTGGTTCAAGCTTATGTCTCAGTTGTGATGGTACATAAGCATAAGCAACCGATCCAAACACTTTACAATGATCAAGTGTTGGTTTCTTACCCCAACAAGCTTCATAAGGGGTCATCGCATTCAAAGTTGTACATGGTAATCTATTTACCAGATATGTAGCTGTATTTACAGCCTCAGCCCAAAGATAATTTGGACAATTCTTCTCCTTTAGCATTGCTCTTGCAAACTCAACTAGAGTTCGGTTTCTTCTTTCTGCTACTCCATTTTGTTGTTGTGTATACCTACAAGTTATTTCTCTTTTGATACCTGCATTCCACAGATAATCATTGAACTCTCGAGAAAAATATTCTCCTCCTCCATCAGACCTTAGTCTTTTGAGTTTCTGTCTTGTAAGTCTTTCAGCATATGCATGAACATGCCTAAAAGCTTCAAATACTTCTGACTTCTCTTTCAAAACATAAAGAGTTATCCATCTTGTTGCATCATCAATAAAAAGAACATAATACCTTGAGCCGCTGATAGATACTTCTTTTGTTGGTCCCCATACATCTGTATGTATGAGTTCTAACACACCATCATGTTTGTACCCTTTCTTCTGAAATGGTAACGTGTGGGCTTTTCCCATCTGACAGGCTTCCCACTTGTGAATCATATGTTGATTCTTCATATTTGGTAATCCTCTCACTGATTGTTTCTCCACCATAGTTTTGATTCCTGTTTCATTAAAATGTCCTAACCTCTTATGCCAGAGGTCTAACTCTGTAAATACCTCATCACCATGTGTGATCAAGGCTTGACCAACATTCCCTTGCACTTTTAGAGTAAAAAGTCTACCTTCTTTTTACCATGGACAATCTGATTGTATCCATTCTTTGGATCTTCAACAAATACTCCTTCATTTGTAAACCTGACTTGAAAACCTTTTTCTACTATCTGACCCACACTGATCACATTCTTTGGGATTGTTGGAACATACAAAACATTTGTTAGTAGGTCAGCTCCATTCTTACACTTTACTTTTCCAATTGACCTTACATTATGTTTTGTGTTATCACCTGTCTGTACTGTATGATTTGAAATACCTCCTTCAAGTTCTGATAACAATTCTATATTTCTTGACAAATGATTTGAACAACCAGAGTCAATATAGAATACCTTGAGGTCTTCATTTTCTCAGACACTTATCGAGTTCATCATCAACATCGTATGATCATCATTCTGCGTATCATTCGCATAATTGTAGTAGGTAGTGTTGTGAGACTGATTCTGTCCCCAACTCCTTGCTCCACCTCTACCATATCCGCCTCTTTGGCTTTGTCTACCTCTTTGATATCTTCCGCTTCTGCCTCTACTATTATTGTTCTGATTCTGACTTGATCCTTGAGAATTATGCCAGCAATCATGAGCCAAATGATTGCTTAATCCACAGATCCAACAAGTCTTCTTGTTGTTAGTCTGATTACCTCTTCCTTTACCTCTTTTTCTGACGTTACCTCTTCCTCTTGCATAATTTGCTTGAGCAGTCACTTCTTCTTCATCTTTTTCTTTACCTTTATCACCTTTCTTCTTATTCTTTGCATACATAGCCGAACTATGTCCTTTATCTCCATCTGTCTTCAAATCTTGATCAAACATTAACATTAGTCCAAGCAACTGATTTAAATCTGGTACAAAATGATTTAAAGAAAGTTCAGTTGAGAGTCCGAAAGGTTTCCACCTTTCATCTCCTCTCAAACCTGCAAGCACTTGTGCTATTAACCTGTGGTCTTTGATATCTTCATTAATTGATCCAAGATTATCCGCCAAGTCTTTCATCTTAGTGACATAATCACTAATGCTTTGACTTTGCTTTTTCTTGAACGTTGTAAACTCTGACCATAAGCTAGCCTTTCTAGGTTTCGTCGTATTTTGGAAATGATCTTCCAAAGCACTCCATATATCTTTTGCTTTCTCCCGACCTCTAATATGCAGTAGTAGATGATCTATAACGGTATTGTAGATATAAGCTCTTGCCGTTGCATCTTTCTTCTGCCACAACTTCAAGGCTTCTAACTCTTCTTTCTTCGTTTGACTGTCATCTTCCAAATTCGGCTTCTTTTCTTCTCCTGTCACATATATCATTAACTCTTTACTCATAAGTAAAGCTTCCATGCACATTACCCATGCGGGATAATTATCTCTCTCCAATTTGTCAATAGAGATATGATCTGCCATAATCTTCTTGTTTCTGTTACTTTCGGTGAGTGTAATTGTTAAAAGGTTTTACCTTTTACAAACCTTTACCCTTGAGAATTACTTCGGAACGTTTCTTGATGCCGTTTGTTGTTGATCACTACAGCTTTCACCTTTCTTGTGAAAGTTCTTCGAATTCTCTTGTATCTTTACTTCCGTTTCTACTTCTGTGAAACGTTTTCTGCTCTTCAGAACCTTTCACTCTGATACCACTTGTTGATGTCGTGACAAAAGCTTGTTCACTAACAAGACTGCGGAAAATTACCACGCCTCAACTAGAAATAAGCTAGAGTGATATTAGAACACCTCTATAATCATCAATAGCTTAGCAACCTTTTGAAACTGAAAACTTTATAACTATATTTAGTGAAAACTAAAAATTCACTTTATAGAAAGTTTCGTGTTTCCTTCAAGCTTCAATTCTGGACTGATTTACTTCAAATTTTACACTACTGCGTTTGCTTACAATTAGATAATCTTTCCGTTACTTAACTGTGCAAAAACTATGTTTTGAACTCACCGAAATTTCACCGGAACTTCACCAGACTGTTATCGGAATGTCACCGTAATCTTACCGGAATCTTACCGGAATCAACTGCAATTCTGTTTGTAATTACTTCAAATGATTGTTGATGAAGTAAGGAAGTAATACCTGAGCTTCCTTCAGTAATTGAACTCTTTCTGAAGTTTAAGAAAAACCTTCACCAATTCAGGATGCCTTTTTACGGTCAGACTTTGTACTGTGTACTTGTCCCGTTTTACAAAACTCTTTTGATCAGTTTATAGTTCAGACTCCTAGCTTCAAGATGAGCTATCACTCATGAAAAACTTTACACTGTGTTACGAGATCTAACTCTCAGAAGTACCAGAAAATGTTTACTGAGAAAAACTGTAACTGTTAACTAACTTTCACAGTAACATGAAATCACTCAGATTTCTTCACATACGAAGAATGCGCTCAATCTTCCACATGAACATGTGTTTTCTATTAGAGAAGATGTGTACAAAATAGCTTGGCCTCACTTTGTTCATAGCTATGGAAAACTCTCCTACTCTGAGTAGTTATTCCTTACCATCTCTCTCAGATGAATACCCGACAATTCATGTTTTACTATTCATCCTTACATATGCAATCTCTGGCGTCTTCTTTTTCCTCTATATGCGCTATTCTATTCCTTCTCTTCTCACCTATTTATTTCGGTTCTATGCTCTCTCTTATATACATTTTGATCCGAGATTCAAACTTGTAATTCTAGAAGTTTCTAGACCTTATATTACAGGCGTGAATTTGTCCCTTCACTAAGGCTTTGATTTTCCTGAATGTTTTGTTTCTGCTTCTCTTTGTCTTTCTTCGTCAGTATGTCTATCTGTATGTCAAATTTGTGAGTGATTCTTCAACAACGAGGAAGGAGATAAGGAAGAGAGCTCACACACACACTCTCACTCTCAAGGAGAAGCACACGCACAGATTGAGGCAAGGAAGTATGATCTTCTTCTTCTTCTTCTATTACATAAAAGGAATGTACAAGAATGACCTAAAAACAAGAATACAACAAGTGCAATATATAAAGATCAGTACATAAGGAAAAACCTAATGTCCGCGAATGAGTGAGCTGGCAAGAAACAAATGTGCCATCACTCTCGGTAGATAAATCTAATTAAGCTCAATGAATTATCCCTGACATATACCGGCGTGACCAATATACATGTCAGAGAAATGAAAAACTAGTACGTGTCATCTTAGATCATCACATGTTGAGCTTGATATCTCAACAGCAAGTGCCTGGGATTTTCAATTGTGTCTATGCACGGCTGTGTAATGTGGCCCTATATTGATGCACACTTTGGAAATGCATGACCTGAATGGTGCAAAAGACAAGGTTATGCCAAAGGCACATGGTTATTGCTCGTCGAGGCTTGTGATGTTACTTGCAGACTTGATGCAATATTTGTTTGGAGGTGGCCAATGGACCTTGAAATGATGTGATTAGTTGATCAGGAGATGACAACTGACCATTCCTCCCATTAGGGGTCCATTTTAGAATAGTAGTTGGCCTTATAGAGATCACTTCTTGCCTTTTCCTCTTTGGATGGTTGCCAAAACTTGGTGTCCAGTGAGGGTGGCTCTTCGGTTCTGTGGAAGTTACTTGTACTTTGGGCTTCCAAACCCATATCCTTGATGATTGTCTTCTTCCTTTTGCCGAAGGGTTGAATTTATCTGCTTTTGGTCTTTGTGCTCTGTTCTTACTCCTTTCTCTCCTTAGCTTCTTTGTTGAGACCTTTTGCGTGGTGGGGAGCATAGGCTATTGTGTATGTAAGAGCTGCTTGGGTACCCACATCTGTAATTGCCCTTGTTGAGCTGCAACTAATTTATGAGGCACCCAGAGTTTTTGGAGATCTTTTGGTTGAGATGGTCCTGGTTGCTTGTTTCTTGTCTTTGCATGGTTGCCTTTCCCAAGCGGAAATTGTGTTCGCAAGGCTGGTGGTTGCTCTCCTTTTCATACCCAGATCTGTTTCATGCCCGAAACTACTCTCTTCTTGAAATCTCTTTGTTTATTTGATATAGCAGTTGTCATGTACTGTCTCACTTTCATTTTTGGTTGAGATGTTGTGACGGGTTGAGTTGTTGCGTTAGAGGAGGAGGTGGTTTGTCTTTGAGTCTATTTTTCCATGGTTGAGTTCTTCTGGAACATAGAGCTTTTGACATATACAACATCCTTTTTGCTAAGATTACTCCTAGAAGAACTAAGAGAGTGTGTGGTGCCATGATCTGCGAGCATGCAATTGTCTAATTCTAATGTAATACATTGTTCATGTACCCACACTTGAAGAAGTTGACTTCTTAGATTCAAGTTGACTCCATGGTCGTAAATCCAATCTTGACCGAAGACAAGTGGCTATGTGAGGTCCTCATCATGACACACTAGAATTTTGACTTTCATTGGAACATCTTCAAGGTAGATGGGAAGGTCCACCTCACCCAAACAAGGAGTTTCTACACCTCCCAATCCTATGCGATATGCTTCTATGGGCTTGATGTCTGATTTTCGACCTTGGCAGTACGAAAGTCTCACAGCGGAAGTTGTTGCACCTGAGTCAACCAATGCTCGCACAGTCTTTACACTCTTTCCTTGTCCTACCTCTATGATCACAAAGGGTCGTCGGCTGATTATGCGAGAAGTAATTATGCCCGATTTTTGGCACATCTCCATGTGATATTTTGGGGCTTTCATGTTGACATCTAGGCCTAATCGCCTTAATTTATTTCGCCTAATGCGCTCTCTTGCCTCATCTTGTGCTTCTTCTTTGATCCTCAACTCTTCTTCTTTTCGCTTTTTAGCAGTGTTGAGTCTCATTAGCATATCCTCTGTGAAAGGTTCTTGATATAACTTGACTCGACAACCACTTATATAGTTCAGCAAGATATCACCTTCCAAAGTGGCCAATTGAACCGCACCACTAGTGGAGATTCTATTAATGATCATGGGTCTATAACCTCGTTTCTCCAATTTTCGGGCATGTTGCTTTAGCGTATAAACCAGCACTAGCTCTTCCTCTTTCAATCCTTTATCTTTGATGTGTACATCGAAGTATGCCTTTTGTCTTTTCTTTGCAGCATAGATGCCTGCTACTACTCGTAGCCTCGTCTCACCTAAACGTTCTAGATCAAAGATCCTAGAGGACAACTCATGTCCATTCCACTCATGCTCTTGTGCTACTTTTAATGTTGGAATCAGGAAGTCCAATGGTAGCACAACATTCTGTCCAAAGACCATTTGAAATGGGGTAGCATTGAGTATTGTTTTCTAAGCAACCCAGTAAGCCCAAACAGCATGATGAAGTTGTTTGTCCCAATCAGAGCGTTTATTATTTACGAGTTTTGTCAATACGTTACATAGGATCTTATTCGTGCTCTCGGCTTGTCTGTTAGCTTGTGGATGATAGGGGGCTGACTTCTTATGTATCACCATGAATTTGTGAAGTAGATTTTCAATGACTTCGTTCAAGAAGTGCGTACCTCTAACACTTACTAACTCTATTGGTAACCCATACTGGTGAACACGTTCTCGAATAAGAACTTAGCCGTCGTTTGGGCATCATTTTTTGTTGTGGCTTTTGCTTCCACCCACTTGGTAAGGTAATTTGTGGCTACAATGATGTACTCTACATGGGAGTTTCTCGCTGGGGGGTTGATAGGACCTTTGAAGTCTATACCCCACTTTGAAAATGCACGTCCTCCCATCATTGGCCTTAAAGGCATCTCATCTTTTCGCATCGGATATTGGGCACATTGGCATGTGTCACATTTCTTCACATAGGTATGTGCATCCATATGAAGAGTGGGCCACCAAAGTCCTGAAAATAGAATGGTCTTGATTACTCGGTCAGGACCAAAGTGTCCACCTGCAACACTATTGTGTGCAGTTTCTAAGACTTTCAAGTAGTCCGATTCATGAACACACAGTCTTAGGTAACCATCTTTGCCTCTCTGATATAGGTTGTCTCCAACTAAGGCATAGTCCTAAGCCTCTTGCTCCATGCTCCGTTTTCTTGCTAGACCAACCTCATTGGGTAATGTTCCCGATCTCATGAATTCTACCAATGGAGCATTCCAGTCTGGAATTAATGACACGTGATAAAGGGTAGCATGCTCCACTGGGTTCTCTCCTGACACATTGGACAATTCTGAATCCACTCCTGTATCTCTTTGTCCATGCTAGGCCAATACACTCCTAAACGTTTTAGATTCTGCAATGTTCGTTGTTTAGAGTAGTGATTTCCTAGCAGTCCCTCATGGGCTTGTTGCAACCAACTAGTATGTTCGTCGTCCTCAACACAACAAGCTAATACTCCCTCTGTATCTTGTTTGTACATGCTTGCTGCCAATATTTGATATTTTTGTAACCTTACAATTTCTTCTTTGCTTTTTTTTATGTTCTTATTTGTGGGTCCGAAGGTTAGGACAGGTACTAACTTATTTGAAGGTTAGGACAGGTACTAACTTATTTGCCCATTTAGGAACAACCTCTAAATTGAACAAATAAGCATCAGGCAATTCATCAAACACTCCTTGAGGTGACTCTCCTGAAGTGATGCGAGAAAGATGGTCTGCCTTGAGGTGGGTTCTACCTTTCCTAAGAACCACTTCAAAATCATATTCCATTAGTAAGAGGAACCACCTTACTAAGCATCCTGTGTTGCAGGGTTTATTGACCAAATACAATAAGGCTTGATGATCACTAAAAAACTTGAACTTGTTGGCCAACAGATAGTGTCTAAACTTTTTCACAGCATATACCATGCCTAAGCCTTCTCTCTCGGTTGTGGTATAGTTTCGTTCAGCAGCATTTAATTGCCTACTAGCATATGCTATCGGCAAATCTAGGTTTCCTTCACTTGTGGGTTGTGCTAGCACACATCCTATGGCATGATTGGATGCATCCACATGGACATGGAATGGTTTACTCCAATCAGGAGTGGTCAGTATTGTTGCTGAGCACAAATGTATTTTTAGCTCATTGAAGGATTTTTCACATTCATTATTCCACTCAAAAATTGTCAACAATCCATAAAGACGTTTAGCAATGATAGCATACATGTGGATAAACCTGCGGTAATATCCACAATGGCCCATAAAGGCTTGTACCTCTTTAACGTTCCTTGGCCTTGGCAACTCTGCTATGACTCTTATCTTGTCCTCGTCTGTTGATATGCCATTCTTCGAAACAATGTGACCCAAGATTTTACCTTGTCATACCATGAATACACACTTTTCTGGGTTCAGACACACTCGATATTCTCTGCACTTGTTGAAGATCTGTCTAAGCTCAGGGATGTGGTATCTTCTTTCTTGGGAGTGAGCGCATAGATCATCCACATATACTTCTAAGCTCTTTCGCAAGAAATCTTTGAAGACATGACACATGAACCTTTGGAATGTTGTAGGTGCATTGGTGAGACCAAATGGCATCACAAAAAATGCAAAGATTCCACATTCTGTGGTGAAAGCTGTCTTGTGTTGATCTTCTGGGGCAATGGCTACTTGGTTGTAACCTGAAAAGCCATCAAGGAAGCTATAAACTTCCTTGCCTACAACACCCTTCAATAAATGTTCAGTGATTGGAAGCGGATAGCTATCCCTGATCGTAGTAGCATTAACTTTTTTAAGGTTAATACACACTCGCAACTTTCCATTCTTCTTAGGCACCACTACAATGGGTGAAACCCATTCAGTATGCTCAAAATCTAACTTCAATCAACTTGTCAATTTCTTCTTTGATTTTAGCTGCATAAGTGTCATTATATGTGTAGGGCTTTTGTTTGGTGGGCTTGGCATCAACAATCATGGGGATAGTATGAGAGAAAATTTTCGGATCTACTCCCTTCAAGTCTCTATAGTGCCATGCAAACACGTCCCTATATTCCCTTAATAGAGCTACAAGCTCTGCTTCTTTTTTTGCACTTAGGTGGTCTCCTATGTATGTGCATCTCTCTTTGTTCTCTTCAATGGTTACTACATTTTTCTTGGTCTCCTTGCTCTAGGTCTCCTATCTCATTCTCAGGTATGATATTTCCAAACTCATCCGTCCTATCTGGTAAATTTGTTACCACATACATGGTTCCTTCCTTATCAATGTATGAACCCTCTTCAAACTTGACCACTGGGTGTCCAAGTCCAAAGGGTTGATCGGGATTTTTGAGTTGGACCACTGATCATCTCAGGCCATACTCATAGATGCGAGCACCTAATTGGTTGGTCCTGATATATTCCAATTGTGTCTTATATGGACCTTCTAGTCTCTGTAAATAGGAAGTACCTAAGGTACGCGTGGGTCTTTCCATGTTGAAGGACATTTCTAAGTCACTTGTGTTGGAACTTAGCACGTAGGGATAACCACTTAGTTGTTGTGCCCAAGACTTAGCTGTATGGTTGACACTAGCCTCAGATGATCTAATGCGTTGCCTATCCTTGCCTAAGTGTCTACCAGATCTCAGGTTCATAATCTTTGTCTACAAGTCCAAAATTTCCCCTTGTATTGCTCAAAATCCTTTGGAACTCCTTGGTTTCCTAGGTAAATTTCTTCTTGAAGATGTAATTTCAAGATTTGGTTATGTTGAAAAGATATTGACTGATAGGGGAGAATTAGATGCACAAGAGGCTAGAGATTTCTTTGCTAAGCATGGAATTCGTTTAGGCCTTGCCACTGCTTATAACCTTGAAGCTAACGGGAAGATAGAAAGAGGGCATTCTCCTATTATTAAGGCGATTTCTAAAGCTTGCAATGGAGAACTTAAGAATTGGCCGAAATTTTTTCCATTTGCATTGTGGGATGATAGAATGACCTGCACGAGAATGACGGGGTTTATGCCGGTAGAGTTAATGTACTGCCAGAAACCTATTTTTCCTGTGCATACTCAAATCCTTACTTGGGCTACTCTTCCATGGGAAGATAATCTATCTACTGAAGATTTATTAGCTCTAAGAATTCAGAAACTTGAGCAAGGGATTGAAATATTAGAAGAAGTTGTAGCTAAATTGAAAGATTCTCGACTTAAGAGCAAGAAATATTTTGATAAGTCACATAGGTTAAGGCCAAAGCCAATACAAATTAATGATTGGGTTTTAATTTATGATAGTACGTTTGATTCTCAGTATGATGCTCGTAGGATGTTAAAAAGGCATTGGTTTGGACCATATGTGGTGATCAAAGTTTATGTTAATGGAACGTATGCCTTACGTGAATTAGATGGTACACCTCTCAAGAACTTAATTGCAGGCAAAAGGATTAAATTATTCAAGCAAAGAAATGATGAAAATTATGAAGTAATGTATGATGAAGAGAATGACTGATTTATGTATGAATGATTTCCTTTAATGTGGTTTCCTTTTGAAGGATGAAGAAGAATATTTGGTTATGAAACTAAGTAAATTTGTGTGTCTAGCTGTTGATGTTTTGTTTTAGTAGGACTTTGAAGATAATTAGATTATAGGTTTATGACAAATTTAAAATGAAGTTGAAGAAGATTGATGATGCAGTTAATTTCAGGTCGTATTTATCTATGTTTTAAATATTTTATGTTTCATCTATGCAATCACTTGCATTCATATTAAATATAATCATAAATATGGGATGAGGCTTATTAAATTATGAAGAGAATCTATTTATCCATAGTAGGAATTCAAGCATGATTTATGTTTCTACATTTATAGATTGAGTGGGAATTTGTTATGGGCAGAAAGATTTGTAGTTCATTGCAAAGAATGGAAGTAATTGTATATATGTAGGAGCATATAGATGCATGATCCTTGTCTGTGAAATCCTAGGTCTTTCTTATACATGCATCTAGAACCTTAGCTTGGAATAAGGGTTTAAGCCTTTCCCTTTCAAAACAAAAAAGTTGCGAATGTAAAACAAAAAAAAAAAGAAAAAAGAAAAAAGAAAAAAATATATATAATGCATGGAGGTTATGCCTTTTTCCACCCTAAAAAGATATTTACAATCATTATCTACATGAAGATTTTACCTCATACTTGTTTGAAAGCTGAAGATGAAGAAAGCTAGTTATGGAAAACACATCTAGTGAATAAAATTGAGCAAACAAGGCGGATGTCTGTATGAGTAGATTTAGTTGATTCTTTGACATGTTTGATTGCTCATATGTGAATACATGTATATGAAGAAACTTGCTTTTGAGTGAATGAAGATGAGTTCTGTTTCATAATGAATTTTGCAAAGTTTATAAATGGATGAAATTTAGATTAATGTTTTGTTGACTGAACCGGTTGATAGTTTAACTTTATAATTTGATATGTTTTCATTTCAAGATTGAATTAAAATAACATTCACAAGCATTTTTCATAATAGAATGATATATTTGAAACCTTTAAAATTTATTTATAAAAGGAATTGATGTTGTGATATGGTTGACTTTCAGGATAATCATCAAAATGTTGCTTCCCTCGATCTGCAGGTTGGCCCATCCGGATGATGTGCAAGTTTGGTGGGGGCGGATGTCGGAAAGATTTGCACCTTCCAGTTGATGTCCAGGAAAATTAAAACATTTTTATTGGTGAACTCTAACCCTCTATAATACTGTTGATTAGCTGTTTTGCTTGGAACTAATCACTTTGAAAGTGTTGTAGGTCTAAATTAATGAAGAAAACATGTGCTACTATTAGGGTTTACCCTAACTACACATTTAATGTGTATTTGTACCCATATAAGCAAGGAACATGGGTATAAAACCCTAGGGTTACATAAATTTATGTGTATTTATATTAGAATGTTAATTCTCAAGTTAAAGCTAGGGTTCAAATGGGTTAATGATAGGGTTTCAATAGGATTCTGATGAGTTTCAAAGGGGTGCCTAAGAGGTTTTAGTGTGTTTTATGGGTGAAAACATTTGATATTTGATTAAATTAATTTCTAAATTAAACATTTATTTATTATAACTTAAATTTTGATTTAATTAGCTAATTTAAAAGTATGTGTGTATATAAATACTAAGGTATTTAATTATTAAAACCTTAATGTAAGATTAAATTAAATAAATTATTTAATTATGGAAATTTAGGGTAATTAAATTAAAATGATAAATAAAGTGGATAAATAATGTGTGGTGTGTGGGAGTATGTATTTAAAGAATGGTTCACAAAAGATGTGTATTTAAAGTAATTCAAAGAGTGGTATGGATGAATGATACACTTAAAGGAGGTTAAAGTCAAACTTAAAATGAGAGGTATGTATGCAATGGGTTAAAGAGTGAGGAGGGTGAGTTGTGTGATTAAAGCCAAATAAAAGTGTGGTGGATAAATGTGGGCTAAAGTGAGGCTGTAGATTAAAAGTCAAAACTAAAAGAGTGGTAAAGAGAAGACTATCTATGAGTATATATATGTGTATGTGCAATGAGTTTTTCCCTAATGTTTTTTTTCAGGTAACTCCTTTCTCTTCTGCTTAGGCATAAGAGTGCTTGGTCCTCCTCCTTTTCTGGCGAGGCTCTATCTACGTGAGTTTAAAGAGAGGAATTGCTTAGTGATTCTCTCAAATATAGCAACCATGTTCATAAGCTGAATGTTTATGGAACTGCAAAGAGAGGTGTAGGCATGGCCTCCGTGGGTGTGAAGAGACCTATTTTGGCAGCACATGGCAGGTTAGAACTTTAGAGTGGCCTGAGAAATCTCTCTCATCATCATCAAGGCCGCCATGGCTAACAGATGAATGCATGATGACACACTCATAACCACACAGATGGGGATGCAGACACGCTCATAGAGAGAGTGTCACACAAAGAACAGAATAAGGGAAGAAGAAGTGTGAGACATGGCTTTCTGCCATGTGTCAGAGAGAGAAAGAGAATAAAATTCTCTTCTTCTTTTTTTCCCCAGTTGCTCTCACATGCGTCTGTAGAGAGAGGAGATTGCTGACAACCGTGCTGATCGCACATAGAGGCTAAGAGAGAGAGAGAAGAGAGAGAGAAGGAGGGAGGGAGGGAGAGAGAGAGAGAGAGAGAAAAGAAATTTTCTTCCCTCCCTCCACAGTGATGCATGCGCAACACGTGTAGAGAGAGAGAGAGAAGTAGAAGAGAGAGAACAAGAGAGAGAGAGAGAGCAAGAGAGAGAGATAGAGAGATAGAGAGAGAATGAGAGACAGAGAGAAAGAGAAAGAGAGAGAGAAGAGAGAGAAAGAGAGAGAGAGAAAGATAATGTTATGCTAGGTTAATTATGTAGATAAAATTAGCTAATTTATTAATCTAGTTAGGTACACATTAATGTATTGTTTTAATTAGATATAATAAGGTTTAATTAGTTATTCTATTGTTTAATTAGAGATTGGCATGGTATAATTAGATAAGTCCTTCTAAGGTCTAATTAGATTTTTAGTATATATGAGTACATATTAGCATGTGCATGTGAGTAAGTATGTGCATATGCATGGAAGTGTATGGATATGGGTATGCTTGAGCATGAGAATGGATGTATATATATATTAGGTACATGTATGCATGATATTGGATGAGATCATATATGAGTGTGCAGGTGCATTCATGTGAGAACATATGCATGAGAGTGCAAGTGCATATTAAAATGTGCATTAGTGTATGCAAGGCTAGTATATATGGGCATGAATGAATGAATGGTTAGCATATGTTTGAATATATGTTAGTATGCTTGAATGATAAATGTGAATGTGCAAATGAGCATGTAAGCATGTGTATGTCTTAAATTAGCATATTAATGTTTAAGTTAGTGAGTGTGTCTACACATAAGAGTTAATGGATTGGATGTGCTAGGATCCGTGAATGTATGTATGCATATATAGTTGAGTGCATGATCATGAAGGCACACAAATGAGTTAGCATCAGTGTTAATGCATTTGCATGAATATATGTGTTTAGAAGTGAGTGCGAGATTAGCATGCATGTGTGAGCATGGGTGCATTTAAGTGTGTGCATGGATGTATGAACACATGAATGCATATATGTTTGTAAAATAGCATAAGCATATGGCTTTGATAAATGAAGAGTGTGAATGATTTAAGTATGTTAGATGTAAGTTTGTTATGATAATTGAAGTAGGAATATGCATATGGTTGAATTGATATAAGCATGATAAATGGAAGGTGAATTAATGCATATAGAAGTACATAATTATGAGTGTGAAAACATATGCATGACAAAGGCAAGTCATAATGCATGTGTATGTTTATGAGAATTAAAGCATTTTCATGAACATATGCATGTGTATGAAAATGCTATATGTACATGTGAATTATGTCTTTTAAGTTTATTGGTGATTCTTGTAGCTTTACTTATACCCTAATGCTTTTTTTCAGTGACAAACATTGATGAAGTAAAGAGCAATCAAAGTACAGAAGATCAAGATTGAAAGATTGAAGAATTCCATTCAACTTATAGCTTTCTTTTAGTCATTTGTATTAGCCATATTATCTTATATTTGTATTAGAGAAATTGATTCTTTAGCTTTAGCAAAACTCATCTGTCAGAATCAGATATAACATTGATATTTATTCACTTTAATCATATTTTATTTATTATTTTTTATGTCTTCTACGTTTTCTGATGAGTCCAAAAGAAATGAAACTAGGAACATATCTGAAAAAAATAGTTTTGAAGAAAACACTATAGAAGAAATAATTAAAGATAATATTACTGAAGAGACATTAATTTCTCCTTCATATAACCATTGCTTAATTAAATTCATAACTCTATTTTCCATGGTACCGCCAGAATTCCTTGAATATCAAACTAATGAGAATTTTCTGCCACCTATAAATAGACATGATCACCCTAATCCAACTGAAAATGAAGTAGAAGAAACTATTAAAGAACACTTATCTGAAGAGTCATTAGTTTTACAGTCTTACCAAGATGATGGTGCTAAATATAGAGTTGTGCATCCTTACGGTCCATAGTTGCATAAACTATTAAAGATTTTGTTTCTAAATTGACTTTAGTTTCCATTAAAATAGGTAATTAAAATTAATTATTTCATCAAAAGTTCCTTTTCTTCAAGTACTTGAGTCATCTCCAGACACCCAACATGTGTTGAATGATCTAGCGGATGACCTGATCCATCATTCAAGCTACTGATGAAGTTATACCAGATAGCTCACTTGTGCAGACTATTCTGAATGGTCTTCTTGAATCATATCAGATTTTTTGCTTCTGCTCTTCGTTTGATGATGAAAGGAAATCCAAATGCCTTGTCATATAAGGAGTTAGTCTCTGTTCTCTTGCGAGAAGACCAGTCTAGGCAGAACAGGTCTATTACGCATGTTGCAGATCAAGCTTTCCTGGCTAATCAGAAGGGAAAAGGTAAATGGAGCTCTTCTAGTAGTAAGCAAAAATCTGCAAATGTTGCACATTTGAAGAAGGAAGACAAAGATGAGAAGAAATTAGAAAAGCAGAAATTGTTTTGCAATTACTATAAATCAAATGATCATGTCATCAATAGCTGTCCAAAACTAGCTGCTAAAGAGGCAAAGAAGAAAGAGGCCATAATGGTTGTTGCAAAGGCCTCTACACCTAAAATAGAGTTTGCTAATCTTGTGGAGGAAGAAGAATGGGTGTTTACCATTGTTTGCAGTTTTGAACCATCTTCCCATGAGCATTGCATGTTTGCAGTAGACTGAGATGTTTGGTACTTTGATAGTGGGGCGACCAAACATATTACCTCGTAGTGTAGTTTCTTCTCTTCACTTGAGCCTACCCCTATAGGGAATACTATTACATGCGCCAACAACTCCTCCTATCCTGTTATGGGAGTTGATAAGATCATTTTGACTACTGCTGATGGTAGTTCTTTCACTTTGTCAGATGCTTTGTTTGTGCTAGGGATCAAGAAAAATCTATTGTTAGTTTCTGCATTAGCCAAGATTGGCTTGGTCATGAAATTTGTTCATGACAGATGTACAATTCATGATCTATCAAATGGAGATGTCATTACTGCTTTTGGCATTTTATGTCATGGGCTATATAAGCTCATAACCTATGAAAGATTTGTAAATGATTTGACATGTGCATGCCTCATTTGAGATGTCTGATTTGGGGCATTTGCATCACTATTTGGGCATTCAGTTTATGCAAGTTGATGGTGGAATGACCTTCTATCAAAGGAAATATATTGACACATTATTGTAGTGTTTTGGTGTTGAAGACTGTAACTCTATTGCCACTTCTATGGAGACAGGTTTATGATTGAGTCTTCATGATGTTGGAGATGCATTTGATGTTGTTCTCTATCAGCAGGCTATTGGATGCTTGATTTTGTTATGCATTACTCGGCCAGAATTTCAGTTTGCTATCTCATAGATGAGCAGGTTTATGCATTGCCCAGATGTCAAGCATTGGCGGGTGGTTAAGCACATTTTTCACTACTTGAGTGGTACTCGACTACTTGGATTGTTTTATCCCAAGGGGGTATCACTACCTCTAGATTTGCATGCTTTTTTTTATAGTGATTGGGCTAGTTGCTATGACACTCTTGTGTCCACTAGTGGCTTTTGCTTCATGCTTGGTAGCTCATGCATATCTTGGTTGAGCAAGAAGCAGCCTACTGTGGCCACTTCCAGTTGTGAGTCTGAGTATAGGGGAGCTTTCATAGTGACTATTGAGTGTGTGTGGCTTAGATGTCTTATGGCTGATTTGAGTGTTGGTCAGTCTTCTACCACCACCATCTTCACTGACAATTAGAGCGCATTGGTAGTTGCAAGGAACCCTGTGTTCCATGCTCGTGCTACACACATTGAGGTGCATTATCATTATGTTAGGGAGAGGTTCTCTATTAGGGAGATCAACTTGGCATATGTGCCAATGCAGGAGAACATTGGAGACCTTTTTACGAAGGCTCTAGATAGGGAGAAGTTTGAAGCTTTCCACAAAGCTTTGGGCTTACTTCCTTTTGTGGATTGATTCCACATAGCTTGGCACTTCCTTATACATGAGTGCCTACTCCTTGTTCACCGCATCACTCCCAAGGGGGATTTGTTGATATATTCAGGTAGTCATGTGTGTGAACACTGTAGGACCTTTGGGGCACTTTTTTCCCTCTTTAAGAGGTTTTTCCCCCTGGTATATATGCCTATTGCCCTAAGGTACTACTTATCTTTGTACATTCTAGTGGTAATAAATTCAGCATTGTGTGCTTTGCTCTAAGCTTCTTCCTCTTCCTTGTGCTATTCGCGTGCTTCCACAAATGTCTAGCTCCAACAACTCTACCTAAGTCACACAATCTGATGTAAACATGATCTTGTTCAAAATGCAACAATATGTTGCCTAGATGGAGATCATTATGGGATATATTACAAGTGTGCAAAATTAGGATTGTCCACAACATTCCTTTGATTAACTTCCAATATTATGGATGCACCAGAGGCTTGATATCAACAAACCTAATGCCCAAAGATTTTGAGATGATGCTCAAATCATATCATGTTTGTATAGTAGTAGGAACTCTAATAGATAATCAAAATAGGTGTTATCTAAGAGCTCATCTAGAGAAATAAATATTGGACATGTGTAGATAGATGTTTGAAGTTAGTGAGAGTTTGTTGGGGAAGGTTCCCTCACCTATCTCTAACATGAGAATATTGGAATCAATGTTCAAAGAGATAACATCTTTCAATCACCAAGTTTGTCCAAGGAAATACTCATACAAGGAAACAAAAATAATTGTTAGTAAAAGCAAACCTAGATTGTGAAAGAACTATAACAAAATAGCTAGAGATGAGAATTATAGATCTTGTCATTGAGGACTCAACCCCTCCTCCTAAAGATCTACCCTCAAAGTGACCTCAGTGATTCATGAAGGAAATTTCAGGGATAACTAGTAAAAAAGGGATGTTTTAAAACAAAAAAGAACGAGCAATGCCACAACATCAAGAGGTTTCACCACTTCTAGACAATTCTAAGTCTGAAAAGTGTAAAAGTTATATAGAGTTAGAATTGAAAAACTCTAGGATTGAATAATTATATTTAGACCATAGAGATTATGACTTTAAAATACTCAAGGATTTAAAATTATGACTTTTTAAAATGCCAAACAACCACAAATTATGACTTTAATTATAACTTTAGACCATAGGATTTAAAATTTGTGGTGTAGAATAAGAGCATACACTTGCTATCTATGACTTTAGAAAAGCTAGCAATTATGAGTTATTTCTAGGGTTATCATTTCTAAGACAATTGAAAGCTATCTAGGATTGGGGTTGGCAATGTAGTGCATCTTCAACACCAAGGTACCACTAAAAGTGTTGAGTTTATTTCAATTCATGTAGAGATGTGCCACAATTTCAATGAAATTCATCCATCAAAATGCATAGATGACAATGAAGATGCAGGTTCAACGATCTAAGCTATACTGTTGGACTTGAAAGTCAGTTTATGCAGGTTCCCAGGAAGCCACATTTGGATGCTATGAGGCGCACTCTATGTTATGTGAGTGCTACTTTGGATTATGCATTATTTTATGAAGCTGGTGTAGATTTTCAGGTTCATGGATACACCAATGCATATTGGGAGGGTAGTATTCTAGATAGAATATCTACTAGTGGCTTTGTATTCTCACTTGGAGGTGCATCTATTACATGGAGCAGCAAGAAGTAACCCACTCTTGCTTTGTCAAGTACAGAGGCTGAGTATAGAGGTGCTGCAATGGGAGCATGTGAGGCATCATGGCTGGAGATGCTACTTGTAGATTTAGGTGTGAAGTGAAAAATCCTATCACCATCTATTGTGATAATCTTAGTAGCATACAACTAGCATGAAACCCTATTTTTCATGCTAGAACAAAGGATATTGAGGTACATTATCACTTCATTAGAGAGAAGGTATTAGCAGGTGATATTGATCTTGTTTATGTGAGAACAGATGAGCAGGTTGCTGACATCTTCACTAAAGCACTTGGATTAGAGAAGCTGAAGAAGTTTCCGAACATGCTTGGATTAGAGGACATGGCATTGAGCTTGAGGGGGAGTGTTGAGATATCAAGATCAACATGTGATGATCCGATGACACGTATTACTTTTTCATTTCTCTGACATGTATAGTGGTCACACCGATATCTGTCAAGGACACTTCATTGAGCTTTATTAGATTTATCTACCAAGAGTGATAGCACATTTGTTTCTTGCCAGCTCACTCATTCACAGACATTAGGTTTTTCCTTATGTACTAGCCTTTATATATTGCAGTAGTTGTATTCTTGTTTTTAGGTCATTCTTGTACATTCCTTTTTATGTAATAGAAGAAGAAGAAGAAGAAGAAGAAGATCATTCTTCCTTGCTTCAATCTGAGTGTGTGCTTCTCTTTGATTGTGAGGGTATGTGTGTGAGATCCCTTCCTTATCTCCTTCCTCGTGACAATGTAAGGATCATAGAAAGGTTCTTATGTAATTTGGAGCATTAAAATATATAACATTTGGAAGTAATTAAGTTGAATCCATAGGTAGATTATTTAAGAAGAACAGAAGTTCAAAAATTGAAGAATGGCGTATACTTCAGCCTTAAACTTGGAAAGATTTTGAAGTAATTGATCTATAGTCTTGTCTATACTTGACATAGAGGTGTTCTTAAGCCAAGATAGATTTGAAATTAGGGATTTAAAGGTCTCCATCAATGTTATCAGAGCTAGATAAGAAGATCAAGTCAAAAGAGAGAAGAAGCAAGTCTCGACTATTACAAATTTTCAAATTGGATTTAAAGAAAGGATTGGAAGGCTAAACTTTTGCAAACGAACTTTAGGAACATACAAAGAACCTTCAAAAGGATCAAAAGAAGCAAAAATTAACTTGAAAGTTATAATCTATAACTATTGAAGATTTATTTCTTAACAGAGGCAATAGAAGGATGGGAGAAAGCATCTAGATAGAGAAGCTTAATGGAGAAAACTATCTAGCATAGTTTATGAGAATGGAAGCTCATCTTATGGGCAAAGATTTGATATGATACATCACATGAGAAGAAGAAAATCTAGAGTTTAAAGATTCTCGTTTTCCAACTAGGGAAGAACTTGTAGATTTAAAGAATTGGATGAAGAAAGATGCACAAGCAAGGAGCATTATCTACATGGCTATCAATGATTATCTCTTGCCACATATTAGAGGACTAGAGAGTGCAACTGATATATGGAATGCTTTGGAGGAACATTTCCAAAATACAACCAAGTCAAGGAAGGCCCTGCAGTTGATGAAGACATTGAATAATATAAATTGGTAAGACAGATCCTTACAGGACTAAGAAGAGATGAAAGTGGAAGTCTTTCATATTGTCCATTGAATTATCATTAGATCACTTCACTTCAGATCTAGATCAATTTTTAGGACACATGCTAACATTTGAATAGGATGTTAAAAGAGAGAACGAGAAAAGTGTAGGTCAAGTTATGTATTCAAAGACAAGAAGAAGAATGCTAAGGGCAAGCAACAATCAAATGAAGAAAAAGGCACCTTGAATCAAGCTAACTTTACTAAAGGTAAAGGAACAGAGGTAGAGGAAGACGTGGAAAGAATAAATACAATGACAGAGCTTGTTAGATTTGCAGTAAAACAAATCACTTGGCAAATGAATGTTGACACAATAATAAGAGCAATGGTAATTACAATCAGAACTAGAACCAAAGAGGTAGAGGTGGAAGAAATCAAAGAGGTGATTTTAGAGGTAGAAATGATAGGAGTAAATATGGTAGAGGAGGTGGAAGAATCTTCCGAAATCAATCCCACAACAACACCTACTACAATTATGCATTAGATCAAAAGAAGGATTCAACTGTAATCATGAATGCTACACATGAAGCAATAAATGAAGACCAAAGAGTATTTTACATTGGCTCTAGGTGTAACATTGCTTTGATGACTGACGTGGAAGAAAAGGTGAATGGACACACAATTCAAATAGCAGACAATACCAAACATAAAGTGCAGAATATTGGATCAATAAAGACAAAGAATGGAAGTACACTTCTGAGTAAGGTACTCTATGTTCCTACAATTCCAAAGAATTTAATCAGTGTAGGACAAATTGTTGAGAAAGCGTATGAAGTAAGACTCACTAATGATGGAGTTTATGTGGAAGATCTAAATCAAGGATATAAGAGTATTCTTGCATATCAAAAAGAAGGAAGGCTTTTTACTCTAAAGGTACAAGGTAATTTAGGACATGCCATGTTCACATATGGAACTCAAAAGATGATTGAGTTGGGCATATGGCATAAAAGATTAGGTCATTTCAATGAAAGAGGTATAAAAGACATGGCAAAGAATGGATCAGTGCTAGGTCTACCCAATATTCAAGGTCAACACATGACATACAAATGTGAATTCTTTCAATTAGGTAGAGCACACAAACAATCATATGACAAGCATGGATGTATGCATACAAACAAGCTTGAATTAATTCACACAAATGTGTGGGGTCCTTCAAAGGATTATAGTATCAATGGATCCAGATAGTATGTTTTGTTTGTAGATGATGCAACAAGATGGATCACATTCTATGTGATCAAGGGAAAATCTGAAGTGTTTAATACATTTAAACATTATCATGCGTATACAGAGAGGATTATAGGATAAAAGCTCAAAAGATTGAGGTCTGATGGAGGGGGAGAGTTTTTCTCCAAAGAATTTAATGATTACTTCTAGAATTTAGGTATGAATAGAGAAGCAACTTGCAGGTATTATCATCAACAAAATGGAGTTGTATAAAGGAGGAATAGAACACTTGTGGAATTTGCTAGATCTATGATGAAGGAGAAGAGTTTCCCTAATTACTTATGGGAAGAAGCTATTAACAGAATGACCTATCTTGTAAATAGCTTACCTTGTAAAGCTTTGGATGGTATAACCCCTTATGAAGCATGGTGGAGTAAGAAACCTACCCATGAGCATTGCAAAATTTCTGGATGTTTAGCATATGCTTATGTTCCGTCTCAATTGAGACATAAACTAGAGCCTCAAGTAGAGAAGTATGTCTTCATAGGATATGATGATAAACAAATGGGCTAAAAGTTGTGGAGTCCATCCACAAAACAATTTCTTGTTTCTAAAGATGTGACATTTGATAAACAAAAGATATGGTATACATGTTCGAGTAATATTCATGCAGATTTTGAAGAAGTCATGAAGAAAAGGAAAGGAAAATCAAAGATGCAAGTATATGAAGATGAAAGTGATGATAAAGATGGAGATGAAGATAGACCAAGATTTGATCCAAAGTATGATGAGACAGAGACTTCAAGGAGGGTAGAGATAAGAAGGTCATCAAGAGAAAGAAAGCAACCTATAAGGTATAGCTATGAAACTTCTTACCTTACAACCAAAGATTATGCATACATATTCAAGATAGATGAAGATCCATAAACATATGCAGAAGCTAAAGTTAAAGAGAATTGGAAAAATCAATGAAGGAAGAGCATGATGCTCTACTTGAGAATGATACATGGGACTTGGTACCTAGAGCAAGGAATCAGAAGGTAATTGGATGTAGATGGGTGTATCAAACAAAAAGGTTTGCAAATGGAAAGGTGTCTAGATATAAAAGTAGACTAGTGATAAAAGGATATGCTCAGACACAAGGTGTGGACTCTGATGAAACTTATAGTCGAGTGGCTAAAATGTCTACCATTAGAATAGTAATAGTTATTGCACCTTGGAAAGGATGGAAGCTATCACAATTAGATGTTAAAAATTCTTTTCTAAATGGATACATTGTAGATAAATTATACATGGAGCAACCAGATGGATTCAAAGATCCAAGTGGATCAGATTGTGTGTGTAAGATCAAAAGAGCTTTGTATGGATTTAATTAGGCCCCAAAGGCTTGGAACTATAGAATTGTGAAGTTCTTGACTGAAATTGGATATCAAGCATCAAAGGCAGATAGTAGCTTGTTAGTGAAAGCAAGTGAAGATGGGTACATATGGATTTGTATCTATGTTGATGATATTATACTTACAGGTACAGATACTAAAGGAATCCAAAATCTCAAGAATTAAACGGAGAAGGAGTTCAAGATAAATGACTTGGGAAATTTATCTTATTTCCTAGGGATGGAGATCATTTACACTCAACATGGAGTGTATGTTATACAAGAAGGGTATTTAAAGAATCTTATGTTCAAGTTCAACATGGAAAATTGTAGAATCTCACGAACCCTATTGGAGGTAAATCATAAGCTAAGCATGTATGGACGTGAAGAGTTCAAATACATGAAGATGTATCAAAGTTTGGTAGGTAGTCTGATTTATGCTACCTTGACAAGACAAGATCTCTCATATTCATTTGGTGTTTTATTACAATTTATGCATTGTCCAAAGAAAACTCATTGGATTGCAACACAAAGAGTGCTAATATACATCAAAGGAAATTTTAATCAAGGTTTGTACTATGGTTTCACTTCTGACACTAGAATCAAAGTATTTGGTGATGTAGATTGGGTAGGTATTACAGATGATAGAAGATCTACTCATGTGTACTTATGCTGCATTGGAGATAAGCTAGTATCATGGTGTTCAAATAAGCAACATGCAATTGCTTTGTCATCCATAGAAGTTGAGTATAAAGGAATGGTAGAAGCAGCAAAGGAAGTCATATGGATGAAGAATTTGATGAAGAATTTGATGAAGATTCTTGGAGTTGAGAAGGGGGTTCCAATTATACATGGTGACAACATGAGTTCAGTTTATTTGGTAGCTAATCTTGTTTTTCATGATAGGAATAAACATATTAAGATTCAATATCATTTCTTAAGGGAAAAGGTACTTGATAAAGAAATTGAAGTCACATATACTCCAATAAAAGAACAGATAGCAGATATGTTAACCAACGGTCTAGATGGACCTAAGTTACAGAGGTTCAAAGAGATGGCAGGAATAAAGAAGAACATCATAATCATGATTAGTGATTGAGGGGGAGTTGTTGGTGCAAAACGATCACAAATTGTTGTTTATGAAGATTAATGAAGTCCTTGGAGTATGGACAAAGATAAAGAGGAGTTTGGTGCTGAAAAAGATCAAGAAGAATGAAGGGAGCAATGGATAAAAAGCATAAAACACATGACTAAGCATATGGAGAGAAATTCTTTATCATGTGAAATATGGAAATAGGTGATATGGATATAATGGATTCATCATGGATCATACGAGATATGGGAATAGAAAAGATAGGCAAGATTGAGATAGAAGTGATCATTGAGAATTAGAAGATATAAGTGTGATGGGAATTGGAAAAGAAGAGGTAGGAGAACATTGGAAAGAAGGGAAATGAATTCATAAAAAATAAGTGCGGGATGATCTCGATTCTCACAGAATGCTCACACCTCTACCCATGCTGCCACTACAGATACATGAGATCACGCGGATTATCATGATGATGAGGACTTACATGATGATGTGGATGATCATGATCAAGTTGACTGATATATTACATTGAATATATTTTTTACATTGATATACATATTTCTTTTATATCTATATATTTTCTCATTCCAATTATGTTTTGAATTGTGTCTATGGTACTAATTAATGAAAAGTCTTGTTCTAATGATTTTTATTACTGTTTATATTTAACATGTACTTTAATTATATAATTCATTCATATTATATGTGTGCTTGTGTATATATGTATATATGTGCATGTAGTTGTGTGTGTATAAAATGTATGTATGCACATGTAGGTATATATCTATATTTGTGTAAGTGTGTTTATATGTTTCAAGTGTATGTGTATGTGTATGTGTATGTGTATGTGTGTGTGTGTCTGTGTGTGTGTCTGTGTGTGTGTACATGTACGTGTACGTGTACGTGCACGTGTACGTGCACGTGTACGTGCACGTGTACGTGTACATGTATGTGTATGTGTATGTGTATGTTTTGAATTGTGTCTATGGTACTAATTAATGAAAAGTCTTGTTCTAATGATTTTTATTACTGTTTATATTTAACATGTACTTTAATTATATAATTCATTCATATTATCTGTGTGCTTATATATATATATATATATATATATATATATATATATATATATATATATATATATATATATATATATATATATATATATATATATATATATGTATATGTGTGCATGTAGTTGTGTGTGTATAAATGTATGTATGCACATGTAGGTATATATCTATATTTGTGTAAGTGTGTTTATATGTTTCAAGTGTATGTGTATGTGTATGTGTATGTGTATGTGTATGTGTATGTGTATGTGTATGTGTATGTGTATGTGTATGTGTATGTGTATGTGTATGTGTATGTGTATGTGTATGTGTATGTGTATGTGTATGTGTATGTGTATGTGTATGTGTATGTGTATGTGTATGTGTATGTGTATGTGTATGTGTATGTGTATGTGTATGTGTATGTGTATGTGTATGTGTATGTGTATGTGTATGTGTATGTGTATGTGTATGTGTATGTGTATGTGTATGTGTATGTGTGTGTATGTGTATGTGTATGTGTATGTGTATGTGTATGTGTATGTGTATGTGTATGTGTATGTGTATGTGTATGTGTATGTGTATGTGTATGTGTATGTGTATGTGTATGTGTATGTGTATGTGTATGTGTATGTGTATGTGTATGTGTATGTGTATGTGTATGTGTATGTGTATGTGTATGTGTATGTGTATGTGTATGTGTATGTGTATGTGTATGTGTATGTGTATGTGTATGTGTATGTGTATGTGTATGTGTATGTGTATGTGTATGTGTGTATGTGTATGTGTATGTGTAAATGTGTATGTGTATGTGTATGTGTATGTGTATGTTGTAATGTGTAGTGTGTATGTGTATGTAGTATGTGTATGTGTAGGTGTATGGTGTAATGTGTATGTGTATTATGTGTATGTGTATGTGTAGTGTATGTGTATGTGTAGGTGTATGTGTATGTGTATGTGTATGTGTATGTGTATGTATGTGTATGTGTATGTGTATGTGTGATGTGTATGTGTGTATGTGTATGTGTAATGTGTATGTGTATGTGTATGTGTATTGTGTATGTGTATGTGTATGTGTATGTGTATGTGTATGTGTATGTGTATGTGTATGTGTATGTGTATGTGTAATGTGGATCGTGTATGTGTATGTTGTATGTGTATGTGTATGTGTATGTGTAGTGTGTATGTGTGATGTGTATGTGTATGTGTATGTGTATGTTATTGTGTATGGTGTAGTGTTGTATGATGTATGTGTATGGTGTAATGTGTATGTGTATGATTGTATGTGGTATGTGTATGTGTATGTGTATGTGTATGTGTATGTGTATGTGTATGTGTATGTGTATGTGTATGTGTATGTGTATGTGTATGTGTATGTGTATGTGTATGTGTATGTGTATGTGTATGTGTATGTGTATGTGTATGTGTATGTGTATGTGTATGTGTATGTGTATGTGTATGTGTATGTGTATGTGTATGTGTATGTGTATGTGTATGTGTATGTGTATGTGTATGTGTATGTGTATGTGTATGTGTATGTGTATGTGTATGTGTATGTGTATGTGTATGTGTATGTGTATGTGTATGTGTATGTGTATGTGTATGTGTATGTGTATGTGTATGTGTATGTGTATGTATGTGTATGTGTATGTGTATGTGTATGTGTATGTGTATGTGTATGTGTATGTGTATGTGTATGTGTATGTGTATGTGTATGTGTATGTGTATGTGTATGTGTATGTGTATGTGTATGTGTATGTGTATGTGTATGTGTATGTGTATGTGTATGTGTATGTGTATGTGTATGTGTATGTGTATGTGTATGTGTATGTGTATGTGTATGTGTATGTGTATGTGTATGTGTATGTGTATGTGTATGTGTATGTGTATGTGTATGTGTATGTGTATGTGTATGTGTATGTGTATGTGTATGTGTATGTGTATGTGTATGTGTATGTGTATGTGTATGTGTATGTGTATGTGTATGTGTATGTGTATGTGTATGTGTATGTGTATGTGTATGTGTATGTGTATGTGTATGTGTATGTGTATGTGTATGTGTATGTGTATGTGTATGTGTATGTGTATGTGTATGTGTATGTGTATGTGTATGTGTATGTGTATGTGTATGTGTATGTGTATGTGTATGTGTATGTGTATGTGTATGTGTATGTGTATGTGTATGTGTATGTGTATGTGTATGTGTATGTGTATGTGTATGTGTATGTGTATGTGTATGTGTATGTGTATGTGTATGTGTATGTGTATGTGTATGTGTATGTGTATGTGTATGTGTATGTGTATGTATGTGTATGTATGTGTATGTATGTGTATGTGTATGTGTAGGTATATATGCATGTGTATGTGTGTGCATATGTGTGTATGTGTATGTGTGTAGGTATATATGCATGTGTGTATGTCTAAGTGTATGTGTGTATGTGTGTGTATGTACATGTGTGTGTATATGTATGTATGTGCATGTGTAATTGTATGTGCATATGCGTGTATATGCACAAGTTTATGTGTGTGTATATGTATGTATGTGCATGTGTATGTGTATGTGTAATTGTATGTGCATATGTGTGTGTACGTATGTGCATATGTATGTGTATGTGTGTATATATATGTATGTGCATATGTATGTGTATGTGTATAAGTATGTTGTGTGTGTGTATGTGTTTGTGTGTGTGTATATATATACATATGCGCACACACACACACATATATATACACACACATATATATACACACACATACACACATATATATATATATATATATATATATATATATATATATATATATATATATATATATATATATATATATATATATATATATATATATATGCATGTGTATATGTGAGTTTGTTAATTAATGAAAATAAAACAATATAAATGATATAAAAACAATGAAAATTGTACTTATAATAATTAGCCGTATTTTATGTTTGGTGAATTTCTTGAATAATCTGCGTTAGAGAGAGAGATAGAGAGAGATCAAAATAGAGAAGAAAAAAGAGAAAGAGAGAGACAGAGATAGAGAGAGAGATCAAAAGATAGATGAAAAATAAAGAGAGAGAGAGAGAGAGAGATATAGAAATTGAAAGAGAAAGAGGTAGAAAGAAGGGAAGAGAGAGACAATAAGAGAGAGATTCAAAAAGAGATCGTTGGAGCTCATAAGCACAGCGTAAATCTAAATGTTGGAGAGCTCTTCGATCAGATGCACATAAAATAATGATTGACGGGCAATCAAAATTTTTTTAAAATTTTGATCAAACACCACCATTGCATAAGTGATGTAAAAGCATCATGTATGCAATCATGCAGAGCGTTGCATAAGCGATGATCTACTATGCTGCATAAGAAACATATAAGTCATATAAGCAACACTCAATTAATGAGGGTTTCATGAAATTCGCTATGAGCATCGAAAACAATGTCAAAAATAATTTCAAGATTAATGTCATTTAGACAACATTGTGTGCTTGATGCCCGGTCCAACGAAATGCATGATCATGTTGCGACAAAAATGTGGTGTGTTAACCATCACTATGCCTTGATATTCCTTGTAGTGCATGTAGATCATTAAAGAAGCTCAGATATAATGGATGGGGAGAATACTTCTCCAAAGACTTTGATGAGTACTTGCAGGATAAATGCATCAAAAGGGAAGTCGCTACTAGATATTCTCCTAAACTAAATGGTATTGTAGAAAGAAGGAACAAAATCCTAGTTGAATTAGCAAGGATTATGCTTGAAGAGAAGAAGTTACCATATTATCTTTGGGAAGAATCCATATCTATTGCAATGTATCTTGTGAATAGACTTGCATCCAAATCTCTTAAAGGTATGACTCCTTATGATGCTTGGAATGGTAGGAAACCAAGTCTAAGACGTTGCAAAGTCTTTGGTTATTTGGCATATGTACATGTACCTTCACAAATCAGAGGGAACTTGGATGAAAGGGCAACAGAGGTTGTGCTCATTGGATATGATTCAACTCAATGGGCTATAGGTTCTACAATCCATCCACAAAGAAATTCACCACAAGCAGAGATGTTGTATTTGAGGAACATAGGTCATGGTATGAAGATGATAAATAGAAGGTAAATTTACCCTATAGTTTTTTATTCAGATTTTCATCCATTATGTAGCAAGCAATCAAGAGGCAAAGTCAAGATACATGAATGTGGAGAATGCTCCAAGTTCACTTCTAGAAGGTCAACAAGGGAAAGAAAGCAACCTAAAATGTATGGTTATGACTCTACTTTTGTAACCAAACATACCATCTATTTGGAAAAATACTCAATTTCAAAGGAACCATCAACTTATGAAAAAGCCAAAGGTAATCCTAACTGGCAAAAATCCATGATGGAGGAAATAGAAGCTCTAAAGGAAATGGAAACATGGGAGATAGTTCTGATGCAAATGAATTAAAAGGTAATAAGTTGCAAATGGGTCTATAAATTGGTTTAAAGCAAGCTCCTAGTGCTTGGAACTACAAATTGGTGACCTATCTTCAAGATCAAGGATTCAAATCAAGCAATGCATATCCTTCATTATTCTCGAGAAGGTACATAATGAAGTTATCTATCTTTGTGTATATGTAGATGAAATAATTATGAGAGGTGATAACTTGAATGGAATATAAAGGATTAAAAGGCATATATAAGAAGAATTCAAGATTAGTGATCTTGGAGAACTCACATTCTTCTTATGTAGGTAGGTCATCTACACAAATCAAGGAATGTACTTGACTCAAAGAACGTAGATTCATGATTTACTTAAAATTCAAGATGGAGAATGCTAAACATGTAGGAACACCAATACAAATGAATCATAAACTTAATGTTTATGAAAATGAATAGGTTTAAGATATAAAAAGTTATCAAAGTCTTGTACCTAGTCTAATCTATGCTACACAAACAAGGGTGGATATTTGATATAGTGTTGGAGTGCTAAGTTAGTTCATGCACTCTCCAAGAACAACTAAGAGAGTACTGAAGTACCTCAAAGCAACTATAATGAAAAAATATTCTACTCTTATACATCAGATTTGGATCTCAAATTATACTCAAATGTAGATTGGGCAAGATCCAAGGATGATAGGAGAAGTACATCAAGTTTTCTAGCAGTTGCAGGATCTAAGCTAGTGTCTTGGAGTTGTTAGTGCATGACAATCATCAATTGAAGGCTTATAAAGGAATGAAGTCAAATTTAGAAGTTTGAAGGAAGGACATAATCAGAAACTCAAAGCTATGTACACATATGTACATTAGTTCAGATATAGTTAACTCACACTTATGATTAGTCATAAGCTTGTATATATTTGACTATAAATATGTTGGAAATGTCGGGACATGCAGCCCTAAGACATAGAGAAGAGAGTATGAGATGAGTTAGGATGTACATTGTACAAACCATCCATCAGATGTATGAAATATAGAGAAAAGTGAAAGTTTAGATATGGCGCGTCGATCTTCTCTCCCATTCTCCTTCTGTGTTTAATCTTTTGTGAAATCCTTTTGCACGTATCTAAGTCCATAGCTAATCTATCTATGGCTAGAATTTGAGAGTCTAATTGTCATCAGGTTAAGAGAATTTTGCATAGGAACATTCATATGTAATGATGTTCTGAGAGTCGACAAAACTGGCGCAGATTTCATGTTCAAAGAAATGAACATTGCTCAGTGTGTGGTGTAAAGTTTTACACAAGTGAGGGCTTAAAATTTAAGTTGGAAGATAAGCCATCTATGGCTAAAAGATCTTGATCAAACGGGTTCGACATTGGGAGAACTATAGCTAAGAAGTTGCAGGTGTCAAAGTCGCCATTGCAGAGAAGGTGTTTTACACATAGGTAACTTGTTTGTATGATTTCTCAGAGTATACTTAATCATTTGCAGAGATTTAAGTTGGAGAAGATGCGCAACCTTAAGGCGAAGCATTGTGCAAAGTTTTATTAAAAAATTTACAAGATTGATTAGTCAATGAGTGATTAATCTGCATCAGATTTTTCAGAGAAAGTGATTTCTTCACAGTTAGTCAATTCTTGGTAAAGTGTTAGTAGATTTCCAAAATTATGAGGAGTCTAAAGTTATTCTTGGTCTAGAGGTGATCTAATATCAATGATAGCTTGTTCTTTTGGAGATTAACACTCTCCATCAGTGGTATCAGAGCAGGTTGTGTCAAAATTGAAGTGAAGAAGACTCCGACTACTGCAGAAACACAAATCTTTATATCTCGAAGTTGCAAAAGGATAAAGGTTGAAGAAAACTTGAAGATAGATACATTGAAGCTATCAAAAGGATCAGAAGGAGTAAGATTCAAAGTCAAGGTACATTTATTTCTTGTAAAGGTTAAAGCTTTGAGACTACAGGTGAAGCAAGAATGGGAGATAGTCTCCAAATTGAAAAGTTGGATAGAGAAAACTATCCAGCTTGGTCTATGAAGATGGAAGCTCATCTTATGAGCAAAGATCTGATGGGATACATCACAGGAGAGGAAGAAAAGCCAGAATTTAGAGACTCTAGTGTTCCAACTAGAGAAGAGCTTGCAGACATGAAGAATTGGATGAAGAAGGATGCTCAAGCAAGGAGCATAATTTACATGGCAGTCAATGATTATCTGCTTCCTCACATTAGAGGACTTGAAAGTGCATGTGACATTTGGAATGCTTTGGAAGAGCATTTCCAAAACACAACCAAATCAAGGAAAGCTTCATTATGGGCAGAATTTACTACTTTCAAGAAGAAGGCCTCACAATCAATTTCTGATTATGTGACAAAGATGAAGGATATTGCAGACTCTTTAGGTGCAGTGGATGAAGATATTGAAGAAGATAAATTGGTAAGACAAATTCTCACAGGGCTAAGAGGAGATGAGAAGTGGAAGCCTTTTATTTTGTCTACAGAACTTTCACTAGATCACTTTACTCCTGATTTGAATCAATTGTTAGGTCATATGCTAACTTTTGAGAATGATATCAAAGGAGATGTTGATAAGAGTGCAGGTCATGCAATGTACTCTAAGGACAAGAAGAAATCTAACAAAGGAAAGCAACAATCAGGTGAAGAAGAAGGTACTTCAAATCAAGCAAACTTCATAAGAGGAAAAGGAAATGGCAGAAGTAGAGGAAGAGGTAGAAACAACAAGGATAATACAAGAGCTTGTTGGATATGTGGTAAGACCAATCATCTCTCTCATGATTGTTGGCATAATAATCAGAATAATGGTAATTATCAGAATTTTAATCAAAGAGCAAGAGGTGGTAGATTTCAGAGAGGAAACTTCAGAGGAAGAGGTGGTAGGAATTCTTTTGGAAGAGGTGGAGGAAGAAGCTTCCAAAACCAATCCTACAATAACACCTATTACAACTATGCATCAGATCAGAAGGAGGATTCGACTCTTATTATGAATGCAACTTGTGAAACTTCACATGAGGACATGAGAGTGTTCTACATTGATTCAGGATGTAGTAATCATTTAAGTGGAAATATTGCTTTGATGACTGATCTAGATCATAATGCAATTAATCATACAGTTCAGACAGGTGATAATACAAAGCATAAGGTAAAGTCAATTGGTTCAGTCAAGGCTAAAGATGGGAGCACTCTTCTGAGTAAGGTTCTTTATGTTCCCACAATTCCAAAGAATTTGATCAGTGTAGGTCAAATTGTGGAAAAAGGATATGAGGTAAGGTTTACCAATGATGGAGTTTATGTTGAAGACCCTAGTCAAGGGTATAAACAGGTTGTTACAGGAAAGAAGGAAGGGAGGCTCTTCACATTGAAGGTACAAGGAAATGGTGGACATGCTATGTTCACATATGGAGAGCAGAAGGTGTCTGAATTGGATCTTTGGCATAAAAGACTTGGACACTTCAATGAAAGAGGTATCAAAGATATGATCAATAATGATTCAGTGCTTGGGTTGCCTAACATTGCAGGTCAACATATGACATACAGATGTGAGGCATGTCAATTAGGTAAGGCTCATAAGCAATCCTATTCCAAGCATGGGTTTATGTATTCAAAAAGACTTGAATTGGTTCATACAGATGTGTGGGGTCCTTCAAAGGACTTTAGTATAAAATGTTCAAGATATTATGTCATATATGTTGATGATGCTACCAGATGGATCACAATTTATGTGATTAAAGAAAAGTCAGAAGTGTTTAATACATTTAAACACTATCATGCATATGCAGAAAGGATTACAGGTCAAAGATTGAAGAGACTAAGGTCAGATGGAGGGGGAGAGTATTTTTCAAATGAGTTCAATGATTACTTATGGAATGCAGGTATAAAGAGAGAAGTTACTTGCAGGTATTCTCCTCAACAAAATGGGGTAGCAGAAAGAAGAAATAGGACTCTTGTTGAGTTTGCAAGGTCCATGATGAAAGAGAAGAATTGCCCAAATTATTTGTGGGCAGAGGCTGTAAATACAGCTACTTATTTGGTCAATAGGTTGCCTTGTAAATCTTTGCAAGGTATGACACCATATGAAGCTTGGTGGGGTAAAAGACCTACCTTGGATCATTGCAGAATATTTGGATGTTTGGCATATGCATATGTGCCATCTCAATTGAGACATAAGTTGGAGCCTAAGGCAGAAAAGTATGTATTCATTGGTTATGATGATAAGCAAATGGGATACAGGTTGTGGAGTCCATCCACAAAGCAATTCCTTGTGTCCAAGGATGTTACATTTGATGAGCAAGGTACTTGGTATGCAGGTAAATATAATGTACATGCAGATGATGAAGAAGTAGTAGATCAAAGAAAAGGTAAAGCAAAGATTCAATTACTTGATGAAAGTGAGAATAATGAAGTACAGGTTGAAGTTGAAGAGAGGCCAAGGTTTGATCCAGAATGTGATGAACCAGAAACTTCAAAAAGTGCAGAAGTTAGAAGGTCATCTAGGCACAAATGGCAACCTACAAGGTACAGCTATGACACCTCATTCTTGACTACTAAAGATTATGCTTATTTGGTAAAAGCAGATGAAGATCCATCTACATATGATGAAGCCAAAGGCAAGAGAAATTGGGAAGAAGCCATGAAAGAGGAGTATGATGCATTGATAGAGAATCAGACTTAGGATCTGGTTCCTAAACCTAATAGCCAGAAAATTATTGGATGTAAGTGGGTGTACAAAACAAAGAGATTTGCAGATGGAAGTGTGTCTAGATACAAAGCTAGACTTGTTGTGAAAGGGTATGCACAGACATATGGAGTGGACTATGATGAGACCTATAGTCCTGTGGCAAAGATGACAACCATCAGAACTCTCATAGCAATTGCTGCTTGCAAAGGTTGGAAGCTATCTCAATTAGATGTTAAAAATGCTTTTTTGAATGGTTACATTTCAGATGAAGTGTACATGGAGCAACCAGATGGGTTCAAAGATCAAGTGAATCCAAATTATGTGTGTAAGCTCAAGAGAGCTTTGTATGGATTAAAGCAGGCCCCAAGGGCATGGAATTATAGGCTTCTAAAGTTCTTGAAAGAACTTGGATTTCAAGCATCAAAGGCAGATAGTAGCTTGCTAGTCAAAGCAAGTGAAGATGGATTCATTTATGTTTGCATTTATGTTGATGACATAATACTTACAGGAACAGATGATAAAGGAATACAAATGATCAAGAAGCAGATGGAGAAAGAGTTCAAAATCAGTGATTTGGGGAACTTTTCATTCTTCTTGGGAATGGAGATTTTATATACTCAACATGGAGTATATGTGACTCAAGAAAGGTATCTTAAAAATTTGCTAACCAAGTTTAAGATGGAAGATTGCAGGGTTGCACCTACACCTTTGGAAGTGAACCATAAATTGTCTAGATTTGGAGGAGAAGAATTCAGAGACATGAAGCTCTATCAAAGTTTGGTTGGTAGCTTGATTTATGCTACATTGACAAGGCCTGACTTGTCATATGCAGTTGGTGTGCTTTCACAATTTATGCATTGTCCTAGAAAGGAGCATTGGATTGCAGGGCAAAGAGTACTTAGGTACATCAAGGGTACACTCAAAGAAGGGTTGTACTATGGATTTACTTCTAATACAAGAGTGAAGATATACAGTATTGCAGATTGGGCAGGTAATGTGGATGATAGAAGATCAACACATGGATATTTGTGCTATGTAGGAGACAAATTGGTTTCATGGTGTTCTAAGAAGCAACATACAGTTGCTTTATCATCTACAGAAGTAGAATACAAAGGTATGGTGGAAGCTGCAAAGGAGGTAATATGGCTAAAGACACTTATGAAGGATTTTTATGTGATTCAAAGCACTCCTATAATTTGTGGAGATAATCTGAGCTCTCTATACTTGGCAGCTAATCCTGTGTTTCATGCTAGAACTAAGCATATTGAAATACAGTATCATTTCCTGAGAGAGAAGGTCATTGATAAGGAGATTGAAGTCATACACACTCTTACAAAAGATCAACTTGCAGATATGATGACAAAAAGTTTAGATGGACCAAAGCTACAGAGATTCAAGGATATGGCAGGAATCAAGAAGATAGAGAAGAACCTCAATTAATGATTGAGGGGGAGCTGTTAGTGCATGACAATCATCAATTGAAGGCTTATAAAGGAATGAAGTCAAATTTAGAAGTTTGAAGGAAGGACATAATCAGAAACTCAAAGCTATGTACACATATGTACATTAGTTCAGATATAGTTAACTCACACTTATGATTAGTCATAAGCTTGTATATATTTGACTATAAATATGTTGGAAATGTCGGGACATGCAGCCCTAAGACATAGAGAAGAGAGTATGAGATGATTTAGGATGTACATTGTACAAACCATCCATCAGATGTATGAAATATAGAGAAAAGTGAAAGTTTAGATATGGCGCGTCGATCTTCTCTCCCATTCTCCTTCTGTGTTTAATCTTTTGTGAAATCCTTCTGCACGTATCTAAGTCCATAGCTAATCTATCTATGGCTAGAATTTGAGAGTCTAATTGTCATCAGGTTAAGAGAATTTTGCATAGGAACATTCATATGTAATGATGTTCTGAGAGTCGACAAAACTGGCGCAGATTTCATGTTCAAAGAAATGAACATTGCTCAGTGTGTGGTGTAAAGTTTTACACAAGTGAGGGCTTAAAATTTAAGTTGGAAGATAAGCCATCTATGGCTAAAAGATCTTGATCAAACGGGTTCTACATTGGGAGAACTATAGCTAAGAAGTTGCAGGTGTCAAAGTCGCCATTGCAGAGAAGGTGTTTTACACATAGGTAACTTGTTTGTATGATTTCTCAGAGTATACTTAATCATTTGCAGAGATTTAAGTTGGAGAAGGTGCGCAACCTTAAGGCGAAGCATTGTGCAAAGTTTTATTAAAAACTTTACAAGATTGATTAGTCAATGAGTGATTAATCTGCAGCAGATTTTTCAGAGAAAGTGATTTCTTCACAGTTAGTCAATTCTTGGTAAAGTGTTAGTAGATTTCCAAAATTATGAGGAGTCTAAAGTTATTCTTGGTCTAGAGGTGATCTAATATCAAGGATAGCTTGTTCTTTTGGAGATTAACACTCTCCATCAGGAGTTCCAAGAAGCAACCTTTAATTGCACTTCCTCAATTGAAGCTAAATGTAGAGGTTTGACTATAGCAACTCAAGAAGCTATTTGGCTAAAGGAGTTGTATGTAGACTTGGGACTTGTCAGTTCCAAAACTCACGTATTTGGAGACAACATAAGTTCAATGCATCTAGCAAAAAATCTTGTATACCATGTAAGAACCAAACATATAGAGGTGCATTATCATTTCATTAGGGAGGAGCCCTTGGAAAAAGAAATTGATGTTTCATTTGTACCAACAGAGAAGCAAGTGGTAGATATGATGAATAAAGCTCTTGATGGAGTTAAGTTTTAGAGATTCAAAGCAATTATAGGGATTAACATCATCAAAGATTGAAGACTCAAGCATGCTTTAGCTTGAGGGGGAGCTGTTAGAACAACAATCTCACATCATGCTTGAATGTGAATGATGGTTTATTCTAGAACAACTTCACTACTTGGAGAAAAACATAGTGTACAATATTTCCCATAATTCCTTATCGTTGTAAAATCCATAAAGTATTTATGAATTCTTAACCTTTTAATCTTGATAAAGGATAAAAATGGACAACAAAATCCACGAGTTATGAGGTTGGTACTCAACGAATTACCAAAATCAATACTATGCATCCAAGAGCAAGTGGAAAGGGAAGAAGAAAGGAGCAAAGTAGGATAAGTCAAAAGGACAAGAAGTTCAAATGTGTGCCATCTATAACAAGACCAAACACACCACTCAAAAATGCTCTTTCAATGGAAGAACACAAAAAGGAGGAGGTAGAGGTGGATTTGGCAACACAAGAGGCAAAGGAGGACAAAACTACAACAATAACAGAAACCACAATAGAAGGGACTACAACTACTTATAGGATCAATCGCATGAAAGTTCATGTGTCCTAATGAATTTGAGTCATACAAAAGGTAAAGAAGATGAGAATCTATTCTACATAGATTTTGGTTGTTCAGACCATGTTCCAAGAAATGTTTCTCTTCAATTAGACTTGAAGAGACCCAAGCATAAGTATGAATCACAAACAAGGGATGATACCAAAAACAAAAGGATTGGCAATGTGAAAGCTCCCAATGGCATAACAAACATTCTCAGTAAGGTTCTCTATGTACCCACTATTACTAAAAACCTAATAAGTGTAGGCAAAATAGTTGAAAAAGGCTTACAAGTTAGGTTCACCCAACATGGAGCTAATGTGGAAGAACCATGTCAAGGCTTCAAGAAGATAGCCAGAGGTGATGGTATAGTCTTAACTTTTGAAGTAGGGGAAAGCATGAATATAGCTCTATTCAACTTTGGGTCACAAATCCTAAGTGACCTAGAAGTGTGTCATAAGATACTTGGTCATGTGAATGAAAGAAATTCGAAGGATATATGTAGGGATCAAAGTGTTCTAGGGCTGCCAAACATCTCAAAGTAACATGTGATCAATAGATGTGATGCTTGTTGAATTAGGAAGGCATAAAAGAAACCTTTCAACCATAAAGGCTACATCCACAACAATATTTTGGATCTAGTACACACTAATGTTTGTGGATCAAATTAAGAACCTTCATTAGTAGACTGAAGATACTATGTATCTTTTGTTGATGATCATAGCAGACAGACAATTTGTACTAGTGAAGTGTTTAAATGCCTCAAGAAGTATCTAGCACATGTGGAAAATCATACAGGTAGATCATTGAACAAACTCAAATATGATGGAGGGGGAGTACTTCTCCAAAGATTTTGATGGTACTTGAAAGATAAAGGCATCAAAAGGGAAATCACTACCATATATTCTCCTCAACTAAATGGAGGGAACAAAACACTTGTTGGATCAGCAAGGACTATGCTTGAAGAGAAGAAGTTACCACATTATCTTTGGGTAGAATCCATATCTACTATAGTGTCTCTTGTGAATAGACTTGCATCTAAATCTCCTTAAGGTATGACTCCTTATGAAGCTTGGAATGGTAGAAAACCAAGTCTATGACATTGAAAAGTCTTTGGTTGTTTAGCATATGTACATGTACCTTCACAAACTAGAGGGAAATTGGATGAAATGGCAAAAAATGCTATGCTCATTGGATATGATTCAACTCAAATGGGCTACATATTCTACACTCCATACACAAAGCAATTCACCAAAAATAGAGATGTAGTGTTTGAAGAACATAGGTGATGGTATGGAGGATAAATAGAAGGTAAATTTACCCTATGATTTTGATTCAAATTTTCATCCATTATATAGCAAGCATGATAGTACAAGGCTCTAGAAGTGAATAAGATGATGATCAAGATCAAAAGGAGAGAGACTACAAGCTCTAGAAATCAAGAGCAAAATCCAAGATACAAAAATGTGGAGAATGCTACAAATTCACTCGTAGATGGTGAACCAAGGGAAGAAACCAACCTAAAAGTTATGATTATGACTCTACTTTTATAGCCAAACATACCATCTATTTGGAAAAAGACTCAAGTTCAAAGGAATCATCAACTTATGAAGAAGCCAAATATATCATAATTACCATGCAAGAACCAAAAATATAGAGGTGCACTATCATTTCCTTAGGGAGAAGCTCTTGGAAAAATAAATTGATGTTTTATTTGTACCAACAGAGAAGCAAGTGACACATATGATGAGCAAAGCTCTTGATGGAAGCTTTGTAGATTCAGAGCAATTGCAGGGATTCATATCACCAAAGATTGAAGACTCAATCATGCTTTAGCTTGAGAGGGAGCTATTAGAACAACAACTCACATCATGCTTGAATGTGAATGAATATTTGTTCTAGAACAAGTTTACTATTCCGTGACAACCATAGTGTTATGGTATTTCCCATGATTTCTTATCCTTATAAAATCCATTAAATATTTTTGGATTCTTATCATTTTACTCATGTTAAAGGATAATCATGGAGATCAAAATCCATGAGTTATGAAGTTGGTAGTCCACCAATTACCAAAATTAATTTTTTCTACTTGATTCCCTCTTTCCTAGATTATAGGAAAAGTGATCTCAATCACAAAAAACTATCCCGCAAGATAATTCAAACTCAACTTGGCTTTAAAGGAGTCGTGGAATCCACAAGGATTCCATATAAAGACCCTCAAAGACTTTTACAATATCTTAGATTATTTATACAATTATTTCCTTCATCTTCTTGCTTGTTTCTTATTTCTATAAATCATCCTCTCCAAAGTTTGCTGACTTGTAGAGGCTATTTCTCACTCTTGAAAGGTCCATGATTATGAATAAGGATTCATTAAAAATTTAGTAGTGTCTAATTTAAATATATAAAAGTTTGGATCATTTACCTTCATAGACGGAGAGAAACAAGTGCTTTAAGCTTTCAAGGTCATTCTAAGCACACTTGTGAAAAGTTGGGATCACCATCTATAAATGCTAATTTTATCATTAGAGCATAGCTTGATTATAAATCTAATTCTTGTGCATAAAAGTACTCGACCCATAAGGCACCATCCTCTAAAAGGACTTTGGTCAATTGTAATCAGGCTAAGAGCACTAGGCTTTAGAAGTTCTACATTCCAACCAAAATAAGAATTTCTTCTTCTAGTTACTCATGTGTAAGTTATCTGTTTTAAATCAATTGTTTCTCAATGATCTTCCAAATCTCATACGGTGTTTTATTGCATCATCTTGAAGCTTATAAGGTGTATTAGAATTTCAAATAGCTAAAGGTCTTGTGTTGGTTAGCTAGATCAAACTTCAACACTTTCATCATCAAATTCCTACCATTCAAACTTCTCCAAATACTTTCATATATTGACTCTTGACGCCAATTACTTATAAAGTCGAAAATTTCCTTGGAGAAGTATTCATCCCTATTTCTAATCTAAGAAACTTTATGTACCTAACATTTTTCTTGTCATTGAAAACTTTAAAGTGATTAAACACTTCAGCCTTTGACTTCATACAATACAACCATGTCATTCTTGTGGATCAATGTAATTCTCTACTATAGAATATGTTTTCTACTTAGTGCTACTCTCGGAATGAACCCCATATGCAAAGATCAATGAAAAAAGAAAAATATGTATTCCCTTCCAATGAGGCCTCCTTGTTTGCACCCCATACATCAATGTGAATGAGCTCCAATGGAAATCTGCTCCTTTGTGTACTCTTCTTGATTGCAAGGCTAGCTTGCTTCCGAAATTGGCATGCTCATCTTGAGCTATTTTCTTGCTTTTAAAAATATCAACTTGTAGCCTTGCCTTGAAACCTCCACAAAGAATCGATTGTTTTTGAAATTGACTTCATACCCTCTTTCAACCATCTATCCAACTAATTCACATCTCCTATAGTTGTTCTAGCTGATCTACCAAACCTGAGATCTCATGTCTTCTCTATTGGTATCATTGTCCAACTCGAAGCATTGACAATAAGAAATCTTTTGTTAATATGGCTTGTTTCTTATAGACTAGATTGAATGGACTAACACCTAAAGCCATCATATAGGCTACTTGATAGTCCCAAATTGCATGATGCAATTGTTTCTCCAAGTCAAATCGCTCATTATTAACCAATTTTGTTAATACAATGCATAGAACCTCATCAAAATTTGTAGCTTCGCCATTTTGTGGTTGGTAGGGTTTGGATTTGTGATGCTTAATCATGAACTTGTTCATCAAGTGCTCTATTATTCCGTTAACAGTTCCTTGGCCATGAACAATCTCAATTAGCAACCTGAATCCATTAAAGATATTCTCAAATAAAAATTTTGTAGTTGTATGCACATCATTCTTCATGCTGGATCTAGGCTCCACCCACTTGGTCAGACAGTGAGTAGACACTATGATGTGTTTGATGTGAGCATTGCATGCAGAAATGAGTAGTCCAATGAAATCAATGCCTCATTTGGCAAATGCTCCTCTGCTCATCATGGATCTCAACAACATTTCATCTTTTCTAAAGGGATATTTAGCTTTTTGACATGTATCAAAACTTTGTACATAAGTCTCTGTGTCCATTCTTATGCTAGGTCATGGACACCAATTCTTAGGAAACCATCTTTTCCTTGTTTTCTCACACCTTCCTCAAAGAAGAATTTATGAGAATTTGACATGCCTTTTCAATGCTCATCCATCTTGAGAAAGTGAACCATGGGTTTACTTCATTCAAGATAAGTGATTGACCTATATAAGGCAGCATGTTCTGTCATATTTTGGTGATGACATCCATGATAGTTTTCAAAATAATTTGACCATGTCCCTCTCCATGTTTGGCCAATGTACTCCATCTCTCTGGAGATTCTATAGCTTTTGACTTTGGACTATTGTAGTCCTAGTATATTTTTTGAGCCCTTCTATCAACTCACAATATTTACTTTCATCCACAGAGTAAGATAAGATGCCTTAGTTGTTTTGGTGATAAATACAACCTATATTGATCTCGATATTTTGAACTTCTGTGTATGCTTGTATGAAACCAATCTCAATGGTTTGGTTCAAAATTGAGATCAAGAACTAAGGGTTTTTCACATTTGGGAGTTACTTTAACATCAAACAAATGCATATGGGATTTTATTGTTTACACAGCTTGTAGGTTCACCATTTGTCAATCAAGATTACTTTAACATCAAACAAATGCATATGGGATTTTATTGTTTACACAGCTTGTAGGTTCACCATTTGTCAATCAAGATAGATTGTCTGCTCAGATATGGATTTTCCCTTTCTTGACTACATCTTCAAAATAATACTTTTTGGAACCACTTTTCCACCTTGATGTCTCGAACCCTAGTCGTTTTATCTTCTTCCTCTTTTACATCATCAAGGACTATAACCATGAACACATAGTATCCTTATTCATCATAACACTCAGTTAACACTTCTTCATTTAGAGCAACATCCAATGTGGCTAAGATCTATCTAATGGCATAGAAACTAGCTTACAATTAGTCATACCATACTTTTGCAGCATATTCAAGGCATATTGCTTTTGCAACATCCATATACCTATTATTGTATGTATGAACTCAATGCCCAAGAAGTAGTGCAACACACCAAGATCTTTCATGTCAAATTCCACCATAAGAAGTTGATTTACCTCTTTAATGCTTTCTTCATTATCACCACCTACAATCAAGTCATCAACATAAATAGCCACAATTGTGATGCCATCAACACCCTTCCTTGCATATAGTGAATGATCTGCATCACACATAGAAAACCCAATGGTGGTTAAGTAATCAGCAATCCTTGCATGCCATGCAGGAGGAGCTTACTTTAGCCCATACAAAGCCTTTTGCAACCTGCAAACATATTTTGGATGCTTTGAATCTTCATATCCTTGTGGTTGGTCCATGTATACTTCTTCTTGTAACTCACCATATAGAAAAACATTCTTCACACGCGTACGTGTACGTGTACACGTATGATGCGTACACGTACATGTACGAATACGCGTATGCGAACGCGAACATGAACGCGTACGCTAACGCGAACGCGAACATGTACGTTACGCGAACGTGTACATTACGCGAACGCGTACGTGAATGTGAACGTGTATGCGTATGTGTACGTGAACGTGTACGTGAACGTGTACGTGTACGTGTACATGAACGTGTACGTGTACGTGTACGTGAACGTGTATGTGTATGTGAACGTGTATGTGTACATGTACGTGAACGTGTATGTGTAGGTGTACGTGAACGTGTATGTGTATGTGTATGTGTATGTGTATGTGTATGTGTATGTGTATGTGTATGTGTATGTGTATGTGTATGTGTATGTGTATGTGTATGTGTATGTGTATGTGTATGTGTATGTGTATGTGTATGTGTATGTGTATGTGTATGTGTATGTGTATGTGTATGTGTATGTGTATGTGTATGTGTATGTGTATGTGTATGTGTATGTGTATGTGTATGTGTATGTGTATGTGTATGTGTATGTGTATGTGTATGTGTATGTGTATGTGTATGTGTATGTGTATGTGTATGTGTATGTGTATGTGTATGTGTATGTGTATGTGTATGTGTATGTGTATGTGTATGTGTATGTGTATGTGTATGTGTATGTGTATGTGTATGTGTATGTGTATGTGTATGTGTATGTGTATGTGTATGTGTATGTGTATGTGTATGTGTATGTGTATGTGTATGTGTATGTGTATGTGTATGTGTATGTGTATGTGTATGTGTATGTGTATGTGTATGTGTATGTGTATGTGTATGTGTATGTGTATGTGTATGTGTATGTGTATGTGTATGTGTATGTGTATGTGTATGTGTATGTGTATGTGTATGTGTATGTGTATGTGTATGTGTATGTGTATGTGTATGTTGTGTATGTGTATGTGTATGTGTATGTGTATGTGTATGTGTATGTGTATGTGTATGTGTATGTGTATGTGTATGTGTATGTGTATGTGTCTCAAAATTTTATTCAAAAACACTTAATTTTTTGATATTGCACATGTAGAGAAAACCTTCTACTTATGGAAGAAGGTACCCAAAAAATCATTGAGAGCTCATAGCGTGCTAGGAATTGACCCAAATCCTTTTGCATAGATTTAATTCAAGTGATGAGTGATCTAACATAAGTTGTTCCATGAAATTAAAGTGACCATATTGTGAGCACAATGTTTAAGAAGTCAAGGGGGTGATTCAGACATTTCAGGAAGATAATGATGCAAAGAGACAATCCCAAAGATATGGTCATATCTTATTGCACAAAACTCGAATGACAAATATATTTTGTAGGCACATTTACAAGAGTATTACCTTCATGTTCCAATCAGTAAACAAGACAATGAGACCATATATGCACTTCATTAACCTAGAGAGTTAACAGACTCAGAGAAGTTAACAGACTCAGAGAAGTTAATAGACTCAGAGTGAGGTGTAAGTCGAGTTGATGATCAAACTTGAAGTATATGTATTGATATGTGAAGCATATTAAATGAAGGTGTTGGAGAACTCCAAGAGATTTGAGGTAAGTGTTGGAGTTAGACGTCTATGGAAGCATGCGAATAGCACAAGGAAGAAGAAGAAGCTTGGAGCCTAACACACAATACTGAATGTATTACCACCAGAATGTAAAAAGATAAGTAATCCGTTAGGGCAATAGGCATATATACAAGCCAGGGGAAAAAAACCTCGTAAAGAGGGAAAAAAATGCCCCGATAGTCCTAGAGTGTTCGGACACATCACTACCTAAATATATCAACAAATCCCCTTTGGAAGTGATGCAATGAACAAGAAGTTGGAACTCATGTATAAGGAAGTGCCAAGCTATGTGGAATCAATCCAAAAAAGGAAGTAAGCCCAAAGCTTTGCAGAAATCTTCAAACTTCTTCCTAGGCAGAGCCTTTGAAAAAAGGTCTGCAATGTTCTCTTGTGTGGGCACATATGCCAAGCTGATCTCCCAAGCGGAGAACCTATCCCTGACATAATGATAATGCACCTCAATGTCCTTAGTGTGAGCATGGAACACAGGGTTCCTCGCAATTGCTAATGCGCTCTGACTGTCAGTGAAGATGGTGGTGGTAGAAGACTGACCAACACCCAAATCAACCATAAGGCATTTGAGCCACACACACTCAACAATCGCTATGAAAGCTACCCTACACTCAGCCGCACAATTGGAAGTGGTGATAGTAGGCTGCTTCTTGCTCAACCAAGATATACATGAGCTACCAAGCATGAAGCAAAAGCCATTAGTGGACACACAAGTGTCATAGCAATCAACCCAATCACTATCATAGAAAGCATGCAAATTTGGCAGTACTGTTCCCCCCTTGGGATAAAAAAATCCAAGTAGTCGAGTACCACTCAAGTAGCAAAAGATGCGCTTAACCGTCTGCCAATGCTTGACACATGGGCAACGCATAAACTACTCATATGTGAGACAGCAAACTCAATATATGGCCAAGTAATGCATAAGTAAATCAAGCATCCAAGAGCATGCTAATAGAGAACAACATCAAATGCATCTCCAACATCATGAAGACTCAATCGTAAACCTGTCTCCATAGGATTGGCAATAGGCTTATAGTCTTCAAGGCCAAGATGTTGCAATAATATGTCAATATATTTCATTTGAAACAAAACCATTTCACCATCGACTTGCATAAACGGAATGCCCAAATAGTGATGCAAATGCCCCAAATCACACATCTCAAATGAGGCATGCAAATCAGCCTTAAAATCAGCAATATGCATGTCATGAGGACCACTGAGGAGCATGTCATCAACCTACACCACAATGATCAAAAGCACATCATTAGCACGCTTAACATATAAGGTGCTTTCAGTTGGACTGTTCTCAAAACCATGTGCAATGAGATAGGCATGTATCTTTTCATACCAAGCACGTGGTGCTTGCTTTAAACCATATAATGCCTTCTTTAACCTGCACACATGGTTTTCATGCACGTTCTACACAAATCCACAGGGATAAAAAACATACACTTCTTCATGCAAGTCACCATTCAGAAATGATGTTTTAATGTCCAATTGATGTGCATTCCAACCATGATGAGCTGCAAGTGCAAAATGCTACGAACAATAGCCATTCGGCAAGTAGGAGCAAAGGTTTCATCAAAATCAATGCCTCTTTCTTGTGCATAACCATTTGCAACAAGCCTAGCCTTATACCTGTCAAATGTTCCATCAGGTTTACACTTCAACTTGTATACCCCACTTAGTGCCAATGGCCTCCTTTCCAGAAGGCAAGTCACATAAAGACAAGGTACCATTTTTCATGATAGCATCATATTCAGATTGCATTGCAACCATCCAATGTTTAGAATTTTGTGCTTCATCAAACAAAACAGGTTTAGTCTCATCACAGAGACTAGAGCCAGTCATAGCATAGCAATCTGATGCAAAAGAGGCACTATGAGATCCTGATTGAGTATGATATGACAGAGGTGCATCTAATTTTTTGTCATGCAAAGTCTACACCAGCCATTTTGGCATAGTTTTTGTCTGCTCATATTAGCTCTCTCATCAACAAGTGCATCATGTAAATCTGCATCAGAAATGGAATGATCTGCATCGTCAGATGAAACCTGCAAAGGTTGAGAAGTTGCCTCATTAGGACTAGCACTGGATTATCCACCTGTAAAAAGAGCGAGAAAAGTATCATACATGTCTTTGGAGCTAACAGATGTCTCCTTAGTACATGAAAGCAATGGTTGAATAGCATCTTCCACAAAAACAAGATCATGGCTAACCAAAATGTGTTAAGTATGTGGATGACCAAACAAAAATACATTTTACTGCTTTATCATCCAATTTTCTACTCACTGTACACTGATGTTTTATCCCATGTCCAGCCAGAAATGCATTAAAGTCAGAAGACATATATCCCTCCCCCCCGATCAGAATGGAGGGTGCCCATTTCACATGCTGACACATTTTCAGCCAAAACCAGAAACTGTTTGAAGCACATAAACACTTCAGACTTTCCTTTCAATGGATATATCCATGCATGCCTAGGCAAATCATCAATGAAATTCACAAAGTAAAGATAATTTCCAAAAGAGGGAATTTGCATAGGACCACAGACATCACTATTAACAAGCTATAATTTCTGCATAGCTCGAACTCAACCATCTTTTGGAAATGAGGAACACTATATTTTGCCCAAAATACAGCCTTCACATGCATGTTTACCGGGTGCCTCAAGTTTGGGCAAAGAGGACACCATTTCATATTTTTGCAGGCATAGGAAAATTCAAATGATCAAAGCGTGCATGCCAAAGCTTTACATCTGACATAGCCTGAGAATCATGTACTGCACATGCTAAATCATTCACACATTTTTCATAATCTATGATCTTATACAATCCACATGATAAAATGCCAGAAGCAATAATCACATCCCCATTTGACAGATCCTGAACTATACATCTGTCATCAACAAATTCATAACCAAGCCAATCTTGGCTAAAGTCAAAACTGATAATAGATTCTTCTTGATCCCCAGCACAAATAAAGCATCTGGCAAAGTGAAAGAACTACCATCAGCAGCAGTCAAAATGATCTTACCAACTCCCATGACAGGATAAGAGGAGTTCTTGGAACATGTGACAGTATTCCTTGTAGGGGCATGCTCCAATGAAGAGAAGAAAATGCGCTGCGAGGTAATATGTTTGGTCGCCTTACTATCAAAGTACCAAACATCTAAGTGTATTGCAGACATGCATTGCTCATGAGAAGATGGGTCAAAACTGCAAACAGTAGTAAATGCCCATTCTTCATCTTGCACAAGATTAGGAGACTCTGTTTTCGATGTGTAGGCCTCTGCAACAACCATTCTGGCCTCTTTCTTCTTTGCCTCTTTAGCAACTAGTTTTGGACAGTTCTTAATGACATGATCATTTGCTTTACAGTATTTGCAAAACAATTTCTACTTTTTTTATTTCTTCTCGTCTTTGTCTTCCTTCTTTGATTGTGCAGAGTTTTTCTTACTAGTTGAAGAGCTCCATTTTCCTTTGCCCTTCTGACTAGCCACGAAAGCTTGATCTACAACACGCATAATAGACTTGTTTTGGCTAGACTGATCTTCTTGCAACATAACAGAAACTAACTCTTCAAATGTTAAGGCATTTGGATTTCCTTTCATCATTAACCCAAGAGTAGAAGCAAAACTTTGATATGAGTTATGAAGACCATTCAGAATATTTTATACAAGTGAACTATCAGGAAGGACTTCATCAGCAGAAATCAATTGTTCCTTCAAATCCTTGATCTTTGTCAAAAAAATTTCCATAGAATGACCTTCATTCATGTGCTCACTCTCCAACTGTTTTTGGAGGTAAGCAACACGAGCTTCATTCCTGTTGGAGATAGACGTCTGCGGAAGCATGCGAACCGCACAAGGAAGAAGAAGAAGCTTGGAGCACAAACACACAATACTGAATGTATTACTAGAGAATGTACAAAGATAAGTAGCCCATTAGGGCAATAGGCGTATATACAAGCCGGGGGAAAAAAACCTCCTAAAGAGGGAAAAAAGTGCCCCGACAGTCCTAGGGTGTTCACACACATCACTACCTAAATATATCAACAATCCCCCCTGGGAGTGATGCGGTGAACAAGGAGCTGGCACTCATGTATAAGGAAGTGCCAAGCTATGTGGAAATCACTCCAAAAAAGGAAGTAAGCCCAAAGCCTTGCGGAAAGCTTCAAACTTATCCCTAGGCAGAGCCTTCGTAAAAAGGTCTGCAATGTTCTCCTGTGTGGGCACATATGCCAAGCTGATCTCCCCAGCAGAGAAGCTCTCCCTAACATAGTGATAATGCACCTCAATGTGCTTAGTGCGAGCATGGAACACAGGGTTCCTCGCAACTGCCAATGTGCTCTGACTGTCAGTGAAGATGGTGGTGGCAGAAGACTAGCCAACACCCAAATCAGCCACAAGGCGTCTGAGCCACACACACTCAACAGTCGTTGTGAAAGCTGCCCTATACTCAGCCTCACAACTGGAAGTGGCCACAGTAGGCTGCTTCTTGCTCAACCAAGATATACATGAGCTACCAAGCATGAAGCAAAAACCACTGGTGGACACACGAGTGTCATAGAAACCAGCCCAATCTGAGTCAGAAAAAGCATGCAAATTTGGCGGTAGTGATCCCCCCTTGGGATAAAACAACCCAAGTAGCCGAGTACCACTCAAGTAGCGAAAGATGCGCTTAACCGCTTTCCAATGCGTGACTCCTGAGCAATGATAAACCTGCTCATCTGTGAGACAGCAAACTGAATATCTGGCCGAGTAATGCATAAGTAAATCAAGCATCCAACAGCCTGCTGATAGAGAACAGCATCAAATGCATCTCCAGCATCATGAAGACTCAATTGTAAACCTGTCTCCATAGGAGTGGCCATAGGCTTACAGTCTTCAAGGCCAAAACGCTGCAATAATGTGTCAATATATTTCGTTTGACACAAAGCCATTCCACCATCAACTTGCATAAACTGAATGCCCAAATAGTGATGCAAATGCCCCAAATCAGACATCTCAAATGAGGCATGCAAATCAGCCTTGAAATCAGCAATATGCTTCTCAATAGGACCAATCAGCAGCATGTCGCCTACATAGACAACAATGATCAGAAGCACATCATTAGCACGCTTAACATATAAGGTGATTTCAGTTGGATTGTTCTCAAAACCATGTGCAATCAGATAGGCATGTATCTTCTCATACCAAGCACGTGGTGCTTGCTTTAAACCATATAATGCCTTCTTTAACCTGCAAACCTGGTTTTCATGCCCTTTCTGCACAAAGCCACGGGGCTGAAAAACATACACTTCTTCATGCAAGTCACCATTCAGAAATGTTTTTTTAATGTCCAACTGATGTACATTCCAACCATGATGGGCTGCAAGTGCACAAATGCTCCGAACAGTAGTCATATGGCATGTAGGTGCAAAGGTCTCATCAAAATCAATGCCTCTTTCCTGTGCATAACCCTTTGCAACAAGCCTAGCCTTATACCTGTCAACTGTACCATCAGGTTTACACTTCAGCTTGTATACCCACTTAGTGCCAATGGCCTTCTCGCCAGGAGGCAAGTCACATAAAGACCATGTACCATTCTTCATTATAGCATCATATTCAGATTGCATAGCAGCCATCCATTTTTTTGAATTTTGTGCTTCATCAAAAGAAACAGGCTCATTCTCATCACAGAGACTAGATGCAGCCATAGCATAGCAATCTGATGCAAAGGAGGCACTATGAGAGCCTGAATGAGCACGATATGACAAAGGTGCATCTAATTTGCTGTCACGCAAAGTCTGCACCAGCCATTTTGGCATAGTTTTTGCCTGCTCAATATCAGCTCTCTCATCAACAAGTGCATCATGTAAATCTGCATCAGAAATGGAATGATCTGCATCATCATATGAAACCTGCAAAGGTTGAGAAGTTGCCTCATTAGGACCAGCACTAGCCTGTCCACTTGTAAAAAGAGGCATCAAAGTATCATACATGTCTTTGGAGCTAACAGATGTCTCCTTAGTACATGAAAGCAATGGCTGAATAGCATCTTCCACAAAGACAACATCACGGCTAACCAGAATGCGTTTAGTCTGTGGATGATACAGACGATAGCCTTTACTTTCAGAACTGTACCCAACAAAAATACATTTTACTGCCTTATCATCCAGTTTTCTGCGATGTTGTTCAGGCACTAATGCATATGCCAAACAACCAAAAACAGGCAGATGAGCAACAGATGGCTTGCAGTCATGCCAAGCCTCATATGGAGTGATAGACTGCAACGCTTTAGTGGGACACCTGTTCAGTACATATACTGCACACATGACAGCCTCAAGCCAGAAACTATGTGGTAAAGCCTGACTTTTGACCATGCACCTCGCCATCTCCATGAGTGACTTGTTCTTTCGTTCAGCAACTCCATTCTTTTGAGGTTTATACGGCACTGTACACTGGTGTTTTATCCCACATTCAGCCAGAAATGCATTAAAATCTGAAGACATATATTCCCCCCCTCGATCAGAACGGAGGGTGCCCATTTTACATGCTGACAGATTTTCAGCCAAAACCAAAAACTGTTTGAAGCACATGAACACTTCGGACTTTGCTTTGAGTGGATATACCCATGCATGCCTGGAAAAATCATCAATGAAAGTCACGAAGTAAAGGTAATTTCCAAAAGAGGGTGTCTGCATAGGACCACAGACATCACTATGTACAAGCTGCAATTTCTACATAGCCCGAACTGAACCATCTTTTGGAAAGGAAGAACGCTGCATTTTGCCCAAAATACAGCCTTCACAAACATGTTTTCCAGGTGCCTCAAGTTTGGGCAAAGAGGACACCATTTCAGACTTCTGCAGGCGTAACAAACTAGCAAAATTCAGATGACCAAAGCGTGCATGCCAAAGCTTTGCATCTGACATAGCCTGAGAATCATGAACTGCACATGCCAAATCATTCACAGATCTTTCATAGTCTATGAGCTTATACACCCCACGACATAAAATGCCAGAAGCAATAATCACATCGCCATTTGAGAGATCATGGACTGTACACCTGTCATCAATGAATTTCATAACCAAGCCAATCTTGGCTAGTGCAGAAACTGATAACAGGTTCTTTTTTATCCCTGGCACAAATAAAGCATCTGACAAAGTGAAAGAACTACCATCAGCAGTAGTCAGAATGATCTCACCAACTCCCATAACAGGATAAGAGGAGTTATTGGCGCATGTGACAATATTCCCTGTAGGGGTAGGCTCGAGTGAAGAGAAGAAGCTGCGCTGCGAGGTAATATGTTTGGTTGCCCTACTATCAAAGTACCAAACATCTGAGTCTACTGCAGACATGCACTGATCATGAGAAGATGGGTCAAAACTACAGACAGTAGTAAACGACCATTCTTCTTCCTGCACAAGATTTGCAGACTCTATTTTTGGTGTAGAGGCCTCTGCAACAACCATTCCAGCCTCTTTCTTCTTTGCCTCTTTAGCAGCGAGTTTTGAACAGTTCTTTATAATATGATCATTTCTTTTACAGTACTTGTAGAAAAATTTTCGCTTTTCTGATTTCTTCTCATCTTTATCCTGGTTCTTCGATTGTGTAGCATTTGCAGATTTCTGCTTACTAGTAGAAGAGCTCCATTTTCCTTTGCCCTTCTGACTAGCCAAGAAAGCTTGATCTGCAACACGCATAATGGACCTGTTTTGCCTGGACTGATCTTCCTGCAACAGAACAGAGACTAATTCCTCAAATGACAAGGCATTCGGATTGCCTTTCATCATCAACCGAAGAGTAGAGGCAAAACTCTGATATGAATCAGGATGACCATTCAGAACGGTCTGCACAAGTGAGCTATCTGGTATAACCTCATCAGTAGAAATCAATTGTTCCTTCATGTCTTTGATCTTTGTAAGAAAACTGTCCATAGAATCACCTTCATTCATGTGCTCACTCTCCAACTATTTTTGGAGGTAAGCAACACGAGCCTCATTCCTAGCCTGGTACAAAGTGGTAAGTGTATCCCAAGCATCCTTTGCTGTTTTGCAAGAGCGAATGTGAGAAATAATGGCACATTTGACAGACAAAGCTATCAATGCATGTGCCTGGGCATCTCTGCCATCCCAACGAATCTGCTCTGTAGCAGGCGCGATAGAAACAGCAGCACGAACAGGAATCTGCGGAATATCATCTTCGACACCATCTTCATCAGCTCCAACACCTGTATTTGCAGTACCTGTCGTTACAGGTGTAACAGGACGTCTTTCAACACCCTGCACAATGTTCCACAATCCTTTTGTAACCAGTACATGTCGCATCATATAAGCCCATAATGGGTAGTTGGTACCATCCAACTTATCCTCAACAGCCAACATACGGAATACATCACTACTTTCAGCCATGGCCGGTGACTAAAATACCTTGATGCAGAAAATTGACTGTATCTCAAAAAGTTGAACGAAACAACCCAGACGAGTTCTGCTAGACCTGTAGCACACTTTGAGACACTTAAACTGGCGAACAAAAATTGGTATATACCTTTGGCACAAAAGGACAAAATAGCCTGCACAAGCACTGTCATAGTGCGGTCAGAGGCCGAAACGAGCTCAGATCGCGATTTCGGCACCACAGAGCGAAGCAGTTTTGTCTACACAAGCATTGTGATAGTGAGTTTGAAGGCCAAAACGGGCTCATATCGCAATTTTGGCATCACAGAGCAAAGTCGTTTTGATCTTGAAACACCTTGAGTATGCTCACCAAAATTCGTGCAATTTTGAGACTGCAACTAAAGAGGTGTCGACGATGCCCTAGATGAAGCAGCGACCTCCTCTGATACCAATTGTTGGAGTTAGATGTCCACGGAAGCACGCATACAATGCAAGGAAGAAGAAGAATCTTGGAGCATAACACACAATACTGAGTGTATTACCACTAGAATGTACAATATAACTATCCCATTAGGGCAATAGGCGTATATACAAGCCAGGGGAAAAAACCTCCGAAAGAGGGAAAAAAGTAACCCGACGGTCCTAGAGTGTTCACTCACATCACTACCTAGTTAGCCGTCTATGGAAGCATGCGAAAAGTAAGTACAATGCACACTCCAATGTGTGTTCCATGATTTATGATATTTTGCAACCAAGTAGATAGTGTATTACACTATAACTTATATCTACTCTAGCAAGAGTAGCATAGTTGAGAATCTTTGATAGCTTGTCACATCTTCAATTAAGTCACCTCCATGAGCACTTAGCTTGGATTTTACTTCCATGGGTGTAACGGCAACCTTAGCATTCTCCATTTTGAACTTGGTTGGCATATCTTTAATGTTCTTCTTCTTACTAATATACATACCCTTCTTTGTATACACTACCTCCAATCCAAGAAAGTACGTGAGATTCCCCAAGTCACTAATATTATTCCTCCTTCATTTGATGCTTGATTCTTTGAATACATTCAGCATCATTACCTGTAAGCATAATGTCATCCACATATACACAAAGGTGTATGACTTCTCCATGTGATCTCTTGATGAATAGGGAAGGATCTACTTTGCTCACTACAAACCCTTAATCTTGCAAGTAGGCCACAAGATTGATAAGCTAGATACTTCTTGAAACATGAAAACACTTCATCTTTATGTTTCATGAAATAAAGTATGATACATCTCCTACAATCATTTATGAAAGATGTGTAATACATCGACCCTAACATGGATGGTTCCTTGCTTGGTCCCCAAGATCAATGTGGAGCAACTCCAACATGTCTCCATATGTGTATCTGTTGTGGAAGGAACTCCATAGCCTCCACACAACTGAACTGAAGACTAACTGACAAGGCCACACACTAGGAAGAGAGATGTGTTTCCACCCAACCAACCCTTCCAATATATAGCTCCAAGACCAAGGGGGTAAGTCCTTCTCAAGAGGACATGTGTACCTTCCATCACATGGGTCCCTAAGGTGTTAACATGGTTTCCAAGCTTAGGAAATCACATGAAATCACGTGGCTTCTAAAAGAAGACTCTCCAATCTCTCACGTACAAACCAAGTGGCTAGGAGATGCTTCCAATCAAGCTTAAGGTACTCAACCTTAGAGAATTAGCCCTAAGGTTCAAGACCCATCTAAAAGGGGTAAATAAGCCATAAATCCAAAGGGTTTCACACCTAGAAACCCAAGGGTTCTACCCCTTAGACCCATGTAATTATACAACATTCTCCTCCCCTTAAAAGCATTTCCGTCCTCGAAAATGAGTGGAGATATATACCTTGGGGTATTCCCCCGTGCTCCATGATCAATCTCAAACGTCATGGCATTCATCTCTCTAAGTCCACCTTTTAATTCAAAAGGGGAATTCTACCCCGACTGAATCTAAAAAGAGGACAATCCATGTGTGGTCTAATTCCCTACCCCAATCATTCAAAGATCCATCTAGTTTGCATATGAAAAAGAATTGAGTCGAATGCAAAGTATGGAAAGAATGAAAAGGGTGGAAGAGAACATCCCTACCTATTTCCTTTGTTTAAGCTATGTGTCATCTAGGTCTCCAAAGCTCAAACATGTGGATTAGGTGGAGTCAAAGTTACTTCAGCTAAATTGCTACCTTGGTCCTTCTCTTTCCACCACTAGTGCATGAACCTAGCAAAATAGATGAATGCTTCTTAAGGTTTCTTTATCAGATTCATCTCTCAAGTTAGAATCCAACTTGTTCTGAAAGGAAGATGAATCTTTCATAATCCCTGCCCAAATCACTCTCTTTTAGTGAAATGGATGGATTTTCTTGTTTGCAATTTGCCTCCAATAAATCTAAATAGAGGGGAATTCCATTATATAATCCCTACCTAACCGATAGAATGGTAAAGGTGGATTATCTAATTTTTACAAGGATATAACATCCTCTTTATCTTCAGAGAGAATTTGAATAGCTTACCAAAAGTGGATTCAATGCTCTTTCAAAACTTTACATAGTTCTGAGAATTCACTTTAAGGTACTAGAATCCATAGGTATTAATCTAACTATTGTAGACTCCAATTGATTGAAACCTGTTTTACTTGTTCTTCCAAAAAGATTACGATCTTTATAACTACGTCCCAAGATGGGAACTCATAGTGTAAAAGATCGTGTTATCTTTAGGGTCATAAGTAGAAATAGATTATTCCAATCATTTCTTCACTGCTTAATCCTTACGGATCTTTAGTTGGATCTCAAACCTTAAAGGTCTTCTTGATCCTGCCAAAGTTCTCTCTCTAGATCTATTAAAGATATCCTATGTTGACATCATAATTAGATCTTTCCTATTCTTAAGTTTAACTTGAATTATCAAGTATCAAAAAGATGATCTTTCTGATCTTTCTTTCAAGCTTGATCTAAGGTCATTTTTATGATCCTTGAATTTTAAGTCATTCTTTGGGATGAAGCTTTTAGAACTTCATTCTTTGGAGTTTACCTTCAAACTCAAAAAATTTGATCCTTTCTTTATTGCTAACTCTCAATGAGAGATAGATCAGATCCTTTCGTATCTTGTTAGAATACTTCTTCATCCCTCTGAGAGAATAATTGAAGAAGATGTCTATTCATAGACATTATCTTCCTGACGTATTCCATTGGATCATGAGTCCCTTTTTCTTTTGTTCATCAAGAAAAGGTATTTAATGGGAATCAGTCCCCACTGTCCCATACCAGTGGGTTCTTCATCCAATCCACATAACTATGTCTCTATATCTTTTCAGCTTCTCTGTCCTTTTAAATGCCCTTCATACTATGGTACCAAATTTATGAGAGCAAGGACTAAGGTGCTTAGATACACCACTACTAATCATACTCAAAATATTTGGTTAACCATTTAATGTGGTGAGACTTATCTTATCAAACTTTAAGTTTGACTTGATCTTTACCCTACTTGGGTCTTTTGGATCTTCTCTTCTTTTGCCCAAATAAGAGATAAGACTAGGACTTTCTCCAATAGATCCCTTCATGTTCAATGATTTACCCATGGGTTTTACTTGGGGATCTAGCTATTATGCTTCATAAAAGAAGCCATACTCCTTAGGTCTATATTACTGGAATCCATAACATATGTTATGTTATCTCCATGAAGCATCAATATACTTTTAGGATTATGCTTTATAGCTCATCCAACTTCTTTTCCTAACCCACTTAGGATTTATACAATCCTTATGGTGTATGCAAGCCTTCTCTTGCATTGGGGTTCTTTGAGAACTTCATTTCATTGGAAGATGTAATGAAAGATATATGAAGTACTAGAATACAAGGAAGTACTTCAACTTTTTCTATTTCTTGCATATTTTTTCCTTGCAATATCCTATTTGGTTTTTTCAAGGCATAAGATACAAGTTCTTGGGGACTTTCTCCCCTCTTAAGAGTTTTCGTCCTTGAAAACTACCTCAAAGTAAATTGAAAATTGTGCTCTTTCAAAAGTGTTTGAAAGAGTTTATTTTCAATCTTTTATTGTCCTTCCTGGTCAAAAGAACTATTCAGAGCTTTTTTTCTTTCTCTTCTTCAAGCATATAGAGTAAATTTCCCAAGGTTCAAGTTTTGAGTTACCTCTAAATTCGATGTCCCATACCACCAAATCAACTATAGTGGTAATATAAGCCTAGATGTCTCATACCATCCGACTTACACTTCCACTTAAGTAAAGGTAGCTTTAACTTGAATTTTGGGATCAAACCTTCTTCTCATCAAGTGAGATCTATTATTTCTTGGACTTGTAAGTGGTATTTCCACTGCAAAGCATATGTATTGCCTATGCTACAATGGAGTTTAAACTTACCAAGTCTCTTGATAAGACTAATCTCAAAAAATTGGCTTTTTCAATTCTTCCTTGATTCAAATATATTCTATAAGATCCCTTCATGTCACTTGATGATAGAGCTAGTTATATCTCAACTAGATATCATCTTTTTTGACATAATGAGTAATCTGAGAAAGAATAATTGATTTGCCAATCATATCTTTATGTTGAAGTAGATGGTAATACTATTTACCATTTAAATAGCCCTTTACTCTTAGGACATTGAAAAATGATATTAAAACCCTTGAGTCTTACCTTCACTTCATGCCTTGCATTTGCTTGGAACAATAGTGTAAAGCTTCGAATAGTTCTTAAGTTCTTTCAAACAAAGAACTTTCTTGAACTAATGCTTCCATCTTCCAAAACTAAGATTTTGTTATACCATATTTTCTCTTACTTAGAGCTTTGAGAAGATAATGCTCTAAGTTACCACGATTGTATCATGGTTTTAAGAGAGAAAATTTTTGTATTACTACCTTAAGTCTATGGCTTTACTGATCAGGCATGCTATGGGCTTTTATGGAATTTAAAATTCCATAATAGGGATTTTAAGCTTAAGTTATTTCAAGAAGTTAGGATTATTTGGCTTTTAATTACTAAGCCAAACATAAAGGAGTTAAATGGTTTGTAGTGGCCGATTGGCCTCATCACCATTCTTCCGAGAAACTAATAAAATCAAATCCTACTTAAGCTTAACTTCAAGAACTTAATCTCCCTCTCAACTTGAAAACCCATGTAATGTATTCCAAATGCATGCTTTAGTATATGCCAAGACTTTTACACCTTTATTGGAAAAGGTGTTGCAAGCATAAGGTTCAGAAGTTGAACCCCTCCTAAAAGCATGCAAAAGTTCCAATTTGGAACTTTGTTTATTCAAAGGATGGTGCAAAATTTCCATGTAACTTGGTATATACAAGTTGCAACAATGCATCAGATGCATTGTTCCTAACTACCACCGTTCTTATGCACCTTCAAACTTTCTTTTTGTGCATTGGAGTTGCCATAATGCATAAAAATGAACAAATTTACGCACAACCAATCTTTCTTTTCGATGCATAGTGAAAATCATTTCCATGACTTAATTATGTATGTGACCAAACAAATAAAGCCATCTCAATCTATGCATCCTTTTTCAAATTCATGTCTATCATGACATGGATTGCATGTTCTTTGATCTGTAAGGAAAAGAAAAAGGGGTGCAAATACTTACTTGGGAATTAAGCTTCATCCATCCCTTGACTTTGTTTGAGTGTTCTCGTGATGATGAAGTAGACTTGGGCCATCGCACTTCTTCCCTTTCATCTTGGCACTTCATACTTACTTGAGCCTAATATGTGTACATACCTTTAAAGATTTGGTTTGAACATCTACCTCTTGAGGCAAGGGCAAGGGTTCAACCCCTGCTAATAGCCATAAGTATGCAATGGGCCCTAGGCTAGAATTCAAACCTACCTCCTTGTCGTTTATGAGCTGTATATATGGTACGGCCTTTTCATACTAAAGGGTGCCCAAGTGTGCATTTGCATCATAAAATCATGCATCTAATGTATATATACATATGCAAGGATGTGGTCTTTATGCATGGCCATGCACATGCTTCCACATTCTTTCGTGTG